>WAAD01040851.1:99489-124041 GCA_013389945.1 Fregata magnificens | reverse complement strand
GGTGTATACCCCCGCCCCGCCCCGCCCCCCCCCCAAAAAAAAAATTAGTAGTGAAGTCCCTGAACAGCCAGAATTTTAATCCTTTTGGACCTACCCAGATATTGTGTGCTCCAGAAATCAGTCAAGGTTTCCTTTGGGTGTTTCTAACTCACAATGGTTCCTGAAGGGAAGGAAATAATCTATTTTTTCTTCTGTGTATCATTTTGTTTTCCTGACAAATTACAGGAACCACTTGGCTGAAAAAGTGAAACAAGCTATGTCAGCATTTGATATGGAGCTGGATTACTCAACCATGGTGTCACTGAGCCTGAGTCCCTGGGGTCTTTCACTCTTGCCAAGTCCAAATAAGCACAGACATACCTTCTTGTACCTGCAAAACAGCTGCAAAAAACATTGACTTCATTGTGCTCTAAAAATGGCTTTGCATTCCTATGCTTTCCTATTTCATTAAGGCTTTTTAAATTAAGGCTTAAATCACTTGGCTAGCGAGCAGGACATTTGCAGGAAATGCAGAAGGCACGTTCACACTTCATGGGGTTTTTTTACTTGGTTTAATTGGAAAAAAGATCTACATTGTACTCTTTCTCAAGTTGTGCCTCTCAGCTTGTGAGGAGGAAAACTCCTCTAGCAGAGCATACTCTGCGAAGCTGAAGGACAAGTCATAAAGCCATTGAAATGGAAAATTAGAAAGCTGTATAAATAGGCTCTTTGGAGGAAAATAGGTCTTCCCTGCTATAGTGAGCATGAATAAACAATAAAAGATCATGTCAATAAGGAAAACACTTGCCAGAGAAGGTCTTTCCTCTTCAATCGCAAAGCTTTCATTGGGAGGCAGTGGTGCACAGGCAGAGAATTAACCTTGCTAGGCTCTTTTGATGTGTTAATCTCTTATGGGATTTATTACCACTTTTTTTTTTTTCCTAAAATGATGGATATGGTATCTTGTCTAATGATGAATATTTGATCCTGACAGATGCAGGAGTAAGGAAGGTGATTTTGCTTTTCCAAGACCACATAAAGAGACTTGGAATAGCAGGAGCTCTGTCTTGTCAACTTCTGTTAAAGATGCAGGGTGTCAACCAAGTTTGAAAATATGCCAGCTCTTCTAAACTGTGTTTCTTAGGAGCACCTTAAATTCTTAAATTATTCAATTTCAGATAAGTGATTTGCCCATCTTAGAAGAGATTTGAGAGTTCATACTCCAACAATGCACAGCTGAACCAGATCAGCATCAAAAAAGTTTAGCCTCTGACATATTGCTTCAGATTCCCAAGTGGTACAAACTAGCAGAATTACTGTGGAGTTATGTTGGTCACACATTAAATGACTTCAACATTCAGCTTTTGGGAAGAAAAATTAAATCTAAAAATTATTTTTTCCTTCTTTTATTTTTGGTTATCAATAATGAATAATTTTTCAGCAAAAAATTAGATGGAAAAGAAATAATTTTGTTGTCCAAAGTGATTGTATTTTGAACTTGCTTTTTCTCATAAAAAAAGAAAAAAAATTGAAACAATGTAAAAGATAGTGAATACTTTCAATAGAATTTCAAACCAGTGACAAAGTTGGTTTTTATTCAAATTATTATAGCCACTTTATTTTAATCTGGAATATTAGAATATTATGAACACAGATCTCAAAAAAAAAAAGTAGGACTAAGTAAAATTTCACATAAAACCAGGCTGAGTCATCAAGAACCTGGAAATTCTCTCATGTGAGGAGAGAATGAAAGGAAAGGATGAAGAAAAAAGGTTCAAGAAAGCCTATGAATTATGATGAGATGAGCCAGTAATATAATGCCACATAAAATCTTTTTTTTTTTTTTTAGACTCTCATTTAACAAACCCAAATGCACAGCAGTATGCTCAGGAACACGGGCCATACATACACAGGAAAAAAACCCAAAGAAAAAAAAACTTATCCCAGAAAACAGTGGCTTATAAATAAGCTTCAAGGCTATGACTGATAAGCAACTCAGATTCGAGCTCCCAAAATTGTCCATGATGGTGAAAACTAATGGGTAGTGCAGTTTGTTCCCCTGTTATTAAAGGAATTTTTAAAAATCCAATGTGTTTTTCCTTGTTCAGGCTCATTTCATTGCATATTTCTGGACACGTCCACATTCTAGGTCTTCTTAGCTGTATATGGCATTATGTCATTAATAAGATCTTAGCTATATCAATGAGTTTCACTCTTTGAAATGCCCCTGTTTCTAGGGAAGTCTAATGCTGTACTCAGGATTGGTTCTATTTTACTTTCTAAAGGAGCTATAAATGCTTTTGCCACTCTTTCCCATCAGCTTCTACCTCCTCTACCTCCTCAGTAAAATACTGAGAGTATTAGATATAATGCTCTTGCCAAGCTTTAAGTTTAACAAGAAACAATTGTTGCTGGTGATTAATAATTGATTGACATTTTATTTTTATGCCATCTGCAAACTGTGCTAGGGTAGACTCCTACTTGCTTTATCTATCCAAAAAGCTTATCCCTTTCCTTTTTTTTTTTTTTTAAATGAAAGAAATCTGGGGTTCATGTATCTGACAGCTCCTCTTTAGCAATGATAGATACAGTTTACTCAATCTGAAATATCATCAGCTGAGGGTGAAAAGTGTTAATTGACTACAAATGCTGGGAAAGAAACACTTTCAGATTCTTTAGAAGCCTTGAGTGAATGAACAACAGCTGCAGGTTAGCTCCCATAAAACAGGGTTCCTCATCACCATCATTGCAGTCATTGTCTAAATTCCTTCAATAGGAAGAAAAAGCACATGGAATATAAGATATTTCTGAGGATAATAATGAAAAATACAGCTTGTGAGACAGAGCATGAGGTCAAGCTTAAGGCTGTAATGAAAAGAGGCAATTTTCTCTCCTCATTACATCTCTTTTCATGAAAGGGGCTTTATTCTCCATTCCCATTTTTGTATTTATTTTTTCTCTCCACTTAGAATGATTTTTAGTACTGAAAAAGAAAATGCAAAACTTAATAATCCACAGCATTTTTTGGATCAGTGCAATGGCCTTTGACACTGATTTTTTCAGGACTGAAATAGTTTGACTGGTCCCCTGGCTATTAACTTCCCTCCCCAAATGCAAAGGTTTACTGGGATCTCGGATCTCCACCCATCCCTTTCCACTCTGTCTTTAGAGAGAAAACTTTCCTCTGAGAACTTACTATGTTACTGTCATGCCTCATCTGTCTTCTAACCTTTCAAGAGATTGGCTCAGTAGTCAGCAAAAATGAAGTACAATGCAATTAAATAAGGTTGTAGCCACACTACAGCTGGAAGAGATATGGCTGTTCTCATGCAATGATATGAGCTGGGTTTAATTGAGCCAGACTGATTTATAGTTACAGAAAGAACAGGAAAGAGGTGTCCAATTTTCATTTCCACCCCATAAGCACTGTCTGGAGTAGCTGGGATACTTGTCTGAGTGGAAAAAGAAGTACATGGGCTTCTGTGTAGCTGTAGGTCTGACAAAGCTGATAGACACCTGGAAATCCTGGACCAACAGTGACTGCATACTCAGCATGCATGATCAGCAAAGTCAACACAAAAGATGTGCAGCCCCTAAAGTCTACCAGAAGTCCCATACTTGCATGGTTTCGATGGTATAGCAGCCTCATCCTGATACACTTTGAAGAACTGAATTACTAATGAGTTGGACATTGCCTTCAGCCACAAAGCATGGGCCTCTCGCCTATGTTAGCAGCCCTAGGATGCAGGCTCAGCTCACCAAGGAGGTAAGAACACAACTTTTGGGTACACTTTGGAATTTCGGCACCTTTTCTCCGGCTCTAGCTGGGATCAGATGTGAGAGCTTGTTCACACTTAAGCGCTACTAACTTTAGTAACATACGCCCATTCCTAAACACAGCAGCTTGGACCATAAATGACATGGCAAAGAACTTGGCAAGAACAGCAAACTAATGCACTTTATTGCTTTGCAGAAGGTGGGGGAATTCGAAGGCAAAAGAATTACCTCAGTGGTTACATTTCATTCCTTAGATTCTCTGTGTAAGGAAACAGAACTGCTTGTTAAATGTCTATATTTATTTATTAATAGAGCAACTTATGCTAGCCTGAAATTGCTTCAGAGAAATACAACTTAACAGATACATTATTTTCTTTGATGTGATCAGAATTTTGCTATACGTATTTATCAGAGTCATTTTGCTGTTGCTGAAGTTCAGTATCCCTCTCTCCCTTCCACTGTAATCCAGTAGATACCACAACAGCCTCAGCTACCCCTGAGATACATCTGGGGCAGCATCTTTCCTGCACTAAGGCATACCTGTTACTAAACATTACAGGAGAAGGGACTGACATGCTGGGTTGGAACTGTTTAATTAAGTAGGCTAGTTTCCCTCAGTCTCCACACAACCTGTCCCTTAGAGAGGTCAAGCAGATGAAATGGCAGTCCTCTTACATTTGGGAGGGCTTGGACGTGGCTGCCAGGGAGAGAGCTGTGCAGCATTAGGGATGCTTCTCTCATGCTCCAAGACTTCAGAGTGGGAGTGTTAATTAGGGGAAATTCACACCTCACAGTCCTCCCCCCACACGTAGTATGGTGGGAGTGGAGAGGTGAGGGAAAGGAGTGGGGGGATGCTGGTAAAACACGGTCAGATCCTTGACCCAACCTGAGCTGTTCTTAGCAAGGCAGCTGTCAGCAGCTCCAGCTCTCTGCTATGAGGCAGGTTACTGGCCTAGGGAGGTGCTGAGGGCTATCGCTCCTTCCTACCCTACTCAGGGTCTGGGATTGCTCCTGCCTTAAGTCCAGCAGAGGCTGACATGAAGGCATCCTGTGATAAACCTAAAAACTAGGAAAATAGAGATGAGGCAGAAAGAAATCCTGATCCATGTTGTTTCTACCTAATTGCAGGTCTTACAGAACATTTACACATTGTTGTCTTCTCAGTGGGTGAATCCATGCACATTCATTCAGACAACACAGAGGTTTCTGTCTGTTTTGGGTATTAATCCTTAACTAATAGTTTATCACTGAGGAGTTCTCTATGCAGTAAGAACACGGATCCGATGTTGCCTCCAGTTATGTTGCTGTCACTTCACAAATGTACACCTCTGTAACCTAGCTCAGGATGTAGCCCATCGTCTGAATTTAAAGAAAGACACAGAGATGTGCACGTACAAATTAGTAAGTGATCCAGGCGTTCCCTGGGGAATTTAATCTAAATCTTACACATCGTATAACTGAGATGGGAAGCAGATGTCTAATAATAGATCTGTATTCTAATACCATCTGCTTAGACCAAATCCCCATAACAAACTCTGTCCACCCACATGTCATGCACTTCTGCAGTTTCAGCCTTTCCGAGGCTCCTTCTCCAGGTTGAAAGAATAAATCCCTGTCATGTTCACCCAAAGCAAAGCATTAGGCCATCAGCCATCTGTTGTTTATTTGTGAGGTTATCTTATCTGTGCTGAGCCTCAGCATCCTGGCACACAGTGTAACTCAGCCACATACCACTTCTCTCTCCTCTCATAGCAAGACATTAAAGACGTCCTGTTAAATCAAATCACTCCAAATATCTAAAAGAAGGTGAATCTCAAAAGTGCTCTTACAACACAAAGTCAACAAGACATTTTATTTCACTCAGACTAGAACAATTGATTATTTTAAAAATATCCTTATTGAGGTTTAATGACTGTGAAAGGAACTACCCCCCCAGTTTTCAAAACAGCAGACAGGCTCTTTCATTTCCTACACAAACACACAGTACTGCAAACTATTTAGAAGCCTGTTTTCCTTTCTCCTGCTAATGAGTCTCTATTTCTGACAGAAGGCTTGATCACAGCACTTAGCCCTTACCTATTTTGGAGAGGGTAAGCAGCTATACAGATCAAGGGGTTATGGAGCTCTGTAGGTATTCATAAGGTACACTGGAGAGCAAATACTGTCGAGAGCTGCCTCTGAACAGCAGATACACATTGTATCTGACACCCACAACTGGCCAGCTAAGCTCAACCATTAACACCATCCTCTCTCTAATGACAGAGACATCGATGGACCCACCTTTGGAGAAGAAGATGATGGACCCTAGGTATTCAAGTTGGTCATTCTGTTAGCTGGACAAGGTAGGATGCTCCTTGGTTTCTATGGAGTCACTGAATGGCAAGAGTTGCAATAGCCCTAGGTTAGTTTGCTAATCAACAACTAGGAAGCAACTGGGTTTAACAAGAATCAGGTTTCTACAGATATCTTTTATATGATGGCTGCAAGGATTCAAAATATTTATACTAGAAGGGATTTTTTTCTATTTTTTTTTTTCCACTGATCAAAACAAGCAAGTCCCTTAGTTGTCTCTTTCTACTTCACATGCACCTAAATAAGCAGTACCACTCTAGCCACACTTTATAAAGCACTAGAAAATTTTCAGTGACAAGAACTCAAGGTGGATGTTAAGGCTTCCCCCTCACATTGTTACCCCTGAGCATTTCTTTGCTGACACAGCTGTTTGTGGAAGGGACTCCTCTGTGCGGTACACAGACCAGTTGCTCCAGTCAGCCCCACAGAGTTCAGTGTAATGGGGCTGATTATAGCACTGCCAGATTTATACCACCTCCATTTTCTCCGTCTTCACTCCTTCCCTGCTCCCCATGGTAGCATGTTCGAAATGCGGAGACATGGAGGGTGGAAGCATGAGAGAAGCTGTGCCGGACAGCCACTGGAAGTCACCCCTTTGACAGAGCATGGATAGTGCTGCAGCCACAGGGTAAGGAGCTAACATGAGCAACTACTGCTTTGAGTGCTTAAGCAAAATCATCAGTACTAAAAAGAGTTTTCCCATGCTAAATAGCTTCTACCGCTACAAAACAGTAACTATGCACCAGTAAAATACTCCACCTGCTCTCCACAGCCCTCAGTGCAAGGTCTAACTTGTCAGGCTTAGACCTGATCACTGAGCTTGCATACCTGCATTTAGCCTTTCCATGCCAACTCTTTGAGGGATGGATCCCTTTCTTGTGTGTACTGCAACCCCCCAAGTCCTTTGGGTAAGAAGTGCAAAGCACCATTTTCAAACACTTTTGGCTCCATAGTCATTCAGCATGTGTCTGACTTTGGCTTGTGAAATTTTTCTTGATGATCAAAAGATAACTCGCAGACATCTCCTCTGTGGCCCATGGCTGTCAATCCTACCTTAGGTGAGCCTGTTTTGCAGTGCTACCCAGGTAAACTTTCCTCACACACTCTACTGATGTTAGCTGGAGAATGGGGCCATCCTAGCGAGAAGACAGGCTGTATGATCAGCCATGGTGGTTATGAAAAACAAAGGTGGAGCCTGGAGACAGGAAAGATGCTCACATCCATTCTTTACCTGAAAACACTTAATGAGTTTTGAAGCTAGCAGCTCCCTTAGCTTGTAGAAGTAAAGCAAGCAACATGTGGCTGAAACTCTGTAGTTAACCTATGAATCACAAAATGGCAGTCGTCATAAACCCTGGGGCTCGGTGTCTGCTGCTCAGCAGCTCATAGGGTTGTCCTCCCTGCAGCCGTCTGTTACACAACTATCATGCCCAGTTCACTGGGCCAAATTTGGATCGTGAAATGCTGAAAGCGGATTTGACCCAATCATCAATCCTCAATAGCTACTATCCAAAAAAAGTAAACAGTGCATCATGAATGTTAAGCCCCAGAAAGAACGCTACTTTGGTGCTCTTAACTAAAAGTAGAAAACCCTCAGTGGCACAGCTAATTTTCCTCAAAAACCTCAAGACAATCTCACCCATTCCCCCTTGCCTTTTGCTGCCCTGTATTCTAATAGCGCTGGATAATGAGGATTGAAGGGTTTTCTATCTTTTCCAGCAGGGGACGGGAGAAGTCAGGAGTAGTTCTGACACCCTGCCAGGGGCAGCTGTGTGGCGTCTTCCTTGCTTGGGAGCACAGCGTTCACGCGTTGTGTTGTGATGCCAGTGTCATAATGTTGTGACACTGCAAATTGCTCTGCTCTCCTCACATTTTCATTACAGAGATGCTTTCACCTTTGCTGCCTGGTAAAAATTGATGGGAATCTCTCAAATTGCTGAGAAAAGGAAGGAATAGAAAGGAAAAAGTGCTTCCCTGAGGCTAGAGAAAGACGAGAACAAATAACTACAACAAACCCTGACATAAAGTCAAATAGCAGTTCTGTAGAAGACTGCTGAGCACTAGTATATTGACTGTATGGGGAAAGTTGATTTCAGGAGGTAACTCACAGTAAATTGAAAACAATATACCATACGTCAAGGTTATTTTAATTTCATGTTCAAGTGACCAAAGATTTTTGGCTTATTTGTTGTTAGATTTTATCTGCAAAAGGTTAATAATAAATCCATTAACGAAAGTGTCTGAGGAGATTTGGTAAGTCAAACAGCAATAAATAAAAGGATTTTTTATGACCTAATGTTGTTTCACATCCAAGAAAGAACAGAAGAGAGAAAATATGGTTTGTGTTGAAACAATAGCAGAAGCAAAAACTGTGAAAGCAGGAAATCATCCCTAAACTGAACGCTTCTCATTCCAGTTCTTTGGACTGTGTGAAGCACAAAGCTTTTCTAATTCACAAATACCACAACACTTTTCTTTTGTAGCTGCACCGTTTTTCTTTTTTTTGTGCCGTCTGACTTCTTAAGGATTATGATACTGGATTCAAGCAATACAACAGGAATGCACCTATTTTCTTTGCAAATTTAGCTGAGTACATTATTGTTGAAATTATGTCACTTCCTGATTTTTTTTTTATTTTTTAAAAGGCAAACCATGTATACAATACATACCACAAAAATAATTTTGCTGCATATTGAATACACATGTCCTAATTCTGAGTGGTTTTTAGACCTCTCAACCATATTGCCTCCTTAGTTATCCATACACATACCAGACTTTTAGAGCTTTGCTAGTTTTTCAGGAATGTTAGGGTACATACCAGTAATTATAGCAGTACTTGCCTAAAATAGAGTGCAAAGCTTTGATGTTAAAATGCTAGTTAACATGCTTGAAATTTTCATCGTAATTAAATCACACTGACATGAAACACTAGTTGGTTTTGTAGGCTTTAATTCTCTGTGAATTTCAGAAACAGGTTAGCAATAATTTATGTTAAGATATCAGTCCAGACCAAACTCCCAGGAGTCAGTGGAGCAATTTGAGATTAGCGGGGTATTAACAGAGATTCTAAGATAGGTTATCGTTTGAGCTAAAAATCAAGGCAACTTTCCATTACTGCTCTAAATCTAGATGAAAAAGATGAGAGAGACCATCAAGTAAGAAAATATTTTAGGATGTAAGTAGGAACTTGGGGAAAAAAAAAAAAAAAAAGGTGGCAAACTTCAGTCAAGATGCATGGTCATCTTGTGTAACAGACTCTCATTTACTTTTAAAACTTTCAAAGAGCTGTCAATCACCTGTACCACAGATATTTGTAGAAGCATTTGTGAATGCAGTTGAAACAGCCTGCCATCCATCGAGGAAAACATCACTGACCATAAACTGTCGTTTGAGTTAATAATAATGCTAATAAATCTGAACAGCTTCTTTCATTCTCAAGCCCTTTGATCTTATCAAATGCATAAAGCCTGTAAACTGTCCGAGCCTCCTGGGGATAAATGAATGAAAAGCTATATTCTACTGTAAATTGTACCACAGATGCAACCCTGGGTATTCAGCAACAAAGCCAAGAAGCTGGAGCTAAGTGAACCATCATTCAGTTAAACACAATCTCTAGTAATTGTTATGGCAGACAGTTGCTAGGAAGAGATAGTCTTGGCACAGATTACTGTTAAATGTACGTTTTATCTAAACAGATGTCAAGTGTATTTACAAAGGCACCTGGTCCCTAGGTGTGCATATGATCCTTTGGAAGGAAATCTGAGTAAATGTGCAGGAAGGGAACCCCACTTTGTTCAGAGAGATTACCTACCTTGGATAACTGTGAAACAGGACTGGGGAAGACAGAAAGACTTTCCTCAGTGGAGGCACAGCCATATAAGCCACAAAAGCAGCACTGTATGTTTTGGACGGTTGATTTCCTTTCTTCTGATTGCAAGGATTTTTTTTTTCCTAAAATCAACACATTGTCTGAAATTATATCTTCCTCGGGCTCCCTGTCATTTAGAGATGTACATAGATAAACAGAATGCATCTCCAAAATGTTTATGCTGTTAAATATGCCAAGGAAAATATTTTTTCTGCACCAAAAATTCTAACCACTATGTTGCTATGTATAATCTTGCCAATAGCCTAGCCATCCATATAGCATAATTTCCATTGGGAATAGAATAAACCAAAAGCAGCAAACAAACCAACCCCAGATCTGTGATTCATTCACAAATACTGCAAGTCAGCTGTTATTTGCAGCAACTTGTTCATTGTTCACACAGTTGTTCTACTCCTAATGATCCTCGATGTTAACAGAAGCTAAGTATTTGTTAAAGCTTACCTCTAAGTTACCCCCCCTGTTTCAAGTGATCAAGAGGAAACCAGGTGACCATTTGCACAAATAAAACATTGCAAATACCTGAAGAGACCTTAGGTAAAATGGAAGCTGAAAGTTGTTCCTTGACATTTTTTTCAAGGAACAGTTCTGGGGAGCCAGCATCTTAAAAGATTGTCAGGATTTTGTCATGAACGTGACAGTGATGATGTTTAGGTTGTGAATAAGGACACAGCAAGAAGCACTGTCTCTGCCTTGTTAAAACACAAAATTCTGCAGTCCTTATACCACCCACTTCATAGGGCTAAATGTCACCTAAATTATTTTGAAAAAGCCTAAGTTTAAAGCAAATATGGCTCAGAACATATATATGAATAAAATGGTTGATGACAATATTGTTTGTAGGAAACTTTCCATATCTTAATAACAGATTATGAATGACTTCTAATAATCTAGCTTTGCGCCTCTCTCTTCTGCACTGTTCTGTGTTCTAGCATTAAAATTCCAGAACTATACGGTGCTCTCGCAATCCTGTACAGTAGAGTAGGATGCTGTGCTCTACATAAGCTATTTATATTAAGAGCCAATAAAGCTCCCCTTTGATTTCGTACTCTGGGCTCCTGACTGGGGTGCAGCCAAATCCTAGGAAAAGGGGTTTGTACTTAGCTTATCTCAGCCTACTGTAATGCAAAGGGACACAAGGTGAGCAAATGGCACAAGCCCTCAAAACCGGAGACCAGTCTAGACCCCTGACTTCCCAAATAAGTCTGTGGAAATGATGCATTAAAAACAAGGAGTCCTTACTGTGCAATGCTGTATTCTGCAAACAGCAGATAGGAATTGTGCCACAGCCAGTGGACATCCAGAACTTTTGTGAAGCCAAAGGTTGAAAAATATGAAAGAGGCCCCACCAGCTGGGGAATGTAGTTTTTGAGAACCTAATGATCTTTCTACTTTGCGAGAAAATAACATAAATTTGAGAATGAGCATATACACCCATCCTGGATTCCATCCATAAAACACAGACATCCTGCTTCACAATTTTTACAAGTCAATGGAGGAACTCTCATTGGCTTCAGCAGGCTTTAGAAAAGACTAATCAAAGTATCTGACTTATCAAAATACTGCTGGGATATTTGCATTTTCTGATAAGGAAACTAATAATGTCAAAGCAGTGGTCAGAGCAAAAATAACATCCTCATTGACTTCTCTCTGTTAGTTTGGTACCACATCTCTTAATAGGCAGACAGATACCTTCACTGATTTCTTAGCACTACAAAGACGACCCTTAAGTATAAGCACAATGTACATACTTATCTATCCACAATCATGTTCATGGATAGCTCTTTATATGTGACAACATCACTACTGAGGCAAAAATGGTATGTGATTTGCTTTTAAAATCCATATCTATCTGTTTAACAGCAAGGTATCAGTCTTTCAGAACACAGAATGTTTATTCCATCAAGAGAACACAATATGAACAAATGATGAAGGGCAGGAGAAGAAATTAATTGAATTCATTAATAAGAAAAAAGTGTTGCTTGGCATAGTGAAAGGCATGGAAGATACAGTCCCATCCAGCAATTGTTGTATATGCGTTTGTTTTATTCTCTGCTGAGGAATAAGAGCAATAATGGTCAAGGGGGCTTTGGAAATGGGCTTTGCTTCATGATACAAAATATTAGGAATAGAGAAAAGCCTCCATACAGATTCCTGCTCTATGCAGTTCCTCCCTCCATCCCATCTTGCCACGCTCTTTGCCTTCCTCAGCCTTTTTTTTCTGAGCTCTGAGCACATTTCCCATCCTGTTTCTGTCAATCACTGTTGTCAGAACAGCAGCTGCACGGAAGTGTCCACAGAATTATTTTATGCTGAAAAAACACCAGCTTAACATATCTGAAATCTGCAGGAATATTATTGGCAAGGAAACATTGCCCCATTGCCTGCCTGCTTGCTATTCCACCTCTTAAGGCAGGTGGTTTGGTGGGTCACTGCAGAGCTTGCTGCCTGACTGCCTGGCACAGTGAGAACTGGCAGACCCAGAACTCTTCCCCTCAGTTGAAATGGAAGTCAGACAAACTCAGAAGGAAGTAGTTTGGATTGGTTTTGATATTTTTGGCACCGGGGGGCATGGCATTTAACCTGCAAGTATTTTTATCTTCCAGTTCCTTTTCTCGTTAAGGGGCTTATTGCAGAACGAAGTCATAGTGTGACTGGGGATAAACTGAGGCAAAAAAGTGTGTTATAATGATGGGACATCTGCCAATGGGACATACTATGTGAGCTAACGTTATTGCCGGAGATATGCTTTCTTCGAACAACATACTTGGTTAGCGAAGTTCTCTCTCTGACTACACACCTGAGATGCACCTTACTGGGACACCCGCTGTGAAACTAGAGTGTCCCGGAGAAACGTTAGTAGAGAAGTAGAAGAAAACAGGCTGGGGTATGCCTGGTTTTAGGAGCATGCTGTCTGGAGAGTTTAACTGCAATCAGAGAGACAGGGACTCCACCAAGGAGCAGAGCTGGTGAAGAGGAAGAGCTAATGACCGCATATGGCTTTAGTTTCAGGTAAAACAAAGCATAACCTTTCCTGAATTATTTCCGGCTGTAACCTTTCCTGAATTATTTCCGGCTGTAAACTCCCTCCACCAATACTTTTCCTGCTGCTGCCCCTGGAACAACTCCTTATTTATCTTTTATTTTTTAAAAAGTATATCACAAACAATGAACTGATAAATATCTCAAACCTGGCATCTTTAGCCCTATGCTACCAGAGCGTTCAAGAATCATGCAACAGAATGTCTAAACTGCCCCCCTCAGATCTCCCTTTGCCTCTTAGTGACTCATTATTGGGTCTGTGTGTAGGGACAGAGGTTTCCTCCCTCAGCGTTGTGTCATTAGAAAAATGTAAGTGTCCCAAGCAATTTTGAGTCTTCCACCCCAGACAGTTTCAGGGGAAACACAAAGCCTTTAAAAAAGTAATGATGATGTTGAACATGAGCCCAAAGGTCTAATTCTTGCTGACATACTGAAACAATTCAACTCAACTCAAAAATACAATACATGGTTTGAGAAACTGTGCTCCAGGCTCAAATTCGGCATGTAAAGGTCTGAGCCCAGGAGAAAAAATATGTTATCCACTCTTTGAAAAACAACAGGGATTGGCATTTCCTATTCTGAATGAGCAGAAAACAAGTTAATCTAAATTTAATAAGTCTTGAGTGGTTTGTAGGGTTGTGGTGGTGTTTTGGTTTTTTTTAATTGATATTCAAAAAATCATGAATGGATTTGGTTAAAAATATACAGCTTTGTGAAAAAGCATTATAAGGTGTAACCATTTTCTGAGGAAAGGCCCCCACAAACACTGCATTTAATTTCATTGTCTAGAGACTGGATGAGGCTCTTCAGTCAGTGCCAAGTCACAGGAGCAACACTTCTCCTTATGGAACAATTCTCATTATATTTGGTTTCAGAGATTAAGTGGGATTTATGGACTGCCTAGACCTTGTGGCTGGACTCTCTGCAGAATTCCACTGTACAAAGGAAACAGGGGAAAATAAGACGGAGAGCATAAAATATGCCTACAAGTAGATTAAAAGTTTAAAACATGTCAGCAAGAGTAATTTTAGGGGAAAAAGGGATGATTTTATGGGGTTGATGTGAATTCAAATGCAGTTAAATCTCTAATTAACAGAAGGAAAAGTATCATAACATTGAGGAATAAGAGGTATCAGAGCAGTATCTCAGAAAAGGATGGTGGCAACCATTTTGACTTGACTCATTTGACATGGCGCTGTATGTACAGAGCTGAAGATGACAATTACTGGACTGCAGATAGGGCCAAAGAAATTATTATGACTGTGCACCCATGCAGAATGGAGGCTGGAGTAAACACTACCCTGCGTTTCTGCTCTCAGTCCTGTAGCTTTCTGTGCAAGTGAGAACATTCCTTCCAGGAAAAATACGTCAGTGTTGTTGCGGCCTCAGCTTGAATACTGTGTGCAGTTCTGGGCCCCACAATTTAAGAAGGATGTGAAGGTCCTGGAATGCATCCAGAGGAGGGCAACAAAGCTGGTGAAAGGGCTGGAAGGAATGTCCTATGAGGAGCAGCTAAGGACTTTGGGCTTGTCTAGTTTGGAGAAAAGGAGGCTGAGGGGCAACCTTATTGCTCTCTACAGCTTCCTGAGGAGTGGAAGCGGAGAGGGAGGCACGGATCTCTTCTCCCTGGTATCCAGCAATAGGACGCATGGGAATGGTTCAAAGCTGTGTCAGGGGAAGTTTAGACTGGAGGTTAGGAAGCATTTCTTTACTGAGAGGGTGGTCAAACACTGGAACAGGCTTCCTAGAGAGGTGGTTGATGCCCCAAGCCTGTCAGTGTTTAAGAGGCATTTGGGCAATGCCCTTAACAACATGCTTTAGCATTTGGTCAGCCCTGAGTTGGTCAGGCAGTTGGACTAGGTGATCGTTGTAGTCTAGTCTAGTCTATTCTAGTCTGTTCTAACTTTCGTAGTATCAGAAGGTGGCAACACATCAACCACAGTTGCTTTTCCCCACTTCTGATTTCTCTAATGAGCAATGAAAAAGACAAAATCATTCTGAATGCTTGGTTGGGAAAGAAGAGATATGATTTAACCTCACAAAATGACACCACATGTGTAACTACTAACCATAAGAGTGCTGATCACTGGCATTAGAATTCATGTTGCTCTTTTTCTAAATAGGCATTTACAGGCATTGTGCTAGCAGCTGAAGGGCGATCATTAACAACTCCTGCAACATGATTCACAGTCTTTTAAGTTTCCCCTTTTTGCACTTTTTTTTTTTTTTTTGCAGCTTGCTGATAACCACATGAATGTCAGAGCCAGCAGACCGAAATCTGTACAAAGAGAACGTAGGTCTTGGTCCACCTTGCCCACAGCCTGGCACAAAGCCCTGCATGCAGTGCCAGGGCCCTATCACCATCCTTACTGATGTCATGCTATACAGCCCAAAATAAAAGAATAATCTCCACCTCAGATAATTCACAAGTTCTCAGTACTGCTCCATATCAACCCATGGGATTTTCAGCCATCATCAGCAAATGCTGAAAAAACAAACTAACAACATGAATATCTGGAGAAATGAAATTCTGTTACTTAGTCTAAATAGTGAACAAAGTGAAGAAGTGTAAGGCTTTCTACTGCTTTCTCCTTCCCCCCTGCCTTTTGGCAGAAGGCAGCACAAATTCACACACACAAAAAAAAGTCCATCCTGTTAGATATTCTTATTTCCCCTGCCTCTCTGTTTCTACAACCACACTCACAGTTCAGCAGAAGTCCGTAGCATTACTAACTTCATTACAGTGGTGCCTGTTAAACTCATTTAAGCACTTATGGCAATGAATACATATTTCCAGTAAATATGCATAAGGGTCTCATTTTCCTACTGGCAAAATAGGTGTTCAGCTAGAAGAGATTATTATCTAATAATAACTTTATTTCAAAGAAGTGAAGAAGAACAGGAGAAGCTTTATTCACATAGACAGAACTGAGGGTAGAGAGTAATCATTTCACCCCCACATCCCCTTTGAAGGTGCTGCCAGAGAGGAAAGGTCACCTTGCCAGTGGAGCAGAGTCCGCTTCTGCTTCCTCTCTGATCACTTCCCAGGGGTGTGAAACTTTCCTCGGTGCTGCCTGTTGCTTCAGTAATCTTGACTGTAAGAGCATTACATGGCAATGCTGAGAAATGCCTGAGATCAGGAGACAGCTGCTGACTTTCCTGACGATTTCTCCTCAAAATGCTCAAGTTTATCAATTTCCAGGTGCTTCTGGATTTAACCAAAAGCCCAATAATCAAATGCGAGAAATACACTGAAACCGCTTATTGAAAAGAAATAAATAAACAAACCCTTTGCCAGCATTTCTACCTATTTTCTCTCCCACTAATACTCTACCTTCTTCTCCTAACTGCTTGGTGCAGTTGCTTTGAGTCTCAATATCAGCACACCTTTGATGCTGTTGACAGCTGAAATAAACTTGGCTATCATATTTTTAACTGAACTGCCTTCCCACCTTGGACTTAAGGAGTTGGGCAATTCACACGTATATAGGCGTTGGAGTAGTCTTTTGATACCCCCATTTACCATCATTGTTAAAAACTCAGAAAGAAGATGGGCAGAGATAAAAAAAATACTCTTTTTTACTGAAACATTCAAGTTATAGATTAATTTCAGGGTCTACTTTTTTGGACGCTTTAGGAAGGTCAAACCAGAAACCCTTCGGACTGTGAGGCAACCAGAGAACATGATACCATCACATTACAGCATCAGACTTTTTGACACAGATAAAAACCTTTCACAAGCCTTTTAGAAGACAATACCACTAACAGTGTTATTTACCTGGTCAGGGAGATTCCTGTCACTAAAGTTTTAGGACCTGACAGGACTTTGTTCTGAGTCATTCATTGACTGGAAACTTTCATGACCCAAAAGTGGTTAAGTGTATAAAAAAGTTTAGCAAGGGTCAGCTACAATGATATAAAGGCTAAGGTACAATTAGTATCTCATTCAAAGATAATTACTTTGAATTATTAATTACACAGTAACATCCAAAAGAATTATTTAATGAGACAAAACAAAGGAGTATGTAAACTGCAGTCATGGCTAGGTAGAAGGATGTGGGGGAGCAGGAGTCTCCTGGTGATGGACCAGACGGTGGAGAACCTTCTTGGTGTAAGACTTGTCATTTGAGGTACATGGGCACAGACTGAGCAAAACTTGGGAAATGCAGCATAAAGAGCTGCATTGGCTCCTGACTGGCACAAGATACCACTAGATTACAAGGTGAGGCTGGATAAGATAAAAATCATTCAGTTTCATGGTTTTCCATCAAGCTTATCTTCATGGTATTGGACACATCTTTCATCTTTACTGGTCCTTTTGTTTCATGAAGATCTAGGGTGTTGGTTGTGTGTATCTATGAAAATGACAGTTATTACAGTTTCTACAGTTATTTGAGGAATTTAGGAAATTTCTGGCAGTCTAGGACTATTAAGTTTCCAGGTAAGTTAAGGTGTAAGGGTTAGGGTTTTTTTTTTTTTTCCCCTCAAAGCTTTGCCAGGCCTCCCAACAGATCAGGAAAATGTCTCACAGCTTCAAATAATCAGAGTAGGTCCCTTATTTATACAAAAAGTTGGCACTTCCTGGCTTTTCTGATACAGTTTGCAGTATAGTTCTCTAGGTGACACACCTGTCAATTTGATTTCTCCAGTTAAGGGATTGGAGAAGATCCTTAGAAGCATCTGACCTTTCTGATACTTATCTAATTTGAAAACTCAAAATGCTCTGAGATTCATGAGCTGCTCATCCTAATCAATTACTCCTCTGCCAGGCTGTTAACCACATGAAACAGCCTGTGACCCAGAAGGAGAGAGCCCACAGACACACCACACTGCTCCTATGATTTGAATAATTCCTCTTCTGAGGTTTGGTCACAGACATCTCTTTTCCGTTGTCATATATAGGAATGGAAACTGGCTGAAGTGGCTTTTTAGGAGCTGGAGTCAGGATTCCTGGTTTCTTTCCCTGGGTTGAGGGCCATGTGACCTACAACAAATCACAGGCATCACTTTTCACCCAGATTTTTGGCTGGGTTTAGAGGCTAACCTTGACCCATACTGGAGTGTTTAAGTTCTCAAAGATGCTGAGGTTTTTCAGCTCTCACTGAAATCAGTGACAGCTCAGGATACTTGTAGCTCAAAAATAGAGATCCTTTCTATCTCACCCGCACTACCCAAAAATAAAGTTAGTGAAATTCCTTCAATTTTTTATATATATAGTTATATATATATATACACACTCATGCCTTTATGGAATAACAGCCTCATTGGCCTTCTGAGCAAAAAACAGTAAAGTCTTCCTTCCTTACCTCACAATGTGGTGTGGCTGAGCTGATTCATATGCCAGAATTGGTGCACAGATGGAAGACACTAGAGGCCATACAAGACTTTATCATTGATTTGCTTGCTTTCCCAAAAGCCAAAGGTCCACACACAGCGCTGCTTCTTCTGGCACCACACAGTCCCTGCTGTCTGGATCCAGTGAGAAACTGCTGAAAACCTCTCTGCAAAGTTAGAAAGCTGGTTTTATGCTGACACTGGATTAGTCCGAGATGAACCACTGAGCACAGCATAGCAGAGGATAAAGTTCTTATGTCTGCAACTGTAGATTAGGCCTGGTAGGGTAGGGCAAACAGGGAAAGGAAAGGGACGTCCAACAGAAAAGGTGCTCTTAGAGCCCCACGCCTCCTGCAGAACTCTGCCTCCTCCGCAGCCAAATGCCAGGGTAGGATGACATGGGTGACGCTGCAGGTGCTGCCCAGGTGAGGGAACTGGCTGGCTGAAAGTATGTCTTGTGTGCAGGTACAGCAGTAAAACTACCACCAATAAGGCATTTTACAAAATTGCAACCCGTAACTCAGGAAAAAGACATCTACTGGGTGATCCCATCCAAACTTTATCAGTGGTGTAACTTTATACATGGTATATATGGAAAGGTGCCATTGCTACATTGGCTGGCCTGACAGAATCCCTTCCCCACTCCTGAACATGAACGCAACTACAGATTTTTAGGCTGAATGGCTGCTTAGAGACTGAATGACATCTGTTGCGGAGTCCCTTTTGCCATTTTTTTTGATCTTAGAGGCTCCCACAACTCAGTTTATTTACCTGTGAGTAATGCAATCATTCCAAGCCCACACTGACAAATCCTTACTATTCTATCTGTAGCTTAGAGAAGGCCCTGATACACAAAGTCAACACATAGATATATAGGATTATGGCAATCTAGTCTGATCTGCTTTATAAATTGAGTTCCTATAAGAAAAAGATATTCCCTACTTAGAGGAGGAGTCTCCACTGGCTTCATGACTCTATAGGTCTGAATTTACGTATTTCAGCTCAGGAATCCTTCATGTATCACGCCGTCTATTATATGTGTCTCTGAAGACACAAGCATGTGAAAGCACATACAGAGCCCTGCTGTAATGCTGTATAGTGCTGGGATGTGAAGGACCCTTGAAAAAAGAATGGAACCAGAAAGAAAATGAAATAGAAATGAAAAGGCAACACGTCTGTGTTTTGAAGGCACGCTAATAGCTACCTTAAGGTGAGACCCCATTATTCTGATAAGAGTTAGGGCTCTGCAACCATGCAGTGTTCTACCTCCTGATAGCATTCCTCTTCTCCCAGTGCTATAATATCAGGGTTGCAGTCATAAACTTTTTCCCATGCCTACTTTCCTGTTTCTTTGACTTGTTTCAAATCTTTGATGCTTTCCCCTCCTCCCCTTTTTCTCCAGCTCCTCCAATGTACCCTCAGAGATACAAAGGAACAAACAAAATAAACAACTCTCTGTGGGCATTGTGTGAATGTTTTCATTTTTGGCTCCCATCTGTTGTGCACAGCTAGAACAGAAGCAGTTGCCATATTTGCTCACAAGTGTGTGGAAAACTGATGCATGCATTGCAGCATAGGCAGAGGTTGGAGTGAATATCATAACAGAAGGCCAGGGGATTTTAATAGTGACTGGTAGCTTAGGGCATATTCGTGACTAGTACCTAAACATACATGATGAGAAATTAAAACCTGGTCTCTTAAAAGAAGGTGAGAGCTCCCAAAACAAAAGGCATGCAGACTCCTGATCAGGTCCAAGATTCTTGGTCCACAGGCCGATCTAAATTTGGTCAACACATGGCATGCCCCAGAAATTGGCATATAGTATGGTGTTTTGGGTTCTTTTTTGGGGGGTAAAGGGGTTTGTTGGGGATTTTTTTCTTTTTTTCAAAAACCCCCAACTATAGATACCCTGCAAGCACTGTGAGGCTGGTTCTGTACACATTGGTCTCTCACTCCCAAACCCTCCTAAACCAAAGAGCAGGAAGAACTGGTGTCTACTTTTTCTTTTTCAGAGGGTGTTATCTCTGACAACATCCTTGACTGGTTTGCCTTCTTGCACATCCGGATGTTTCTCTCTTGTCCTTCCTTATGGGATATATTAGCGTTAGATAATTATTTTCCCTTTGAGGAGCTGATGTAAGTACCAGCATCCCCTAGGTGGATCCTTCTATCAGTACAGAGAGTTGTGAAAATTTAGAGCTGTAGTTTTTCCAGGGATATCATCAACTCTTATGTTCAAGCCCATCAACCCACCTCAATGAACACAGGGAAGAACGCTACCTTTCAGTCCCTGTTCTCTGGTAATGGAGAGCCACCACTGCCTAAATACATTCAAGGTGGATTTCATTCTCGTTTCCAGCTAGAGGTCTTAGTCACTGCTAGAGGTATGATACTAGCTTTGATGGGAGTACTTTTTGGCCTGATCTAACATATTATATGGTTTTAAAAATATACCTGCCTCATCTTATTAAGTTTCTTCATTTCTCTTTCCTGTTTTTATCCTAATGGTAGCATTCCAAAGAATTCCCTGCGTAGAGTTTAATGCCGTATATGCAGCCAGTTGTCCTGTATTATTTAACTTAGTGATCTGTTTTGAAGGATAAGGCCCAATTCTGAAGTACTAATCTGGATACAAATCTTTATTTGTGCCCGATTTTTTAGTGAGTTTTTATTTCCTTTTTGCATAACTTTAGTAGCAATTACGAAGCTACTGTAATTATAATTGCTTAAAAAGTCTGTGTTCCTCAATTTTCTGATGAATTTGCAGAAAATCCACCATTCATACCAATTGTAAAAGGCATGTATTAATGTTGTCACAGGGAAATAAAACCAGAGCATCTCAGAGAAGAATCATGTCCAGAGCTTATGTACCAGTCTACCCAAAACACAGCTGCATTGTATAAACAGCAATCCATTCCCACGCCTGGGAAAAATCAGATCACAAAAACAACTGTCACAACAGACCAAAATCTACATCTGAATGACATACATCCCAGTGAAACAAACAATAACAATCACCATCACCATTATTATTAATAGGCATTGCCTGGCAAATTCTTTGCCAACTGAGTCGAATGTTTCTCTATTATCCCACTCTTGCAAATGGTCCTGACGAAATCCCCTTGACAATCCTTATGTGCATAGGACATTGATGGAAGATACTGAGTTATGAGACTCTGCATGCTGAACCAGCTGTCTGGAAAATGTATCTTGGGGACAGTAACAATTTGAAATGCACTGCGAGATCCTTTATCATAAATTGCCTGCCTGCAGGATCATTCCACATGTCATATAGGGACATAAAAGTGAAGTACAGGGATGGGCAACAGAATGGCCTGAACCGAAGAGGGAACAGCAAATCCTTTAGTCTGACCATGGGGGTCAGTGCTGAGAAAATGGCAAGCTAGGTCCTTATGGCCCAAATGCTTTTCTGATCAAGGGTAATGGAGGTGAACACTTTTACTTTAGTACAGTAGACTTTGTCTTCAAGAGGATGTGGAAAATTGTAATCTTCAGTCAGGACCATTTAGGGTAAAAACAAGGCAGACCCACATGCAAAAGTTGAACCAAGTACAAACCACAAACACAGAGAAGCCCAAAGCCATAGCAAACCACCATGTTTGGCATAAAGCATGGTTAGTGGCCAGGGTTTGGCCTGGGTCAGGAAGCAGGAGAAACCAAGGAAATTACAGTTTGAAGATTAAGATGGAAACAGGGTCAAAAAGCAAGAAGCTTGGGAATCCCTGTAAAAGTGAGGGAAATAAATCTGCAGGGCCAGAGCAAGGCTAGTACATGATCTCAGAAGTACAAAGCTGTGCAGGTATTTGGAGATAAGGACCAGCAGTAAGGTTGAGCAGGACAGGGGGAAGATCATGAACTAGCACTGGGCAGGCATACACAGGACTACGCTATGAAAAGTGGACAAGGGTGAAGCACTCAGGAGAGGGAATCGGGGCTAGAAAGCAGCAAATGACATTAGGGTCGCAGGCTGTACAGGAAGAGACATCATATGGGATTCCCCTCCCTACTCCTCAGACTCGGAGGCCAGCCCTGCTACCTAGAGTAACTGGGGCACAGCCTCCCAGAAGACTGATTGCAGTCAAACCATTTGTGAATGCTTGATTGCCAAGGCAGAGCTGTATGAAAATGAAGGCAGTCAAATCCCAACTTTCCAAACTATTGAGCTTGGTAATACCATAGTGACACTCCATCACGCAAATAAAAAAAACAAGGTTTGGATAATCAGCGTTCAGCCCGTCTGTAATTTGATGAGATTGTGACTAGGAACATCTCCACTTCAAAAGGCGTGGGTGCTCTGTTCACGCAAGCATGCAAACCTCAGATTTTTGTCCCCAAATCCTGGCAATACAAAATGCAAATAAGAATCCTACAAAACCAGAAAAGGCTTCTTAATGTTTTTAAATCTTTCCTGCTTCTACCGAGGCTGTGAAAGTTGCAGATACCTTGTTTTCTCCTAATACTGCATCAGAATCCACACACTCAACTAAAGGGACAGAAACTTTTTTTTTTAATCATATCAAATAAACACCTCAATAAAATGCCTGAGTCCAGATTTAAATTCTCTGAAAGTCAGTAAACGTTTCAGTCTGGGTCCGTAGTTTACACTCTTCTCTACATTTCAGAGGAACTGCTTGGCAGTAATCTGACTTCAGGAACTCTAATTGCAATGAATCTAGTGCACAACATGTTTTGGACGCTTTGAACATTAGCTTTTAACTTTCAAATTACTACTGTAAACATATTTCAAGGCAGAAGAGAGGAGGCTCCATACACTGATACCCAAACACTAACAACAACATTGTAAAAGAGTCTAAAAAACACTCTGGTGAGGCATGAAATCTGAACTTCTACTTGTGGCCAGAGAAATACAGTCTCCTCTCTGCTATCTCTTCTGTCCGCACCTTGCAGCACAATTGTTTTAGTCATTGAACCATGTAAAACCTCAGAATCAAGGGAAGTGGAAATCTGATGGGTCAAACAGTCATCTGGATTTATACTTTGCAGCTGTGTGTTAATTTCAAGTAACTTTTAACATGCTTTGCTTTTAAAACAAATGCTTCAGCAGCCTCTTGTAATGACTTCCTGAAGTCCTTTACATGTCCATCTTCGCTATTGTGGTGAAAAGCATTGTAAAGAAAGTGCATAGATATTCAGCTGTAAGAGGGGAACGGTCCCAGTCACTGCTCACGACACACTACTGAGCTCCTAAATGGTGATTTTCATTTTGTAATTCCACCCTTCTTGACAAAAGAATGAAATCGGGTTCATCGGTGCCTTTTCTCCTATGATCTGTTTCTTTTGAAGAAGAAAGAGAAATAAGGTCTTCAACCAAGCAAAGCATGTGTTTGGGGGATATGTGAAGTGTCTTTTTTTTTTTCTTTCCCCAAAAACATCCTTTTCTTGTGAAAATTTTTATTAAGAACAAGAACCCAATGGTTTTGTAAAAACATTACGAATGGCATATATCTTTCCTCTCCCATTTTTCACATGTAAGTACCTCCATGGTTTTTCAGGCAGTAAAAGTCCTCCCTTACAAGCTGCATTCACCACCTGGCTCCTCTGCCCTCTGACAAGGACATCAGTGATGAGCTAACACATGTCTGCAAGATGAAGGACTGGTAGTTGGAAGGTGAGTCTCACAGAGGGTGTTAAAAGCAAAGAGGAGGTTGGCAACATGAACAACTTAGGCATCTTGGAACAGGCACAGAGGAAGAATTCTGAATTTAAATGCTTGGGTTTCAGACAAAGTTTTCAGCTGAAATTTTGCATGTTCACTTTTTGAGGTTGAAAGGATTTTATACTTTCCAAGAAGAGAAAACTCCTACTTTTTTTCTGGCAAGATCTAATAATTACCTTCTGCTTGCTCAGGGAAAACAAACACAGGCCAGTGCGATGCTGTGCCTACTGGCACATCCTGATTCAGCGTCAGGGTAGAAAGAGAGCTCGTGAGCCTGACTGCCAGTGAAGTGCTGCAATAAAAGCCCTAGTGCAGGCATAGTCTGAATAACATAAGGTGATTTATGGGGGTGTAACTTATTTCTCCTGCTGAACTGGAATAAGATATACTGACATAAGCACTTTTACATTGGTAATAACTGTATTCACGCTATGGTTGCTTGCCAGTTTGATGATATCAGCACAGTTAAAAAGCAAAACTTCCT
>WAAD01040851.1:73439-99425 GCA_013389945.1 Fregata magnificens | reverse complement strand
AATAAGGGCGTCCTTTTTTAAAAAAAAGGGGGGGGGGGGGGGGAGTATTTCTCCTCCATATCTCCCATTGGCCTCACCCCTGGACAATAAGTTCAAGTAAGGTTGCACCAAATTTTTACTGACAATACTGAAGTTAAATCTAACATTACAAAATTCACCTAGACTTTGGGTGCAGTTTTAAAGGAAGTAAATTATAATAATCAATGCCTGCTGTTGAAATGTTCTTGAAATCCCATTCTATTTGTCCTTTTGTTTCCTAACATGACTGTCACTCTAAAATCGAGATAGTTTGGCACCAATTTATACACACGTGTAAAATTAATTTTGCAGGTAGTATGACAATGGAGTTTTACAGTGCCACAAGACGCTGGTCACCTCTACACAAGGAAAGACGACGAGTTGGATCATCTTCAAAACAGAAGACATCATTTCTGTTAACAACACACCTTTACCAAGATACAATTTCCCATGTGCCAGGAGACTCTTGTGAGTCTTTTTTTATGATATCTAATACATCACAGCTTGTTACTGCATTTGAGAATAAGGGGTTTCCAGGATGTTTGGAGGACCCATGGATACTATGCAGGAGGACATGTCACAAGACAGCTTAGACTCGTACAGCAGCTGGCCCTCAACAGACTGAAATCCTGTAGGTTGGCAAGACTCAGGAAGACTGTAGTGTACAATGACTGCTTTGGGTCATAACCCGTCTTTGTACATTGTCCTGATTTATTCTTACCCTGATGTAAACAGATCACAAACCTTCTAGTAAATCTTCACTCAGACTGAAGATGTTTTGTAGGATGTCATGTTTGATAAAATCACCCAGGGTTGGTTTTTGCAGGTTTGTTTGGGTTTTTTTTTTTTTTTTTTACCTTCAGTAAATTTGATAAGCTGTCCACAAGTCTAACGAAATGGAAACATTTCCTTTTCTGTATAACATGTACCATAGCTTTTCCTTGCTTTATCTTTAACCCTATATATACTGATGGGCACAAAGACAGAAAGTTCCTGGCAAACTGAATTATTTCAGAGTTGTTGAAAGGGGCCCAAAGCAGAACAGACATATGTAGTCTCCTGAGCAGTCCAGGGTTCAGCAACACAGGATCATTCCCCACAATGTATGTGTTCTTATGTACCAAGCTTTTTACAAGACAAACTCTTTCTCTCATTTGTATCAGGATGACATTGAACCATTAGGATTTGATGTCATGAAATACAGAGGAGACACTGATTTGCAAAGGAATTTCAGAATAGCTTTAAGACGTGTCTATATTTACGTGGCAGCATCAGACACTTGTAACGGCTGGCAAAATCTGAGTGTTGAATGACAACCACTGTGTGGAGATACAGCACCGTTGGCAGCATTATGCTTTAGAGGCAACAGTAATTCAAAATGCACAGTGTCTGCTCTTGTGGAACCTAATGGTCCCATGACACTACTGTATAACCATGGTGCCTTGGCCAACGTTCCCCTTGCCAATAAAATAGCTTTTATACATCCCCAGCTGCATATGAACCACTGTAGAGTACATTAGAGCAGTTGTTTTTGCCTGCACAGTCCCTGCAGGATTCCGCGTTCTCCTACCCTGCTTCAAAGCAAAAGCAGTCTCAGGGAAGCTGATAGAGATACATTAGAGAAAATCCTGGTGTAAGCTGCAACGAGGTGAGCCCTCATCCTGTCCTCCCCTGGGATGGAACCTGCTGATTTGAAAAGGGCTTTGGGGGATCATTTCTGCAAGAAGGACGTGGTGTAAAAACCTAATCTATTTCTTTCCATAATTTAGCATATTGAATTCTCTACTTTCAAATGCCAAGGACATTCTTCACGGAACACATACTCCTTTACGTGAACTTAAATATGGTAAAAAAATTGTAAGACTTAAGAAAGCTCAAACAGTTTAGGCTCAAAACCTCAGGTGCTACATGGAGGATAAAACTCCTTTTGTGATGCTTGTTAGCTCCTGTACATGAAGAACTAGTACTACTACCAGTTTCAAGCTTCTCCTTTTGCCAGCATGTTGTCCTCAAGTAAGGTTTCACATCTAGATTTCCACTCCAGAATTCTACACGGTGCCATATTAATTTGGCACATTTACTGCAGTGCTAGAAATACGACCAGGTTGGTTAAGAGAATCACAAACCAATCAGTTGATTTACCTGGCTTAACTGCCTTCAGACATTTGGCAGGACAAGTACAAACATGGTGGACAGCAAGGGGGAAAACAAAGCATTTGTTTAAATCAAGGAAGAGCCTTCCAGCTGAATGCTGCAGTAAAACCAAATAATTTGTATTTCTAATGACTCCCAGAGCCTTTCTATCCTTTTGGTGGGCTGTATTTACTGCCTCTGTTATGTAGTTTAGGTTCAAAAATATTCCACAAAGGCTTGTCTTAGCTGATAAATCTCCTTAAGAGAAGCCAAATATCTTTCACCGAGTAATTTAAAATACATTATCAGGGTTATTCACTGCTAACGTAGGACTGTAGGCTTGGTCTAGGATTATTTTCCTGCATTCTCTGCAGCAATCAGCTTTTTGTGTATCTTGGACACAGAGATTTTCCTCCATATAATTTTCTTTAGGGAATACCAAGCATCTAGTTCCTATCAGCACTCACTTTTTAAAAGAGGTCCATCACATTGCAGATGTGAGCCACCTGAATTGGAAAAATGCCTGGGTACTGTTGTCAAGAACAGCGCTTTTTCAGTCTGGTTATAGCGTTACAGAGGTGTAAATCTTGGATAATGCTTGGAAAAAACCCTTCCAGATGGAGTTATAAACAAACCAAACTCCTAAATTTGAGGCTTACCAACAGCCAGTCTTCCCCCAACTCCCCAGAAAGCATTCATTCATTGTCATTGCAGGCAGTGTACCCATCAAGTGATCTATAATAAATATCATCACTATCTTTCCTGTTTCTATCACAGTAATCAAGGTCCCACTCTGCTATTCATTGTGTAAAGGATGACACCAGCAGTGCCTCTATTGTCAGGCAAATGTCGATCTACTCTCACAGCTAAATCCCCCTAGGAGTCACACTGCTACCTCAGCAGCCCACTCATCAAGCCTGTGCACTGAAGTTTGCTGGAGGCAGAAAGTCTAGAGAAATCCAGCATCATGCCTGCTTACTTCGGCAACCCTAGGCAGGCAGGACACAAGCTGATCTAAGTCAGCTCTAGCCCAATCAGATTTTCAGAAATCCTAGGAACCACATTAATGAGCTGTAATAGGGATGGAAAACCCTAAGGCAGCTGACCCTCAGTATACTTAATGCCAGCTCTCATGCTCACTCTCTCTTTGCGGCGTTGCTGCATTCAAAGTGCTTGCCACTAGTGTCTGAGCAGAGGAGACTAGAGGAGGATTTTGCATACATGCAAGAAAGCGTTAAATCCACAGTACTTGCCTTGTTGCTGTCAAAGAAATTCTCAGATGATTCAATTTGGACATCTGAAAAAAAAGATGTGGGTTTTTTTTTTTTTTAAAGCTACATAGTTTTCTCAGTAATATGAATGCACCTGTGGTGGGACAATCCATGTGATAAAAGGTTTAATCACAGAGACCAGGCATTCACAGTTGGATTTCAATTAAAGTGTGTGTTATTTATACCTTTTAATTCCTTGCCTTCAGCCATATGCACTGACTACTTGATCATTGATATAATAAAAGAAGGTGCAGATGAAAAGGGATATGGATGAGAACAAGCTAGTTATTAACTATTGGATTATTCATTGCACAGTGTGTCACAGTAGTGTCCGTTAAGTCAAGGTCACTCCTCCCTCCTTATCCAGTCCACTCCCCTTCATTTCTGTAAGTAACTGACAACTTATTAACACCTCATTTGTAAACACTGACAACCATATGGTGTTAAGACTCCACTCTGCCGAGGAAACATGAGTCTTGTGGCTGTTATTTGTGTGAAGTTGGCACCTGGGGTTTGCAGCCAGGGATGGGGCCTTGGTTGGCAATGGTGGGAATGAGTTTACCTCCTCCATTGCCCTCTCCAGATGCTGGGTGTGCCACCCGTGGTGGAGGTTTTTGGTCGAAGAGGGATCAGGCAAGAAACAGAAATAGGAGTTCCTGGGAACACTGGAGAAGCCAAAAATAGCGTTCACTTTTCACCTGATTTTAGGCTATCACAGCTTGGATCCTTATGCTTGTTCTTCTCCTGATCATCACCAATATACCAATGTTTACTGGCTTCAGAGAGGATTTGAGTGGTTGCAGGATAAAGTAATGCTGATCCTTAGAAGAGAGAGGAGAATTATACAGTGGGTCCCTATTCCCTGCTCCACTCAGATCCTGATGTCCTTACTCAGGCATAGAACCATCATCACATTTAATTTTGGAGAAGTTAATCTCTGCTCAAAGAGGTGATAAAATGCTAGGACTACAATTTTAATGAAGGGACCCCTGAATTTTTACTCAAACAAAAACCTCTACAAGCTATTATGGAATTTTATTTCAGGAAGTCCAAAATAAGATCCTTGTAATTCAGGGGTCTGAATGTCAACCCAGAAATATAGAAGAAAAAAAATTTATAAATTGAGCCACAGAAAGACAGAAAATTCAAAACCGATATCATGCCAAGATGCTGTATTATTTGCTTTCTGGTTTTTGAGCTTCTGCGCACAAACTAAAAAGGTTAAAGTTTTGCGTTTGTTTTTTTTTGTTTGGGTTTTGGTTTTTTTGGGTTTTTTTTTTTTAAATAACAAATGAGATTCTAGCATAGTTTATTGTCTTCTGGGGCTGGGAGAAGAGTAAGTAGGTTGATATATATTTGCAACAGTGGAATACAGCCCAGAAAGAGTTCAGTCATTGGATGTAAGCATGTCAGCAAACAAGCTGACCAGGTAACACTAAAAATTAAAAGATGCAGATTATGGTGGGTTTCAGCCTACCTGCTTTTAGATGTGACTTTCAGCTGGAGTAAACATTTATAACAAATACAATACATATGTACAAAGAAGTGTATGTTAAAAGGATGAAACAGCAACCAGGTGACAATAATAAGCTGATAATCACAGTTTTGGAAGCAGCAGCTAAGACACTGTTCTCAAGCTCATCCTTTCCTGATGTAACACAACATGAGAAGTAGTGAGTATGCTCAGGTCAAGAGGCTGTCCAGAGAAACACAGCATCTTAAACAGATTTCCTAGTAAATACAATGATTTTCCAGCTAAACCCATGTCTACATATCAGGGAAGATTTCCCCTTGCCACAGCTCAGAACCCCAAGGAAGATTTAGGCTTACATGTGTAAGACCAATTACAAGGTAGTGTAAAGTGTCTTTAAGGCTTTCTGCATTGAACTGTGGGTAAGCATATACCTTGGTAAAACCTTGTGGTCAAACTGATTTTGGAAAAAGGTACAAAGGCAAACACTTTTTTTTGCCCCAAACAGAAGAAGAACTTGTATACCTTTATCCATCCTCAGAGCTCGGTATTTTTCATAACAAAAACCCCTCAAAGCTACTGTGGTTTGAAACCCAAAAGGAAAGTCTCTGTGGAAACTCAATATTGTCCCTATCTTGAATTTTACAAGGAAAAGCACCAATCTAGTTTCATGGGGTATTTGGCTTTCAAATGAGATCAATATCTTATTTACACTGAGGCTCCTGCTGGAAGCCAGTATATTGTGAAAAGTCTTTAGGATCAGTCTCGTAGTTCTAATATTTTATATTTTGTTTGAAAGTCCTTTCCCCAGGAGCTGTGATATATGTTATGTACCAGGAAAATAATATATTCTGAAACTCTTGGACAAGGAGGCCATGGCACAACCCCCCCAAGTTTTATTATTGTCTTTTGTCTGTCCTGCAAGGCAGGATTGAGTATTCTTGAGGAAACATGGGTTTGAATCATCTCCCTCTCTGGTGGCCCCTGACTATTGTTACTATTGGTGAAATTGCTTTCATTCACACCTCAGAGAGTGAAATGATCCTTGACCTTGAACTGGGTTTGTGTATCCCTGGAAGTAAGAGAGCAATCCACAGTGTAAATACAACCTGGGATTTGTAATTCAAGTCTGCTCCCAGACTCCCAGCAGAAGGACACATATTCCTGTCTGACAATTTTCTGACCTGACACTCTCTGAAGTTTCAGGTTCTGATCCTCCTTTGCTTAACACCACCAGTGCAAGTTAATGCAAAAGGGCTGTTGTCAAATCAACATGATAGCATTTTGAATTCTGCTTTGCAGATTGATAAATGAGGAGAAGTAAAATAGTGGAGAATTAAAGCCTGATTCTGTGCAGAGAAGTGTTTATTGACTTCTAACCTGAGCATGCATATATATACATGTATGCAATTACTAATTTTTTTTCCCCCATGATTATGATATGCAAAGATATTTCATTGGCTCAGGCACGTTTTCCTTCTGCAGCCCTCACAAAACCCACAAAAAACACACAGTGAGAAACCCTCATGAACTTTTGGAGACTTCAGATAATGACAATTTAAAGAATTCATATTTGTCTGCATTTTAATAGTATTAGTGATACCTCACAGATAATTGTCTATTTCTTAACAGCCATTGCAATATATTTCATAAAAAAATGTCAATTTAAGCTTGGCAAATTCAGCTTTTGTTTGTCTAATAATCAAATGCTCTGTTCTTGATACCTATCATCAAACTCATAAAATTAGCAATTCTGCTCTTTGCCCTTTTATACAATACATATTTATTTTGGCATAAATCCTCATTGAGGCCTCTTTAGCTAAAACAATAGGAGGGGATCACAAGAAAGAAGCAGTCTTTTTTTCCATTTCCTGTACATACTTTGTCCCCAAGTAATGAAAGTGAGAATCCAACATTCGACACAAAGGATATCCCTAGAGTTCAGGGAGTAACAGGACCATCTTCCTTTGAGGAAGGAGCCTGGGACTTTGAATCACCTTGCAGCAAGAATCATCAGCAGGGAAGTCCTTTGCTTTATTCGCTTTCCAAGGCACCTCATCACGACTTTTGTGGCAGGAGCAGTTCTGCTAGGAGTCCCTTCAGTTGCCAGCTCTTGAGAAGACAGCACCGACAATGTTCATGGTGTAACTACAAGGGGACTCCAGGCTAGTTTTGTTCACTACATGAACAAGCGGGTGCTGCTGTTTCCCCTTACTTTTCATGTAGCTCACCCTATACACAGTTGCAGTTTCGGCCCCCAGTATACCTCTCTTTTCCACAATCTGCCCACATTTTTCTCAGGTTAGTGTCATGGTACTTGATGGAAAATTCTACACAGGTTTTGTAGCACTTATAGCCTGTAGGAAAAGATCATATTTTGGCTCTTGACAAAGGATGTTCCTTTTATTTAGGATCAATGTACTACTTTTGCTCTCATGATTCATTCTATGTTAGGACATCAGAACAGACTACTATGAAAATGTAAGCTCAAGAACCCTCTACCCAGGTTCTAGACTTCTGCCTGAGACAACGCATCATGGACATTCATTCCTAATATACCTGACTGTGCTCTGATTGAGGTGGCTGTCGACCACAGGCCTTGAAAACCCAAGTCAACAGATGCTTCTCAAAGTTAAGCCTACAAGCCTTTGGAGATTCTCCAAACTGAGTCTCTACCAACAGCTTATTTTAGCAAACCAACTACCTGTACATGAATCCCATATCTGTTTCCAGAACCAAAGCCAAAACAGACACTTCAAGGAGCTTCAGGCTTCTTATATTAACTTTTACAATGGACTTGGCAATAGGAAACAAGTGTCATTTTGAGAAGAACAAGCAGTAGAGCATTATTCTTGCCTGGTATATGCCTCAGTCTACATACCTGACAGCCACAACGATACATAGAGGGGAAGAGGGTGATAAAGGTTTGAGCATAAGAGTCTTTGTTCCTTGTTTTCTTTTTGCTTGTCTTCAAGAATCTGATTGCAAAAGGACTGGAATAAACGCTTGCTCATCAGGAAAATGTGAAAGGATAGTATAGCTCAAAGGGACTCACAGCTGCCTATGGAGGTAGTATCTTCTTACAGGCATAGAATATAATGTTATTTTCATTATGAGAAGAAAATCTAGAGCAATATCAAGCTGCTTGCAAAGCATTGTGTTGGTTTACCTTTTAGTTTAGAGGGATGGCCGACGTCATTCATTATTATGAATGCAGTGCACAAGATTCATGCTGATTTTTTCCACACTCTTAAGTGGCAGCAGCATGTCATTTGTGATGGACTTAATCTTTAATAAATGTATAATAAAACTTCTTAGTGAGAGACAGAAAAAAAAAGCCATCTCAGGCTTTTGTAGGATTAGGTAGTTTATTACTTGCTTATTTCAGAGAGCACATCCTTTATCAGGATACATACCATGACCAGTACATCTGGTAGTAGGGAGTCTAGAATGGTGTTTTGCATCAGCTTGGCCATACAGGTCAGCAGTTTCCCTGAACTAACTATTTCTATTCAGGACAGATCAGACAAGTACAGTGACATGCTAAAACCACTTTGCCTAAGAGCAGTGATGGTCTAAATGGATTCCCCTCTCTGCCTCTGGTTTTCAGGAGCACACAGGTACAGGAAATTTTGTTTTTGACTTCTCTGTATCACACTCCTAGGGTTTTACTCTGAGGTGGCTTCCAAGAAGAAGAATACAACATGCAGAAGTGTTTCCCAAGGATACTAGGTCTCCCATTCTCTTCTCACCCAGTAAAAGCCAGCTGATCATTGCATTTCACCTCCCTATTGTGCCTATTTCCAACATATTTATGGGCTATGCTTTTGCCAGAGGGAAGAAGGAGCTAAAACCATTCTTAAATTCTACTTTCCTGTTAAACTTAACCCTCTGCTCAACAGACTCTCTTTTTCTCTTAATGAAGTTCCTGATTTTTATATACTTAAAGCTGATGAGAGAACTAGCTGAGGTGAGGAAAAATAACATTTCTTCACCCTGTTGTTCTTGCATGTACAGACCTCCCACCCCCCCCAAAAAAATTACCCGTATTTCTCCTTATTCAAAAACGAGCTCATTACCAACCATGCCAGCCTGACTAAGGAAACACTCAAGGTAAGGGGACGCCACATGCACCATATGGTACACGTCTTGTTGCGGCAGTTGCCAAACATACAGTACAGATTGTACAATCGTCTTTATAGAGCTTAGCCGGAAGAGCACATTTCTTTTTATTTAACAGCAAATGCAGTCGACGCCTAGAAGAAACTGCTTCTTTGGCTTTGGAAACTGAAAACATTCCTGAAATCATTATGAGGTGAGATGAAAACAGGATTAAAGGAAAATAAGTGGCACATACTGCCAGGAGCGATTTCTAATAAAATTTGTACCAAGTGCCCTGGGAGGGAGGAGATGGCTGGGGACAGAAATCATGTTCTCCCCTTTTAAAGTCTGCCTTACGTGTTGATTTAGAGACTTCTCTGAGCAGAAGCTGGGTAAAGCTAGTTGGATCTATAAAGTCAGGACAGTCAGCTAGATCTGAATGTCAGAAGGAAAAGTCCGTGGATTTATGGATCTTTTGAAAAACAGCTACAAGACAACAGCCCTGCGCAAATACAGACTTTGTGGCTCACTGACCAGCATTCAATTAATCACCTGAGGAGGGGAGAGAAATACAATCGTCCCGAACTGTTTTGTTAGGATGTTTGTGCACCTGCTGCATTGCAATTTAGAGCAGTGTGTTTGGCTCCTCTCCTAAACAACCGGAGTCCTTCATTGTCAACAGAGGCCAAGAGTATATGCTTCTTTATGTAGGGTTAGTTGGTCTACTATCATGTTCCTCTATCAAAAAACCTCAAAGGTTATGCTGGACTGAAACCTCCAAGACTTTCTTTCCAGATACCAAATTCCCCCAGCCATCAACACCTCCTACTTCCATTGATAGCAGCTCTAATTACCCTGAAACAGGTGAAATTATGCCTTATGTTTCCTCTTCAGGAACATAGAGTTTAAAAAAAAAAAGTGTCTCTCACAGATTGATCAAACCACCAGGTCTTTCTCAAGTACTCTAACATTCATGCTAAGAGATTTCTGCTAGTAATCTACAACTTCATATCCTCATGAAATATACAGTGGCTCAGAGCTGAATGCTCAAACTGAGATGTAAACAGGTGCCCTCGCTTTCCTCCTCCCTGAAGTAGCCTGAGATTTGCTTTTATTCTGTTTCTGCTGCCGACATTTCGCCACTTCAAAAACCCAACCATAATTTGTAGTGGAAGGCTGGATCTTAGATCACAGACATAAAAGACAGAAGAGACCATCCTTCCAACAAGTGAGAATGAAGTGCCCTAATAAGAGATTAGTTAGGTATTAAGCCTCTCTCACTTGATGTCAGCCAAAATACCCTGGGTTAACATTTTACAAGAAAGCAAGAATTTCATAGTTGTTAAGAAGTCAGCACGTGCACTGTTTTCACATAAAATTGGGAATGATCAGAATTTTATGAATTCAAGTCTCAGGTATATTATTTTTCTCTCTTATTTTGAGTATATTTTGACCTTCCTCATTCCACAGACTGATTACTTTTTGTTTGTAAAGATATTTACATAATGTTTTTAACCAGATCGTAGTCATCTGAGCAAACAGCAGGTAGGAAGGTTATTAAATGATAAAGCTCTAATTTCTATAACTTTCAATTACTGAAACAAGATTATGTGAATGCTACAGGGAAAAACATAATACAACTTTTGGGAAATACTGTGTAGAACTTTTGAGCATCTCTGGGAAACACATCAAGTTTCACTGCATATCCACGAGCCCTGACAATTTTCTTTTACCTTAGAAACTTCAGTGGACACTGAGGCTACTTCAGAGGACACTTTCCCAGGAAACAGAAGGTAGATCTCACGGGATACTTCAGGTTTAGACTAAGGGGTACTGACAAAGTTTAAAATTCGAAACACAGTGAAAGGGAGACATGAGAATCAGTTAGGGAAGAAGATTTAGTTTCAAGAATTTGTGACCCGATGGAGAGCACAAATGTGGCTACCAAAACAGGGAAGATCAAATTGTTTCTGCAGTGTAGGCAAGATGTGCATTACAAATGCTGGCAGGATGGGGACAAGAAAGCAGTTGGGTTTGCGGCTCAGGACTGTGGTACATTAGGCCTGTATTCAAGCACAGCTGTCACCAACAGACCAAAAGAGGCACTAGAAAGATCACAGTGAAAGAGGACAGAGACTACTGTCAAAGGACTTTACACACGCAATCCACTCACCCATTCACGTTGGGTGTCTTAGTGCTTTTTCCACCAGACATTCATATATTGGAAAGCTCCTTGACAGGAGAAACCAAACCAAAGAAAACCCTCCTCAATCTATACATTAAGCCTGCTGATCTCCCCCACTGACAGCAACAACAGTTTATGATGTGGGAACCTCTGGAACTACTCCATCCCAGTAGGCAGCTCTGGAGGGGCTTTTTGAAGATGATCTGAAATGTTGTGTGGAGCTTGGTGAAAGCTGCTTCTCTCTTTTCCTATTGCTGTAAGTAAACTGCTGTGCCTGCCAGAGGGGTTGCTCTGATATGACAAGACAAATCAGAGCTTATGTGACAATAGTTTCCCCCAAAGCCTCCATACACAATTTAACCCTTGAAGCTTCCCCAGCTTCTGGTCCCCAGACTACCACCATCCCCCACCTACAAAAGCGCTGCAGCTCCCACTCCAGAAGACTCTTTGGAGGGCTTCAGTATCTCAGAACCACATGTTGGTCATGAAGATGACCCCAGAGACACACACAGGAACATGTCTCCAACAGCCCCTTCCCACAGCAGTGGCCAGGCTGTGCCAGCCCCTAACAACCAGCTGCCCCATACACACATCAGCAGGCTCTCAAGGATCTTCTCTTACTGTGAGTGGTAAGAGCTCCTCTGATGAAGCTAATTTGCACCAAAAATCCACTAATTAGCAATAGGTTTAAACCAAAACCTCAGACTGAAAAGAAAATTAACCCTATTCACAACAACAGACACCATTGCTTCTTTGAAAGAAAATCATCTCCAGAACAATAGCCTGGAAACTAAGTTACTGCTAGTAAGAACAGATAAATAATACAATAAATGTTGTTATTAAACTCCAAGTGGCCACAGCAAGATCGCTGTTTTATACTTTTATTCAATGGAGATTAAAAAAAGATATGGAGAATTAAGCCTTGATGCAGCTAGCTATTGTTAATGTAAAATCCAGCTAAAAAGACTTTTGTGCCCACACTTCAATGTAATCTCTCTTCAGAGGAGTCATGTCTGTCACTTATCACTGGGCAGGATGACTGAACAAATAGAACTCCTCAACTTTAAAAAAAAAAAAAAGAAAAATATGGCAAAGGCACAACCTCAATCTGTTATGTGGTATGGAGGCATCTTTCCCATAACGAGGGCATCAGTGACTCTNGGAGAAAAAGAAAAGCAAAAAAAAAAGGCAGTCTTCCTAGTTATGTCAAGTTGATGAACACAGAATGCTTCCTGTGCTCTTCCAGCTTCTTTTGATACTTATAGGGTATAAATAAATATTAGTCTTTTCCTCGGTTTGCATTCATTGTGTGGCTGGAGTGACAATACAGGAGGCTGATACTCTCTGTGCAGCCCCCAGGATCATGACAGTGTAGGCTCCTTGGAGCAGCAAGACACCACACTGCCAAATGACCCATTTCTGGGCCTGGAAAAAAGGTCCCTTCAATGGCAAGAACTGCCAGGGAGCTTAGGTACTTGGTTATAAGTGTTACAGCACTGCTCCATACAACAGCTGTGTGTCATAAAAATGAACAGGACTCAACATCCAAGAGGTTCCTTCCAGTCCTAGGTCTGTATGCAAGTAAATAATGTTCACAGAGTTCTTTATGCTTATTGGCTTCTCTGGACTGAACTTGCTGCATCTTTGGCCAGTCCTTGGCATTCCTCTGCTCTGCATTTCCAGGTTTCTTTTGTGACAACCTCTTGTTCCCTAACATTTCAGGGCTTCATCATGTCTCCTTATCCAATGCCAAGGTTCCTAAATGCTTCCTTTACCATTCTTTGTTATTCCTCTCGTTCCCTCCCATCATTTTCTCTGCCCTGGAAGGAATCATTCAATATGTAAAGGGGAAGAGGGATAAGAGCTGAGATCACAGAATCATAGAATAGTTGAGGTTGGAAGGGACCTCTGGAGATCATCTTGTCCAACCTTCCTGCTCAAGCATGGCCACTTAGAGCTGGTTGCCCATGACCATATCCAGAAGGCTTTTGAACATCTCCAAGGATGCAGACACCACATCCTCTCTGGGAAAACTGTTCCAAGTGCTTCGTTACCCTCACAGTGAAAAAGTGTTTCCTGATGTTCAGATAGAGCCTCCTGTGTTACAGTTTGTGCCCATCGCCTCTTGTCCTGTCCCTACGCACCACTGAAAAAAGCCTGGCATTGCTCTAGAGGTAGCCAGAAGTTGATAACCATCAGTTTGTGGTTCAACTGATAAACAATTAGAAGCATGACTTGTGTGGAGATCATGCTAAACAGAGATATGGGATCTTGTCTCTGCCCCTTTCTATTTTCATGTGTTCTCAAAGTCAGGAGGGTTCTAGCAGCTGCTGCCTGGTACAGTACTTATTGGGATGGGAGCATTCATGAGTTTTCATGTTTTTATGTGAAGAAAAACTGTATAATTGTAAATAGGACCCTTGTAACTAAGTCTACTGTATTGTTCATGGGCTACTGACTTGAACTCAGGAATGAAATCTGAGCTAGTAAATCTATTGCTCCAGTTCGCTTACACCCCCATAGGAAAACTAACTCCAGTAATGTTTGTGATCACCACTACATTAGATAGAGCAGTTGCCTGTACGTCTATGTATGTACACATACAACAGCAGTAACTGTGAAAGCAAAGCATGCTATTGTGCTCTGGGGACTTGATTCTCTGCAGTTTACTCAGTTTTTCTTGCCAGCAACAGAAAATGAAATAATAGTCCACCAACACCAATAACATGAGCTGTAAAAAAAGATGATAAAACAAATAAATGAAGGTTGGGCAGTGGAATTCCCATCAAAAGAATACCATAAAGAGACCCAACTAATGTTGGATGCCACAGGTTTAGCTTCAGAGACTGCCTAAGGAGAACCATTTGATCTCTGACCCTCATGCTGAGCTGTCTGGAGAAATGCCAGTCTACCAGGTGTGGTGAAAGACTGCACAATGTAGACACCTACTTGTTTGGGACTTAGCACTGCCCACTCCTTTAACAAATGGTAATGATCATGCACTGTACAGCTCATTTCAGATACGCTAACGGCATTTGAAAGTGAAAGACTGTTTGCCCAGAGACATCCACATGAAGGTGTTTTGAGGAGATTCCCCACAAAAACACCACAGCAGAGCTACCAGTCAGAGGTATGGCAGGATGCAACATTAACACACCCCCAGATGAGAAGGAAAACCGCCCACTGACATCCAGCCCCAGCACCCAGGGCTCAGCCTGCACATGCATGGCAGGCAGCCAGGCTGGCCCGAGAGATGGTTAGCTCAGCAGCTGTGGCCACACATTGCCTGTGTGCTAATGTGATGAAAGGGGTTGCTGAGGATCCACACCACTTTCTTTGGCAACAGAGAACCGACAACATGATCATGTGTGTCAATTACAGCTCTCTGCTGAGTGCCACAGCATTAAATGCTGAAAGCTGTCTAAACTTTTCCCAAGTTTTCCGTGAGACTGGCCCTTCCTCTGATCGGTCCAGTGCTGCTTGGACAGTGTGAAACAGCTGCTCTGCTCCAGGCTGAAGGTGCTCCTGCACCACTCCAAAATCCATCTGTGCAGTGCTTTGGGTCCTGCCTGCTGTCATCATTCCCTTTACGCTGCTTAAGCACGCTGTGTTCCTGCAGAGGTGGAATTGTGTTATGGAGTCACCTGTGCCTATTTCTGCACTCACATTTAACACAGTGTTAAGTCCTCCTTTGTTCCCTTCAGATGGAAAAGCTCCATTGTGCGTGCAAGGGACAACGTTCTTGAATTATCTCCAAAACCCACACCTTCCCCATATACTGTAGAGCTTTTTCTGTGCTGCCATTCAGAGGAGAGGGTACAGAGAGAAGAAAGGTGAGGTAGAGCAGGGTAAAGGCACTGTGAGTCCCTGGATGTTATGGGAACATAGAAATNAGCAGCACTCAGTCTTCTGTTAGTGGATGTGGGAAAGCAAATTATTTGCTCCAGTGCACCCATAACTCTCAGAAACTGCATAGCTACGTAAATAGGGTAGAGGAACCCAGACGTACAGTGACAGATGAGGCCACTTCAAGGCTTTTGAGGAATGCAGGGAGAATTTCACTTCCCTGAGGATGAAAAGTTAAGCCTCTAACAGGGATACATAACTCCAGCTATGGAAAGAAACAAGATAAAGATAAGGGGCAGAAATAGATGAGAGATCTAGAGGATCAACATTTGCTCTTTGCCAGGGAGAAGGATGGTGGCTGTGCTTCTGCAGCAGCCACTACTGCCTCTTTTCCATAAGCCCTCTCCTAGGCTCAGCTTTCTGGTCTCCTTAACACAGGTAAAACAGGATGGAGAATCACAAGGTGCTTTGTTGTCCCACAGTTGTCTGCTTCACTGGCAAGCACTCACTTTGCCTGTGCCTAAAGCCAGCCTTGAGAATTTTGCTGGCTAACACAGCCAAACGCACAGAACAAAATATAGCACATATGCATAAACAGGTGCCACATTTCTAAGCAAAGGAACTATGTCCAGAAACCTCAGGCTGGTCTCAGTTCTTTGCAAGAAAACCTAGCTTCTCGCTAAGCAGGTGGCAGTGACAAGCAGGAGGAACCCATTAATGACAGGAGCTTAGCGCTCAACCATTGTAAGGCCTCACACTGCTTGTCCCTAAGAGGATACTAGAGGCAAGGAGCTCCTGTCTTGCTAGGACGCTGACTGTAGAAACTGGTAAGTTCACAGGGCCCAGAAAGCAATGCTTTGTTTAAAAAAAGCCAAAAAAAAAAAAAAAAAAAAAAATATATGCTAACTCCAGCTGTAACGTTATTGTTTGTAAGCGTATTCCTACCGACAGGTAGTCCACATTGAAATGTGCCAACATATTCACCGGCTTCGTTGTGCTCAGCCAGAAATGACACGACACAAATAATCAAGGCAAAACAGGACCATTAAAAACAAGAACATCCATCTGTAAAATAACAGTTAAAAGCTCTAGTCACTGGAAGTTTGTGCAGCATATGCTTTAGTTAATAGCAAAATGGTTTTCCAAGACAAGAACAGAGCAAGATACGTTTATTTTTTTTAAAGTGGGGTCCGTCCCCCCCCGCTTTTTTTTTTCCTCCCAAGAGAGGCTCTAGTCAGCCAAAATGAATTACCCGGAATATGACACCTTCATTTCTGCAAACAAACATCTTCCAGCTAATTAGGGTAAATTGTGTGCTTTGTAGCACTTGGAAAAAAAATATTCCAACCCATTTCTCCATCCATTTACTTCTGCTCATCAGGGAGGAAAGGTGAGCCATAATGTCTATTAGTGGGCTAAACAAACCCAGAAAAGCCTGGAAAATGTTTTAGACATTAAAGAAACAGGATCCAAGAAGAAGGTTTCAAAATGAATCCTTACTGCTCACAGTGAACAAAAATTTGTACCACAAAAATTCTTGTTTGTTCCAAGTAGTACTGTACCGCAGCAGGAAGCCAAATTGATATGGTTATGACTCCCAGGATAAATATTTTTCTTATGTAAGAACATGTCATTTCATATATTATCTACAGTGCTCTTCTGCAAGAGAACCTTAGACTCCAGATTTGTCAAATCTGGAACTTCTGATAGCATTAGTTTCATTTTAAGTTATGGAAAGAAGAAAAGATTTACTCTTGCTATAGGGGCATGGAAATGACAATCAAACATCTACAGTGTGACTGTATAGCTACAGCTGAACAGATAATAGGTTCCTTGTTTTGATATTTTAATTTCCCCTCTGTTAGTTATTTTTTCCCCCCGAAGTATTTCTCGTTTGGAAAGAGATTTTCGAGCTGAAAGTTTTTGGGGTGGAAAGATTCCAATAAAAAGAAAAAAGGCAAAAGAGAAAAACATGATGGAGGTAGCCCTGAATATTTCATTAAACCTGATGTGAATTTTTTTTAATCATTTCTGGGTTCATTTAAATGTCTTTGCAAATAAGTCTTTTTAAAGTGGCAGGTTCCACTTCAAACAGCAGGTACAGAAACTGCTTTCTCTAACATCTCACAGGGACGTAGGCAGCTTTCAGCTGCCTATACCTTCCAGATGAGCTAGACTTCCTCTCAATAGCTGGGCCTGACGAGGGACCAGCTGGAAAGGCTGTTTGTTTCTTTTGGGAGAGTCTAGTCATAAAACAGAGCAGCAGATATCTATACTTATTCTGCTCAAAACCACAGAGGGCAGAAAACCAGAGCTCTTTGGTTACCTGCTAGTTCAGACCATCATTTACCCAAGGCAGGAGACCTGGTCTCTGCTCTTCCTGACTTAGAGGTGGTACTAGAAAAGCACTTCTTGCATCTTGGATGCCCTCATTGCCAGCCGTGCTCACTCACTTGTTCTCACCGGCCTGGACATCTGCCTCCTCTTAATGGTTCACGTGCAGCAGAAGCAACAAAGAGCAAATGTCAGAGCAGCCAGGAGCTTATAGCGTCTAGCTGGAAGGTGGGATACAGGACCCCATGTTCCTGGGCTACACTGAGAGCAACAGGGACCTGAGTGTGGACTGTCACATCCCAAATGAACACCCAAGTCTGGTTATCCCTCCTTTCCGTGTGGAAGCAACAGGAAGATGCCTGGAACCACAACGCTTGCTCTGCAGGGTAAAACTCTTTCTAGCCCTCTACTAAAACTGCTGCCTTTTGACCTAGCCCTTAACTCCAAGGGCCTCCTTGAAAGTTAATACAGTTTCTTCTTTCTAACAGAAGGCAATCTTTGACCTGCAGTGAAATCACACTGTAGAGGTTTATCTAGCAGAAACGTCCTTTTCCCTGGACTCTGACTCGCTTCTGTGATCAACGTTCACAACCTCAGGGAAAGCCACATACCAGAAACACCTCAGAAAACACTTATCACCTCCTCGCCTTCTGAACGGGAGATGAGGGGACAATGTATCCTTTAGCTCAAATTATCTGCTCTAGTGAGATTCAGGAATTGCTGTCAGCAAGCAGGACACCTGCTGGGACTTCAGGAAAGGAAATACTCATTCAACCATTATTGAGCCATAATTGAAGGTTTATGTTTACTCAGATGAGGTTTAAGAGGAGAGTCAGGACATTTTATTTGTCCTCTGAGCCTGTACTCCTTTTCCTGTTCATTTGTGAAACAAAACCAATCTGTTGCATGACTTACCAAGTTAAAACAACAATGTATCATTAGCAAATTAAGATAGAATGAATTACCTTCCTCAAAGCAGAAACTGGTGGAACAATTTATATTCTGGATCTCCAGTGTTAAACCTCCCAGAACAGTGCTACGTGCATGCTAAAGCAAAGTTTTGCTGTACTTACAGTAACACCTTTTCAATGCTGCTGCTAATAGGAAACAGTGTAGTGCATTGAGAAGGACCATTCTATCCTAGAAAGTGTTTATTATTTTAAATGGTCATGGCTGTGAATTACATCTCTCTCTTCACATTAAGGAGTTTTACAAAAAAATATTACTGATTAAAGATTGTTTATACAGACATAATTCTAACCTACAACACATCCACTGCACTCTTTCATTTCTCAAAGAAAAAAAATCATAAGTGCACTTCAGTGCAAATCTCTTCCTTGCCATTTTGCCACCGTTCCCCAATTCAAATGAAAGTCTTTGTTTATAGGTAAGTATTGTAAAAAGATGACATATAGCACAATTGAAACAAGGCTGACTTTTTCCTGATCCTTGTCACAAAACATGAATCCAGGTGATGAAAGCAGAGACAGAATTTAATTGTCTTCATCACAGTCACTTTTGACTACAAATAATGAAGCTCCAAATACCATATGAAGTCTTTTGTCATCATGCAGAACTCAAATTCCATCTCAGTCACAAGAATAGAAGGGGCAATGTCTCTTCTGTCTATCTTACACTTGTCATGTAGTCACTTATAATGGATTTACTCTTTCTTTACCTTGGTATACACAGGGCAACATAAGAAAATGTAAGAAAGGACATCCGTTACAGAAAACAAAAGTGCCTGCTAGAATGCAATGCAGCAATAAAGGCTCAGCTACCAACAAACTGAAGACGAGAAAAAGAGCAAGGCACCCATTGCAAGGCAGATCAGAGGCAAAAGGCAGCAGCATATTGCATGAGTGACTGCATCTCCCCAGACCTTTCCTTCCCTGTACATCAGTGGTAATGATGGCCATCTGTGTTCATGTTCCTGTTGAGGAACAGAGTAAGGGAGAAAGCCTGGCTGTGTGCCTACCTCACTTCACTTCTCTCCTGTGGTGGTGGAGACTGAGACTTCTTGCAGTGTGAGAGCTCTTATTTTGCTGACTGTGTGCTTTGGGAGAGCCTCTGCTGCCCTGGCTCTGCAGCAGGTAACTGAGATTGTGCATTTGCCTGCAGCGTTGTTTGAACCTGCATACTTTCCCTAAATTCAACTGTCCCACAAGGAACAAGCTTTTCTTTTCACTATGAACTATCTTCTAACTGCAGGTTTCTTGTTTAACAGAAAAATAGAAATATAAGTACTACCTATAATCTCAGGAAAATGTGACTCGATTCCTTACACTATAGTTTGCATCAATGCTACAGATACTTACACAGATCTGCTATTCAATTTATGGGTCTCAGCTGATTTTCGAAGTCCTAGTGACTTTCTCTACCAAGACTCTGTAAACAAACTGCAGTTGCCTATTCATCAGGCTTTGGAGTATCATAACACAGCATTGAAGACACCAGACTTGGGTCACCTTTTCCCTTTTGGAAAGGGGAAAAAAGCAGACACAGAGTCAAAAGGCTGAGAAAGAAAGTTTCACATTCCTAACTTGTCATTCCACATAGAAAAAAACCACCAAACAAAAAAATCCAAGACTTCTGATACCTTTTACTTTCTGAGATTGCCTTGTATGGCTAGAGAAGAACCTCTTGCTACCCTTGTCAGTGTTTCCCTTTCTGGTCCACCTACAAACATTTCACAGAAGTGGTGAGAAATTTCTTTCTCACATTTCCAATGGGAACAGAAACAGATTTTGGATTCTCAAAATATCTTGCTGGTCAAGTATTCCATATTCTGAAAACTCTATCCGTTTCACTTGCTTGCCTTACAAAGAACCTTTATCCCTTCCTCCAAATGGTATGGTCACAGGTGAATTTCCTACTCTCTTTTATCTTGCCAACTTTGCTCTACTGAATGAGATTCACTTCTAATAGCAGTAGATACTGAGAGATATAGAGGAAGAAAACTAGGTACATCGCAGTTATTGCCACAACAAAATAAGTTGACTAAAATACCACCAGAGTACAGGGCTTCTTTCAGAAACAATAAATCAGGACTCATAAGTGAAAGCGATTACATTTGCAGTACGGCTTAGAAGATTGCCTAGCACCATAATTTGAGAAGTTTTACTGCTAGTTTTGTTTACTGCTTGGCTGCAAATCCTATTTAAATAATCCTAGAAGGATTGTTGTAAACTTCAGAAGCACAAGGAGTGCCACCTTCAAGCACAGGAAGGCTGCAAGCTTCAGCTTCAGTGCCAGCTACCTCTGGAAGCCTAATTCACAAGGGACATTTCAGAAGGGTTCTTTATGTGTTAACCTGTTAGATTCCTGGAGGTTTATTAGGAAGGTGTAAGGTCAATAAGTGACTAAATATCAATTAATTGCCAAGGTTGGATTTATTGAATTTCAGGAGCTCTATAGCAGGTAAGTTCTGGCATGTATCATTATTGGAATTCATTTGAGGTCTAAGTTGAAATCCAAACCAAGCGAGTTTAATGTATAAAATGAAAAAAATCAATCAATCTCAGTTGGATTATTTGCAACAGATGCTTTATACCGATCCTCTGCTATGGGTAGCATCCTCAGCATATGCTCTAAGAACACAGAAGGTAGAAGAGGTGAGGGGAAAAAAAACAAACCACACAACACCACACATTTATATTAGCTTGTGATAAGTCAAGGAAAAATGTATTCCACTTACAGAAACAGAAAGCACTGATATGTTAGGATCTGGTCTCTTTTGTCTTAGGTTCACCTACTACCAGTAAAAATCTTTTCATAAATAGAGAAAAAAACCCAAGCAAACAGACCAAATATCTCCTTCTGCTCATTGTCTCTACGACTAATAGTGATACCGACAACACAAAAACTTACAAAAAAGCTAAGCAAAGAATTTTCTAAATTAACACCTAGAGAGTTCAAGAAACATAATCAAATAAAGAAGGGTATCATCATACCACAGATGGATACAATGTGAAATATTGGAGAGTTAATCAGTTAGTCACTGCTCCATTTCTGTGTCTGTGGTACTAAAACAGTCCCAGGGACAAATTGTCTTACAATGAAAAAAGCAAGTAATTTTAAAGGGAAATGGCCATAGTGAAGCACACAGTTACACAGAGCCTGAGCTGTAGATAAAGATTTTAGAAGCAATTAACATTGAATTGCTTTTCCCAAGTGAAACCAGTGGAGGAAAAATAAGGTAAGGATGCAAAGTTAAGATAGAGATGAAGAGCTTTTGCACACTGAATGACCACTATGTTTTTCATCCACAATGACAACCATGTCCAGCAATGGCTTTAATCTCAGCTTTGAGGCCTGTAATATAGACATTCACATATTAGCTAGTCATCTGGTGACATTTGTGGATTAATCAAAAGACCTAGGCTGTTCTAGGACATGATTAATCAGGCTTACTATAGGTATCTACCTTAGTAAGTGCTTCATCTACTATAGCTGAGCAGAACTGCACCATGAAAGTGTACTTCTCCTCACCAGTCCTAAAGGATTGCATGTAGAACACCTCTATACAGGTATCTAAACCCCAGATGTCTGCTGTAGGTTTAGGGAAAAGCCACATTTAGTATACCTGTTGGAAGGCTACGATGTAAGTCACTTGGTACCACCTGTGCCTGGTCCATCTACAGTACAGGAGCAAAGAGCTTGAACCTGTGCTGAGGCACAGGTTTGGTCCTCTGTGAGCTCAGATGAAGTTTAAGGAATAAACATATACCTATGGATGGTAAAGATGGCAAGCAGGACCAAACATCCACATCAGATAGCATCGATTTAAGCTGAAAGTATTTTCACCAATTTCAATGAAAGCAGAATTTGGCCAACTGGGAGAATGCCTGAAAATCCCACAACCAAGGTGCTTTTTCCAAAAAAAGAGAAAGTTATTAAGAACCAGCTATCACAGACCTGAAGCATTTACATAGAAACTGAATTTTGAAAGCTATTCTGTACCCAGAAGTCCTATTGTAGGATCATTAAAAAAAAAAAAAACCACACACCACAAAAAAACCCACCCCAACAAAAAAAACCCCTGACAATAAACTGAAGTGCTTAGCACCCCATTCACATTCAGTATGCTGAGCACATTTGAAAAATCTGACCTTAAATTATCTCCGACAGGCTTAAAATGTGTTTTTTGAAGGAAATGTGCTAGCTGTCACGTTAGTGAGAAAAGGAAGGGGGAAGAAAAGGGTAATCACAGTCATTTGAAACTGGGTAACTAGTTTGCCAAAATATGCCTGAATATTCTTCCCTGTTATTCACTACTTTATCTCAGGCTGTTGGCTATGTTTGTGCCAGATACAGGCATCAAAGTGTGATTTTTGTCTTGATAGAATCTCTGCATTAGAAGGAGAGCAGAATTAAAAAAAAATATGTATATTGTTAAAATACATATGACTCACCATCCTTCATTCAGGGCTATGAAAGACCTTAGAGCTTGATTCAAGTTTGGGGGGAAGGAGGGAAGAAGAAAAAAAAATGAAAGTTTTCATTTGGAAACCTGGCTTCTCTACAGCAACCAAATGCTTGATGAGGCATCAGCAACTTAGGAGAAGATAAGTGATGAGAGTTAAAACAATTGTTTTAATAACAACTCTCAAGAGCTTTTACAAGTTTTGAACTTTTACAAAATCCAAGAGCTGGTATTGATATTAATTCTAAGAGAAAAGTGATATACAAGTTAGAAGGAGCATGCCTAAATTTCTATGTATTTATTTTACATCTGACTTTTGTGGTTGAGAGAAATCTGTTCAGTTCATCAATCTGTTAAATTGAGAAGAGCCCAAATTAAATAAAACTCCATCTAAAATTTTCTCCTATATTCCTTACACTAATCCTTTTGCAAAAGCAAGAATGAAAGTATTTTAAATTCTTTTTCTACCTATTATATTGCTGGTTTTTATTTCATCTTTCTTGTCTTGGTCAGCAGGGTTAGACAAATCAGTTTTTCTCTCTACAAGAGTCCATTTCATTTCCTGAACCAACAGCTACACTGATGTTCAAGTTTCTGGCTCTCAGAACGTTTAAACAGTAGTAATAAGAAAAAATATATTTGAAACACTATGGAGAAAAAACCCCAAACAAACAAACAACCTCTGCTGCTATTATATTATGTAATCTGTTTTTAACAGAAGGTTAAAAAAAAACAAGCAAGAAAACTCACAAAATCCTGTATAACACTATGTTAAGAAGTTGTCTTGGTTTAGTTTAAGATGTACAAAGAGAAAATAATATTAAATGGCCTTAATACAGCTGTACAGAGAACATGGACAGTAAGGACTCAGGATTGCTAACTTCTGCATTTGCTGCAAGATTCAGAAGAGCGGGTTTTGTCAGCGTACTTTGTCAGCTCCTGGAGTCATGTGGTTAGGGAAGACTTTTTTTTTATTATTTTTTAAAAAGATGGTCCACAATATGTCAGAAACTGGAGGAGAAGGGAGCTTAAAAATATACAGCTTTACAAAAGGTAGATTATGCCACATAAGCTTATCTTACTTGATGTTCAGAGGTTTGAGTGATGATTTCTGAATGCTTATGGTTAGCAAGACTTAGTATTTCCTACTGTTTCGTCACAACCATCTTACAGTCCCCCTGCTCTACAAAACAAAGGTGGCTTTTTTTTTTAAAACCATTCCCCTTGTAAGACTGCAAGGGGGAGCAGAGAAGCCAGATGTTTGTCTGTCCTCCCACAAATAAAGGGGAAGCAGGGTACATACACCACAATGTGGTACCGATGTTCCGCCCTGAGCGCCAGCCAGGGGCTGCAGACAGTGCAGCCCTACAGGGAGGCACCCCAGACCCCACAGCAGTTTGTCACCATGCCAGGATTTGTAATATCTGCTTCCAGGAAAAGCTGCAGTCCTTTTTTTTTATTTTGTCCTACTAAGAAGCAAGTCTCTCTTCCACATACACCTATTTATGGATAAAATGCATATATATAAAAATCTTTGCCAGGAAGTATCAGCACAAAGGTTGATGGCTCTTCTTTCAGTCTCCTGATCATGCATAAAGGACAGATATGGCAAGTAACAGCCAAAAAAATAGAATTCAGATTAATTAAACTATCTGGACTCAGGTGTTACAAGACGAGGATGTTAATGTCATCCCTCTGAAGGAAGCTATCATTGAAAGGAGAGGCCCTTCTTGGCCACTAATGGAATTATCTTGACAAATGGGGTGGGTGATTTTGCTTAAAGAGAAAGTGAGGGTAGATACTTTTAAAATTACAGCAGTAATTCTAAAGCTGAATGGCAGTTTAAGTTTTCATCTTCCCTTGCAGCACATAATTGAGGCAATATCATTACCTCATTACCAGAGGATAGTGCTGTAAGCTTTGAAAATGGCCTCTAAAGAGCCACTGACACCGCTTGAAGAGTTTTGAGAAAACATTGTGTTTAGGAACAAATTTAATTATTTATCACATATTTTCTGACTCAAATGAAAGGGCCTTTGCATTGTAAGCCACAGACAGCAAGAGCAGCCTGAAAGAGAACGCACAAAGTGAGAGCTACGACAGCACCATGGAAGCGTGGGCCCGATTATTTTATGATGCACTTGGGCAGCCCCCAGGACTGCGTCCCAAACAGACCCAAGACACAATATCCATATACCTATGCTGCAGTGCTGCTACCTAATTCCTAATTGGGCCTCACTTGATAGTGTGGATGTATATTATCTCTTCCTCATCTCCAACATCATTTACTTGCTTTTGGTCAACTCTTGCAATTTCCAAACAGCTTTGCCTGTCGACAGTGAGACAGTGGAGACAAAAACCTTAGCAGTCTGAAGAAAATTGCACAGCTCTTGTATTGAACATGTACTGGAAGCACATGTATGAGTTTTATGCGCTTCTGCCAGTCCCATCCCAGAACAATTTTTTTGCTTTATATGAATGTGTTTACAATAACTTGCAATTGCCTACTAAAGAGACAGCCTCCCCCCTTCCTTTTCTAGGTGTCTTCTGCTTCCCATGCTGTCCATCTGGAATACCTCCTCCTGGCCAGGTGCAGTTATAAAATGATGCTTCTCAGCCCACTTAATTGTCCTCAAGTGACAGATGGGTTTTGACTATAGCTGGTAAACCATAAGCACATGAAGCAGATGAGCAGTTAATTAGCAATGCTTGTGTTTCTGTGCAAATATCTATAGAAACTAGACATAAAAAGATAGCCTTATCAAGCCAGTTAGTCCATCCTCTCTCTATTAACACATTTTTTCCTCATGTGGTACATTTTAAGGGTTTGGTTTTTGGGTTGTGGTTCCCTGCCCCCCTCCAAGCTAGTTTGAAAATCCCAAGTGACAAAGTTTCTATCAGCTCCCTTAGGAGACTATTCCACAGCCTAATGAATCTTGCTGTCATGAAATCTTTTCTTTATGTTCAGCCTAAAGCTAGTTCTTGAAAAATTGAGCAGGCAAAAAAAAGCAAGAGGAAAAAAACCCATATCTGATAACTCTGTAGAACAATCTCTAAAACCAAAACTGAACCTTCATGTTTCCTAGGACACATTAGCACTTCTTGTAAATGGTTTTATTAGAAAAAGAATCAGTGGAATTTTCTCTTGGGGGCACGTTTCACTTTATCCTATCACATTACACAAACCTAAGGATGCTGGTCA
>WAAD01040851.1:2416-67958 GCA_013389945.1 Fregata magnificens | reverse complement strand
AAAAGCAGAAGTGAAAAGCAAAGTTTATGGCTATGGCCAAGAATGGATCTAACCATATGCACACACATACGCAGCATGTGTATATAAACATATATTTTTAATGTTTTGAAAAAAAGGAATTAAATGGCATAGAAAGGAATTGAAAATGTTTTTTGAGCTGACTTGCAATGTTTTATTGAAACAGGAGGAAGATACTTTGTTTAAGTTGGACTCATTTAACCTTTCCAAAAATATTTATTGATTCTGAAGGAGAAACATAATTGTGAATTATCAGAGCATTTCATTTCAAATTACCATTTCCATTTCAGAAGTGACCTAACGTATAATATACGAAAGGGGGAAACATTTCCAAAATTAAGCAAATTGTAATCATGAAAGTTGTCCTCCCTTTTTCTTTGCAATCAAGTGTGTGGTTTTGGCAAGTTTTACTAAGTCCTCCATAGACTGTTTCTTGCAGGCCTATTTGACTTTAAGACCAAAGCCTTCATTACAAGGTTATGCTTGCTCCCTGAGTGTTTTCCTGTTTTTTTCCTACAATAAATGAGTATATATTTATACATATAGATGTCACAGGGGCTGATACTGCCATTCCTTTCCCTTGTGAGATGCCAGGATTTACTGGATATCAATATTAAAATGTACTTACTGTTATACAGCCTACATTTTATTTTTATTAATTTTTGATGGTGGCTAGAAGTATTGATTTAAAAAAATATTTGTTATGATTTAATCCTTACTTTATTTTTATTTCATCCCAATTGTTTCATGTATATTTGGCAAACAAATGCCTCATATTCTAGCCATGTGTGATTTGCTAGCTACTAATATTCATAATCTGCTTAATCACTGTTCGTGTTGTGTTCAGATTGTTGGTCATCCTAATCATGTGTGATACGGGTGCTGCTGCTTTGCTGAATGATTAAAACACTTAAAACACGACCGTTTGAAAATCACACTAGTCAAACATATCTCAGTAAAACTAACGGGAGTCACTAGAATCCAAGTGACCAATATCAATTAACGTCACCCAAAGCTTAGCATCTATCAACAGAATTATAAGGAGCTATCTTCTTCCCGGATATCAATTTCCAAATGCCTACTGGTAAGCTCTTATGTCCTTTTCTTATCTGAGATCAAGACGATTTTACTACCTGATGCCCTATAAGCATTCAGCAATATTTGTTACTCTATTACAAGATGATCAAAAAAGAATTGTATGTTGACAAGGTAAAAGGTTTTATCTTGTTCTTGGTAAGACTACACAAATAAACAAAAAAAAAATTTAAAAAGGACTCAACAATAAAAGGACCCCAAGATATCTTATAACATAAATTTATAGCTACAGGAGTGATTGTTTTGAAGCAGAGTAGAAATTATTCTGAGAATGACAATCTGAGATCCCATATTAATTCTTTCTAAACAGCTCTCAGGTAATGTTTTGTTTAAATGTCAGTAAGGCTCTGAAAATTCAATCAGGAATGGAAGGAAGGGAAACAAAGGCTCAAAACTGTGTTCTTTTGTTCTTAAAACATTTTTGTTACCTATGACTAAAAACTCTGCAAATATGGCATAATCAACTTGGGGCATGAACACAGCCCGGCTTCCCGTCTTGAAATACTGTGACTGAAGAAACAGGTTTCTGAAAACAGACCTGGTTTTCTGGGGACTAAGATTTGCTGCACAAATGAAGTCTCAAGCTGCAATTTGCCTTTTACCTAAGCTAGCAAGATAAGACATGTTTAGGAAGAACAGCTGGCTGCAGAGTTTATTTTTGTTCTTTTTGTACTTGTCAACATAAAGAAAAAAGAGGGAATGATTGTGAGAGCGTGTGAGTGCAACTACATCACACACTAAACTTTGGAGGCTTTTTATTTAGGTTTTCGTAAAAGATGTTTGATTTCCGTAATAGGACTTTTAATGTATGCATCAAACTCTTCATAGTTCCATGATAAAACAACACATGCTATCAAAAAAAGACTTGAAAGCAATTCCTTAAAACGAACATGATTAGATTAACATAAGATAATTTTAAAAACTCTGTAAATAATAGAAAGAGACAGCACAGCTTAACAAAGATATAATTCTCAGGTCTTTTTCCAGTGTCTGAAAAAGGTGATGGTGTAAGGGTCCGTATATCTGATGGCCTGTGTGTATAAAGTCTACCCCAACTAGGTCTCAGTTTCAGTTAGGTCACTACGTGATCCGTCTGTGATTTAACACTAACTACAACAACATGGGAGTAGCAGGATGTGTCAAATGAGAGGACGAGATCAATGAGCCGTGCTGGAAAGAACTGCAGCAGCTGTTCCTTGTCCGGAGGGCATTAGTTATTTTTAAATGTAAATCCTATAGTTGAGATAGGATGTAGCATAACTTTGATTTTTCCATCATGTGGTAGGACACTGATGTAGGGTAGAAGTCACTAATGCACAGAAATTCACCATGTCCTATCTCAGTCTTCTTGCAAGAGGATGGATTTCTTCCTTTTCTTGGCACAATCTCAAATGCAGGGAAGTTTCCTGAGCCACAAACCCACAGGGTCGTCACGGACCTTTGTCATGCCGTTCACAGAATTCAGCCCATGAAAAATTTGTCAAAGAGGAAAAAAACCCACTAAGACGGGCATGAAATATAGCCATTTGACTCCCAGCACAGAAGAGACAGGTCTCAGCCCATCAATTGCACTTTCTTTGGAAAAGATACCGTACGAAGATGGACCTGTCATGTTTTAGAGGGTCTCTCACATTAATTTGAAAGCTCGTTGCTAGGTTCTACTAAGAATTGAGGGGAGGGGTTATAATTATTAAGGAGTGACTCATCTGCTCACTGGTGATAAAAAACTCTTTGTGTTCAGTGTTAAGGAAAAATAAATAAATAGCATCCTCGTTCCACTCACTGATTCAGGGATGTGAAAGAAAGATGGAGAAAACAGAAACAAATACACAAAGGGCTTGAATAAATTTTTCCATGTTCACCAAAAGGCTAAAACAGGTTAGATGTGACAAATAAAGCACCTCCACGCAGTGGCTCAAGGAGGGATCAGCTACGTACACTGGGACTAAAGACACATATCATAAGCCCTTCTTTAGCTTAGCCTGGCACTCCGGCTCAGTGGCAAGAAGGGTTGTACAAATATCTAGAGAGACAGAGATGTCTTCTCAGCTGTACCACTGCTGATTCTTCTTTCTCTCTTCCCTCTCATCCTACCAAAATTTCTCCAGTCTTTCTCCAAACATCCCCCTCTTTGCCCTCAGTGCATTTGCTCTCATAAATATCTGCTCTCATAAGTAGGCTGCTCTTCAACTCCTCTGCTCTGACCCTCTGCCAGTAAGGCCAGTTCTCTCCAGTTCACATGAAACTGCTGTCCCCCACCCCTGGATCTGAAAGAAAATGTCATTTACTAAGGCACCTGAAACTTCTCCTCCCACCAGCTGGGGAACCATGAGGTCCAGTCAGGGTAGGGTGCTAGAAGACTATAGACAGGGGAAAGCTCATCCTCTGTGAGACTCCTGGCCACACCGTGTAATTGTGAAGCCTCTCAGTAACCTTCCCCTTCACCTCAAGAAGATATCACTGTTAAAATGCATCTGGGGAGCTGTGAACAGAAGATGTAGCTGTGGTGACAGGGAAAGGTCACACTGTCCTTGCAAAGCGGGTGTCAGCTGAAGTGTTCATGGATTGGTCTGCTACTTGACATGTGAAATGGGATTAGAAAATACTTACATACCTCACAGTAGTATTTGTCAAGCAAATTGAGATTTTTTGAGGGATAAGTGCAAGATATTTTGATTACAGACAGCCTGCAAAAAAACCCCTTGATCCTCTCCTCCATGAGAGTTTCTGGGACCTTAAACATTTTTCTACTGAACATTTCCAGAGGAGATAAGTTATCTGACCTGACTATAGGGAGAAACTGCAGTCAATAATTTGGAGAGCAAGGAATCAATGTTGTACCCTTATTTCAAAACCAATATACAGTAAATATCTGCCAGCAGCAGTGATAACATTCACTTACACTGGAGATAACTCATAGAAAATGCCAGCTAGCCATCAGTTTAGGAAACCAACACAATGGTCTCAGTCCAGATAAGTTATTTTCCATCAATACAGTTTGGAGTTTTTCTTTTTTAGTTTAGTACATTTGTTTCACATACAAACCATGCAGAGCTTTCTGAGTATCACATGTATTTACCTAGTCACAGGAATATTCACAAAGGGAAAGAGATCAAATGACTACTGAAATGATTGGGAAGGTTTTGATTTTTATCTCTGAGGAGACAGACATCTGTTGTTGGCTGCTTTCAAATCAGACAGGGACTGCTGAGCGAGCCATAACAGGCATTTTTTTTCCTCTCAACTTTTCCTTTTGCCATTTGACTGCTCATCATTTTCACTCTGTACTGAAAGGGCAGATAGATACATTTTTTTAAGGCTGTTAACAGAGGGATCTGATATAAATTCTGGTACAGTCAGTCTTTCCTTTCTAGCACACATACAGGTGCTGCCCTTTCACTGATACCACAACCCACCCATCCTGCCACTGCAACAGAGGATGCGGCATGTTTAAGACACCCTCTTTTCCTTTCCAGTTCTTAATTTTTACCTTCAGGCTGTAACAAAAGAAGGATTACTCATTCGGACTGACACGTATACTGAAGCTTTTCTGAGGAGCTTAGACATGACGAGAGAATGGCTAAGGACTCTTGCACCTGGTGCCATTTTGAGCTCCCTTGCTCATCAGCCTGCCAAAGCAAATTGCAACTCTAAAGGCAGGAGAGGAAAAATTCCTTACTTCTTCACCAGTCTGTGTATTTCCTCCAATATCACATGTGTCTGATCCCCACAATCCATGTGGCTTGATCATATTGAGGTTTTCCAAAGTCTGTCCTTCTCCCAACAATTCAACTCAAACTCTATAGTCTTAACTGACCAGTTGCAGCGATTTGTCTCAGTCCTGCACATAAAGACTTATGTTCAGCCCTGACCTACCTCCTCTGTCTTCAAGGAAAGAATCATACTGATAATTTTCTGCACCACTGCCACAGATGTGTTTTCCGGGGATTTTCAGTGCAACATTAGCTCTATTAAAATAGACAAGGCACTTTCAGCCATCATGCACCTTCTGTTGATTTTCTCCTTAATCCAGCTTTCTGTTCTGCTCAGAACCTACGTTGGGATGCACTGGGATGCACCAGCCCTACCTTGCACCCGCTGACCAACCAGGGTCCAGGACCCTGGATTTACTGCTATTCAAGGGCCCTCTCCTTATCTCACCTCCTTCCATAACACCACAGTGATAGCAGATCTGCTGGAGGACTAGAGACCAGTTCCTTCCTGAAGAGCGATTAGCAGAAGCCTCCTAAATGCTCCATTGTACTACTCGTACTACAGCTGCAGCCATTCTCTCATGTCTACTCTTATTTAGCTGGCATATCCTCTCAGTGCATAAGTTTTCCAAAGCTGGAAGAATGATTTCAAGAGTAGATACTCAGAGGCCTTGATATCTCACAGCACTTGTCAGCAAGGTGCTCCTGGAATAATCCCACTTGGCCAAGTAAACGGACTTCCAGGTAGGGCTTGGCAGACAAAAGTTTTCTGGTCCCATGAATTGAAATGGAAGTGTTGACAATTTCCTTGGCCCAAACTGAGATAGGACTTATGCAAGCCTTCTAATGAGCTAGAAATGTTTAGTTCCATTTCAGCTGACAGGTTTGCTTGTCATTTAGCAAATTGGAATTTGAGCACGGCCCCTTTTACAATCAAGTTTCATATTAATTATTTTCAGTTTTCATACAAAACACACGAACTGGAAAGAAATAATAAAAATTATCTTCCAGAAAAAAGTAAGATGGTGTGTTCTGCCAATTTTGTCCCTACAGTTTTTTCAGTCAGGAAATTCGTAAAACTGACCATTTCCCAATCATGTTTCGTTCTGATAAACCTATATTTTCCTGAGAAAAACAAGAACATTCATCACTGAAAAAATCCCACTCAGCTCTGCCTTCCATGTAGGTCAGTAGGGATTCTGCATAGGACCAGAACCTGACAGCACAGCTCTTCCTTTTCTCCCATGTTTTCAAATCAGCATTTTTTTTACTGAAAAGATGTTTTCTGACTTTTGCTGCCACTGCTCATTTCGTATGCTGAAGTTGGCATCCTGGATTTGTCACAAATGTTTTCCCATGAAGATGAGGATGTCATCAGAGACCTGGATCATGGGCAAGACAAAGCAAATGACAGGAAGAGAGAAAAATTGGAAACATTGTCATGTAAACATTCTGAAGTATGGAGACAACCGCTGCTCCCTGGGAAGCAGAAATACTTCTAAATGACATGCCCTTTTCCCAGATTTCCATGTGGCATCACTGTGGGCCTTTTAATGACATGTTTACATCTGTTAATTTCATGCCGAGGTTTGGCAGTAGCCCACGCAGAAGGTAATTTGAGTTGCTAGAAGCAGAAGTACTGCTTACGAGCTTCCCTCCCTACTGTGCATCCTGGGTGGAGGTGGGCTGGGCAGAGAGTGACAGCTGCATCACACCAGGTGATTTGTGAATTTTGTTATTATTCCAGCGCACTCGGATGAAACCTTGTCTTTTGTCACAAGTTTCAGTTGATGACTGGAAGCTGTTCCGCACCCTGAGAGCACGTGCAGCCTCTGGACGCCGATAGAATAAATCCCAGCACCTTGGTGAGATCCTTAGTCACAACAATCGAAGCCTACATGGTTAAGGCAAAGAGGAAACATAAGGGATACAACAATGGCCCATTTGGTGTTGGGCAATGGATTCCACAGTCATCAGGACTGGCTTGAAGGAGCCACGGATGTCTTGCTTCTGCCTTTCATAAGTAGTGTTACTGCCTTTCAGTCCAGCACCTAGAGGACAGTTACTCTCTCCACAAAAACAAACGCCTGACAACACACTAGGACGAATCCAAAGAAAGTAAGGCTGAGTGCTCAGGTCAGAAAGGAGACTGAGAACACACTTGGAACAAACTACCCTTTTTCTCCCACAGGTGATCTTTGTAGGTCAAGGCTGAAATGCATTAGCAATGCAAAAAGAGGTTTGGGGGTGAACAGGTGCTCTCATCACCCCCTCCCTCCCTCTGTGTGGGTGGATAGCAAATGCAGCTTTGAGGGTTATCAGTCTGCAACCCCTTGCCAGGGAGGTGGATTCAGTCTAAGTCACCCGAAGTATGTTCCTACCTACTATCTGTCAAACCTTGATAATTTTGAATCAGCTTCCCATTTTGTTTTTTTGCCCACAAGGACAAAAAAAAAAAAAATAAAGGGGATCATCTGGGTCTAACAACATTACACTGCAAGGTTCAGTCAGTGGCCAGAGTCCTCTGCAAAGAGAGGGAGCAGGAGCACTTTGACAGGGATTGCCAGGGAGTTGTCAGCTTGGGTCCACCTGAGCAGCAGGCACAGCAGAGGCTGTGGGGCAAGGCTACATGTGTCATTTGTACTTCCCATTGGGAAAAATGATCAGTTATGTTCCAAATGTAAATTGAAACAAGAAGCACTAATGCTGTGAAGAATGGCGTGGGGCAGAGAGGGCAGCAGAAATGGAGGCTCTGGGGATGGGTCAAATTTCTCACCCTGCACAGTGCACCTGGGGCTGCCTGTTTGCTTGCCTGCCAGTGCCCTGCACAGCCAGGTACCGGGGGACACTGGGCCCAGAGTCGCCCTAAAGAAAGCAGAGCTGTGCTGGGGAGAGCAGGACAGACACTCTCTCTGTTCCAAGAGGTAATACAGATCTTTGCTGGGATTCATGAGTTAAAATTTCTTGGTTGAGCATAATGACTTTTTTCTTCCTGCCTCCTAGCATTGCTGTTTATTTTTTATTGCATCCCCTCGCTCCCTGAGGATTAGTAGCAGTTTCAGGGAAGGTCTGAAGATCTGCTTTGCGCTGATGCGACAAGGCAGCTATGAGCAGAGCGCACACAAAAAGCACTCTGTTGTGCTCAAGTGGTGATCTGTAGGCAATGCAAACTAACCAGCAACCCAGGGCAAGCTGTAAACAAGGAAACTGTAACCAGCCTGAAACACGGCAAGAGTAAAAGTAGTTGTCTGCCTCTCTTCCCACCACAAGCTCAAATTTACCTTAGTACAGCCTCTGTACACAGCAAGGTCCAACAGAAAATTGATGCTCTGCATGGCAATGTTTCCTCTTTGCTGAGGAACAGAAAATACCAGTGACAATTTTGTGGCATCTGCTGGACTTAGCCCTGGTGAGCATTGTATAATAAAGTTAAGAAGCATCAATTTAATTAGCTGTGACTTTATAAACTTAAGTGATGCTTACTGTTTGCCTTTCAAAGCCTGTCTCTTGTCAGAAGAGTTTTTCTGTCCTATTACTCCCAAAGACGGGGCAGGGAAAATAAACCTTACTCTTCTTAATATCTCCATGGCACTGCCCCAAAAACACTAGATCAGCCCTGGCAAAAAATGATTCTTTCTTTAAATCAATGCTATTTGTCTCCTTTGGGTAGGAAGGAGTTACCCAGTTTAAGAACCCTTCCTTGCATACGTTACCACAACTGACCACTTTACATTTCCAGTTTACTAATCCATCATACTGGGACTTGTTGACTTAATCACTGATTTCTGCTCTCCCCTTTAGTTTCTTTCTTGTTTTATTCAGTCATGCACTTGTTTTGTGATACAAAAGTGTGCATGTGTCCATGCAAGTCAGGGAGAGACTCAGTTTCCATTTTGCTACATCTTGTCCTGTGCTGCCATTTAGATGCTTCCCCCCACCCAAATTCTCAGTGCACTTAGTCTTGCAGAGAGCATATATGTCTGATGACATCAGACAGACATGGCATAGCATATACATGCTTGTGTACCCTGTTTCCCACATGCCCACCTTGCCAATTCTGGATGTCCATCATCAGTGGCATCACCTTACCAAGAACACCAACCTCTGTGACAGCGGACACCGAAGTGGGTGCCCACTGCCCCTCCACACCCCTCACTCCCTTCCCTTCTCTAACTGTTCCTGTGCCTTCCATTTCTTCACATGATATTTGCCAAGGTCCCCACTCTTTTACTCTGTGTTTTCATATACAGCAGAGTTGATCTGTCCAGCAAAGTTCTTCCTTAGCTTTGCAGGATTTACTAATTCCTCTAGAAAGCTGAAATCACTTTCACAGCCTTACTCTATTGCTCAGTTTTTCCTGTATTAGAAACCAAATTATTATCCTTTCTTTTAAACCTCTTGCCATCACTGTTTCAAAACACCATGAAAAAAATCCCTATCGACAGTTAAAAAAATAAATATTCTTTTTGAACTGCCTTTTCATGCCGAGAGAAGCAGAAACCAAACTGAGATTCATTTCTCTACATGAACAATCTTATCTAGGCTAGCATGAAAAGGAAGATAAAGTTATACATTTCTCCAATGCTTTTAAAATGCATGACAACAGATTTTTTTGCCATCAGAGGTAACTATATATAAATGATTTGTGTACTTATCTATATGTAGTTTATATTATAGCTATATAGTTTATATATACATATGAAAAAACTTAGCACTTACCTTTGAGAAATAACATTTATCCCAGGTTCAGTAAAATAGTCTCAGACAGGCTCTTAGACCTTCTTTCTATGCCATGCATCCTTTTTTCAAAAGAAGATATAGTCAGAAAAATCCTGGTTGATCTCTAGCAAACCAAAATGCAGACTGGATTGTTTGTCAGATGCAGCCTGATTCAGTAAGGTCCAAGTATGTGAATCCCTGAGATTCCTTTTTCAGTAATATCCAAAGCACAAAAAAGGGAAAGGAAAAAAAAAAAAAAAAAGGAAAAAGTGAATAACTCGTTCTTTTCTTGTTTGGTTTAAAAAAAACAGTCTTGGAGGACTAAGCAGCCTGCAGGCTTTTCAAGCATTCTGATCCCAGTGCATCCCAAGGTAACACATGCATTTTGGTACTGCAAGTCTTCAAGTTCATACTAGCAAGCCCAGCTTCTGTGTATGTGCGTGTGTGTTGGGGAGGGGGGTCGAGTTGTATTGTGGCAGGGAGAAGAGAGACAGGGAGATACACACACTCACACAGAGATGGAAAAAGGGAAAACAGCAAACTGGAGTGATCTCACAAAGTGCTCTAGATGGCAGAGCCTGCACAGCTTGTAAGACAAGCAATGTGCACACACCAGGAAAAAAAAAAAAAAAAAAAAAAAAAAAAAAGGGAGGGAAAAAAAAACCGAAAAAAAAAAAAAAAAAAAAAAAAAAGGGAGAGAGAGAAAAACCCGAGAGAACTAGCAGGCAGCTTCAGGAATTTCTTCTTACCTCTTCTGACGATACAACATACAGCAAGTGCTTTGTGCTGCATAGGAATCCCTGTAGGCACGACTCAGTCAGACCCCTCACTTCTGAAATAAAGAAATATGTAGCACAGGAAAGGGAAGAAAATCAGAAACCAGAGGAAAGAAGGGTACAAAAAGAAGCTATTAAAGAAGTAAGAGTGTTGGGGAGGAGGCTTGAGTGGGTGGGAGGCGAATAGTTGGTACGGAAAGAGGCATCCAAACTCCTGGTCCTAATACAGATTGGCTCTGTAATTACGTGGCAAAGCACTGCCTTCTAAGCCATTGCGTAATAATAGAAACCTAAGCTGTGTAGACACAGCCTGACATGCTAAATCCTCAGGAGCTACACTCAACATTTGTCAGTGGAAAGCGTGTCAGTTCTCTGGGGGCGGGGGAAGCAGAGGGAAAAGGGAAGGGGAGAGAAATTTTACTGCAAAATGCACGAGCTGCAGCTGCAAAGAGCTCCTAGATAGCGCCGATGCCTGAAATGTTACAGTGGAAGTCATATATACCTGTATCTATATAGGGAGAGATAGATAAATACAATAACACTGTCAGCTCCATTTGTGCTACTCAATACTAGAAGAATTTTCCCTTGCTATATTTTAGTAACTTAAAGAGAAGAGCATGTACAAAGGTTTTCTGTGTTAAATATTATTATTTCTAATGCTGGTGGCAAGAAGTAGTTCTCCTTTTGTACTGAATAGTATTGGAAGGTCTAAATAAAACCTGAACTAAGATAAAAGAACTCAGGAGGATTGATCAGCCTTTCCCATTTACTGGCAGGTTCCTCTCTCCAGCCCTCCAGACACAGACACACATATTTTCTTCTGCCTCCCTTGGTTGAAGAGGCTCCTAGACAGAGCCAGGGAAAAGATAAGCACTGACTAAATAAGAGGAGGCAAAACCCCAACTCATTCAAATTACCACACACCACTATCAATACACTAACAGACAGGAAAATTTATAATGCACATGGAGGGAATAAAAAAACAAGGAAGAAGTATAATTTTGCAGTGGGAATTTACCTGGAAATTGTGTCCCTGGCTCACACCTGTGGTCCATCTAGTCCAGTATCCTGCCTCTGGACAGTGATCGGTACTGCACAGCTTCAAGGAATCTGAATGAATTTATGCAGCCAGGGCTAGACAACCGGGGCTAACCTGTTCACGGGCAAAGCTTCTCCTTAATCCCTGTTCTTTAAAGATTAGTTAATGCACTGAAGCATGAGCAGGGGAACAGTCTGCCTCTGCACATCCAGATTAAACATGTAAGGTCTGATTCTGAGGTTCTTTGTAGTTGGTGTAAAGTACACCTCCTTTTAGGCACCCTAGATCTAAAGAGTAAAATCTTCTGATGCTTTATAAACATCTCAGTGTGAAAAAAGGGCATAAGTTCAGAAAGAGCTGTAGTATTTCAGTCTGGAGAGTGAGAAGTATATTTTTATAGCCTCATCTAGCCTAGTTACTCTCCTCATTTACTTCTTACTCCTGGTGGAAACATCAGATATATTTCAAGAGGCCATTCAGCACAGGCAGGAGAATCAGGTCACTCAGCTAATATGTAGGTATAAAATTTGGCATCTAGAAAGTGAAATCAGACTGAACTGAAAACTTTGAAGGTATTTTTGAGAACGACTGCATAGAGCAACACATACTTTTTTGGAGGGGGTCGTGAAAAAGATTCTGCTACAAACTTCGGATCCCTGTTACCAGTCTCGCTCCTTTGACCTATGCCTGCTGCGTTCCCAGGTGACTCTCTATACCTCTAAGGTGAAGACTGTAGATGTCTCACATAAGGGAGTTACACTGGTAAAACAGAGGAGGAAGGACTGTGGACAGAGCAATTGCCTATTATGCAGCATATCCAGCTTTCCTCAGATTTACACGGAACAGTGCTGAAGTGCTCTTCTTGGGAGAAAGGCCAAGAGTTACAATAGTCGGTAATCTTGCTGGGCACTGAAATAAATGGCCTCGTCAAAGAAAGAGTTGAGAAGCTGGTAACTGCTGAACTAGGCATTAAGAATCTTAAAAAATTACTTCATTTACTAGATGACTAAAACATGAATTTAGGAAGCTGACTTTAAACATAGCTCCTGGGAATCCTGGTTCAAGCATGTTGGCTAGAAAATTAAATCGAAGCTCTAATCATGTCAGTGCCTTATAAAATAAATGTCAGTGCATTGCAGACAGAGAAGACATCTCTTAATGACATCAGGAATTAATAATAGACTCTGGGACTGGTGTTTCAGAGTCTGATTTGAAAGCAGAGTATTCCTTGCAATGGCAGGAATCGATGAACTCCATCAATGCACTCCAAAAACCTTCCAAAAAGCTTTCACCAACTACAGTTGTGACAGTGCCGATTCCCAGGGAAAAATCAAAGATGATACAACCCTGGTAAAAAGTCACTCAAAAAGGATTTTCATGAGGCTGTGTTGTGGTGGGTTCCCACTGTGCTAGGCCACTGTGCTTTCTAGCTTTCCTTGATGCCCTTTAGACTTAAATCAGAGTTCTCTGGGGTTTGCCCCATAGCTGCTTCTTTCTACTAACCATCCCTCATATATATTGCTTCTCTCTCAAGGAAGGAGCTTCTCAGTGAATCAACCTCTTTCTTCGTCATTCTAGCAGGAAGAGAGCTACCATTTCCATTCCCCTCTTTTGCTCAAGTCTCCCCTCTCTCCAATCCTGCCTTAGTTCATAGTCAGCCAACATGGTTGCTTTAGCTACAGCTACTCTCATTTCCACCTCCAGGGAAATCCCATTGCCACCTAAGAGCCGCAGGAGATATCTTGCTCTGTCTAGGTAGTGATCATCTCATGGGGCCACAACATTTTTCCCTGAAAAGAACTGTCAAGGTTCAATGTCCTGTTCTTGACTCAGATCTAGAAAATACATGAGAGACCATGACTACAGATGACTAACTCCATGCTCACTAAACCTTTAAAACTGCTTCATTGCTGAGCAGCTGAATCTTTCAGTGATGCAGCAATTCCAGTGCCCCAACAAAATACATAATTTCTATATGAAGAGATCTCATAAAGCCTTACAACCACATTCATACATGTTCCCTTATACAGTGGCAACCATCCAAAAGACTTAGCTTGGCACAGAAATTTTGTAATGGGGATGCTCTCCTTTGACATACGGTGCCAGGTACAATACCCAAATCCAAGAAAAGCTTGAAGTAGGATAGCAGAGCAAGACAAAAAGAAATTGAGATGCTTTTGCAACCTCCAGGACAACTTTACCTGCCACAGACATCATTCCCCTTTCCAAGTCTAGCAGACAACATACTGAAGCCTTTGGCCATCTGATTGACAATACAATTTAGCATGTACATGCAGACACTGGCAATTCCCATTTCCTGCCCACCCCCCTCTAAAATGAAGTAGTCAGCACTGGTCCACGTGACTGTTTAATCAATGGCTGCCAATCAATTACACTGATTGAAGGACAGTTTAAAAAACATTTGGTTTGTGGCCCTACTGATGAAAACAGTTATCAGGAGCTGAACCCACCAGCTTTCAAATATTGGAGATTTGGGGAAAAAACCGTATATTTCTTGGGTGCTGTTCGGCTCAGCTCTTTACAAATCATTGAATGGCTGTTTACACATGTATATGCCAGTACAAAATATCCTTCTCACATCCTCCACCCACATATCCCTCTGCTTTTAAAAGCAGCTCCAGCCAACAGACAAACTGAAAATGCTTTCCTTCCGTTTCCTGCATCTTATCATGGGGAAATCCTATTCTCGAATTTCTAGATCCAGAGATCCAACAGAGAGCAGGCGTTGTTTCACAGTGCAGTGGAAGAAAAAGGAGGCTTGAGGCTATTGGTGAGACAAAGGCAGCACAGAAGCTCCCTTTTGCAACGTACTGCTATAACAAGCATAGACCGGTATCTCACAGGAAATATGAAGATGAACTTCTTTAAAATACTTCAATAACTCTACAACAGTCTTTCATTGTTCATCTTGTAGCTGAATGCAGAAGTGTTTCCAAACACCTGAAAACAGTTGTTTCAGGTCATAAAAATCAATTACACATTCATAATCTACTCTATTCTAAGCCTTCATCTTGATTGGAATAACCAGGATACTTATGCTAACCTTAAAAGGATCCACTGTAACTTTGTAGATGCCCTGAAAGAAGGTCAGCATAATATTTTTATGCCAGGGTTGTTATTCTTTCCGGGTTCTCCCTTTAACAAGCAGGGAAATCCTTGTACTTCTATTTTGCATAATCACATGTCCAGCTCAGTGAGTGAAATTTAATGCCCTTTGATTGTTAGGTGAACACCAGAAGGGATCATTATGGCCATCTCATTTGATCTTCTGCATAACCTCAGTTATAGAATTCCTCTCTGTGGTTCCTGCATCTATCTTCGTACTATTGGCTGATACAGAAAGTATCTTTTATAAAGACAGTCTCTTGATTTAAAGATTTCAAGTGATGGAGCATTTTTTCCCCACTCTTTATAAGTCTGTCCAATCTTTAATTGCTGACATTGTGAAAAAAAAGTCCTCACCTTGTTTTGTTAGTCAGAAGATTCTGGTATGTTATCAAAAGCCCAAAGTGATAATTCTGAATTATAGCTGAGTGTCTCCTGATCAGAAAACTCAAAATGAGAAATAGCAGAAGTTTCTCCCAGATAAGTGGATTTGTTCCAGTGGGGGCTGAAGAGTGCTATTTGAGACCAGTGCAATCTATTTACTCAAACAAACAAACAAACTTCTTGTTTAATGGCCATCTGTTTCAGCACAGTGTTCATCAGAATAAATAGACTGCTTTGGCAATGCTTTCCCAATTCTTATAATTTGATGAAAAGTACAGCATTAGCTTCCACAGTACACCTGGAGGCAGCAGTACTCTGCTGCCTGCCCAGCAGGAAGCAGGACCTCATCCTGGTGGATTTGTAACCTCTGGCTTTGATTCTTTCTGTGTGCAGAACACTCTCGGCCACCACCAAAATCCAGGGGGGCAGCAGATGCTCCACGTGCAGTCAGTGCAATAAAGACATGGCAGAAGAGGAGTGTGGATAAGAGTCTTCATTTTACTTTTTGACCCTTGCCACATAGCATAAGGAATACTAACACTTTTTACTATTGAAAGAGGATACATGGACTTGTCATGCAGCACGGGTGCCTGTTTGGAGAGGATGCTGTCAACCTGTGATCCCCTGTTGCAATTCCACAGGCACCAGGAGGAATGTAAGGGAGGTCAGGCTCTCCACTGCCCTGGTTGTGGCTTGCTGCAGCGACTCCCCTACCAATCCCACATTTGCACCAGCTGAACTAGTTGTCTGGATGCACTGAAATGGGTCTGTTATATGATACAGATCTTGGTTTGCTTTCTAATTGTCACTTAAAAAACTGTGTGGAGGGAGAGAAGTTTGGTTGAGTTTTTTTAACCTCTGAGGAGATGGGAACCATGAGAGATTGGGGACAGGTAACCCGTAGACAGGATTTGTCAACCAAGGATAATGTTGTGAAGTCAATCTTATGCTAATCGTGTGAGAAGACAGGTACTCTCGTGTACGATGGAAAAGAGCCCATATCTAGGACAAGGTCAGCTGCTTAAGCTGTTTAAGAATGATCCTGACGCTTTGAAGTTTATGTGTGTCAGCCATGGAAAGGAATGGTTACAATTTTGTATCTAAATGAATAAAAGTACACAAGGGAGGTGAGAATCTTTTGGTCAGACGCTCATTTTGTATCAAAACTACAGCCATCACCATAAATAAAGTCAGTATTTGCTATCAGGTGCCACATTATAGTGTGAAGGTGGCAAAAGAATGGACCCATCAATAATCTCAGCAATCTGCATTGTAAATTGTGGGAAGAAAGGACCATTCTGCCCGGTCACAAAGCACATAGAAAGCTTCTGTGGTCACAATTATCTGCAAGCTATTAGGCTTGCCAAGGATGGGGGCGGGCACTTAATAGGAAGAATCCCCAACCTCTGAAAGGAGTTAAGATTATGTAACAGGGTTTGCAGTACGTGGGGTATAAGAAACAATACAAGGTGATATTTTTCTTAGTGAAGCTTAAGCATGGCGCAAAAAGTGGTCTTTGTCTTCCTAAAACAAATTTTACAGGACTTGGGTGGAAAAGAAGAAAATCAGCAATAATCCCTGTAGAAAACCCACAAACTAGGCAGCATGACCTTGGGGTCTGACTTGGAAGCTGACCAATATGGGAAAGTTTGATGCAGAAAGGAATGGGCAACAGAAAGGTGTGTGAAACCCTCAGAGACAACGCCACCCCCTAGAAGGCAGTGTATGGCCTCTGCCTGCTATGGTGGGCCCCAGCTCAGGGTGAAGATGGGCTCCTTCCTGCTCCCTCTTCCTGAGCCTCACACCAATAAAGTGGGTGCATGTAAGAAGGAGGGCTCAACAGTTCCTTCCTGAGTCTCACCTGAGACCCTAGTAGCCTCTGCAGGGTGTGCAAGAGTGAGGTTCCTGCTCCCATTCATATCCCAGGTGGGCACACCCAAAGAAATGAAGAGTAGGAAATTTTGAGGTGCTGCACAGAGTAGCACTGTCAGGATAACAACTGATTTGGATTCTTCTCTCAGCCTCTTCTCCTGTTTGGTTCCATCAGGGGAAAAGAAGGAAGGACAAAATGAGTCTATACCTTCTTACTTCCCTATTCCTTATCTTCTTCTTAATGTTAAGAGAAATCAAAGAGAAAAGGGCAGCTGTCTTAAAAACATCAGTGAGTGCAAGGCCTAAGTCAAAACACCTAAATTTAAGCTGTGATCAGAAAGAGGCACAGCAAGAACTACTAGGCTATGAGGAGCCATGGGGGACACAGAGCAATTTCTGAAGTTTTGGGTTATCTTAATGAAGTTATCTTATGAAGATAGGTTAGTGTTTTAAGAATGACCCCAACACAGAACATTTTGAGATGCTTTTTACTGTTGTGTGTGCTCTCAGCTTCCAAAGGGAAGTGGGACCTGCGGTTCTTCAGTGGGACTTGGGGTGACCAAGGTATCTCAGCATTTCCTAGCTCTGCTGCTATTCTGCTCAGAGACACTGGAGAAGACAGAGCATGTAAGCAATAAGCATACATGAAGGAAAACGTTCTCATGTATTAAGAACTTAGGCATCTATTGCAAGGCATGTGTGATCCAGCTCAATATTGTAGTATCCAACATAAAAACTTTGGGAATTCAATTTTTACTGTAGGCTTGCTCTATAGAGGTTAGACAACCTTTGCATGAGCTGCTGCTGCTCTTCCCCAGCCTTCTCAATCTCTCATGTTCACACAGACAACACATGGAAGACAGTCTGTACTTCCAAGAGCACCAGTATGAGTAAGGCTTATTGCATTTCTGTGTTTCCTTATAGAATGTTAAATATTCATGGCTATGTCAAATTAAATGAGTTTCTTTTGCTGCTATTCTTCTCAGCTCATTGGGTCCTCCTCAGGTGATACCTGTCCTGCTACTGTGTGATCTATCTCCAGAGACTTCACCTTTATCGAATGTTGTTCAATGCAAGCTCACTTTCAGATCAGAATAAAGGAAAAATACAATTTTCAGGAGGACTGGGTTACTGATCAACTGCTATGTCTTTATCACAATTGTATTATAGGAGAGATAGAAAACGCCTTTGTGGTTACAGGCATAAGACATACATACAATAAGGCTTGGAAGTTGGTGCACTAGAGAGCAAATAAATACACTCTAGATGTTAAAAGGAAATTATTCTGAAAGAAGTACAGAAATCTCTAAGAAACGAGGCACATAAATGTACAAACTAGAACGAGCAATTTGTGCTTTCTTTTTGACAGCTACCCCTTTTTTTATACGTAGGATTGAACATGAGGCCACCAGAGCAGAAGCTTGAAATATTTCCACATTTCTCTTGTACCTGGAAATCCTTGTGTCTGTAATTGGGCACAAAATGGGATATTTAGAATATATTGACAATTAATGTAGAGATGGATGAAAAACTTCAGCGAGAATAATTGTTTCCACAAGAATTAGGCAGCTGAAAATTTAAAAGGTAGAGGATACTAAGACAGCAGGTATAGCTGGGCATTATAAGATGAAATTTAGTCAAGCGAAAAAGCCTTGATAAGTGTAGGCAAAGGTGAAATGATACAACGTGTACATACACACCTAGAGATGCACATGAAGTCTGTGATAGCTGGAGAGCTGCGTCAGAGACTTTGGGGTCCTTCGAAGGCTACAATACTCCAACTACGTTCAAAACAAAGCCTTCTACATCTGCAGGGCTTATAAAATAGATGGGAAGTTGGACAGATGAACTAGTGTGTGCTGATGAAGAGAATTGGGCCCTTTGATCATAATTTTAGTCCAAGTGGTCTCCCTGGCAGCAGAGACCCTGCAGAGCTGTGGGATGGCTGATGACCCAAGACGCCATGGGGGGCCTAGTCCAGCCATCCCTGGACTGCCCATTAAATTAATGGATGCTGGATTAGGCCTCTAGTTAAGAACACGTCACACAGAGCATATCTTTATACTACATCTCTATCACTACACTTTGTACTGCTTTAACCTAAATTGAAGTTGCTTTTCCTGCCTAGGAGCTGGCTACAGAAACACTTACACCTACTGCAAACAGATGCTGTCAAGCTGACACCATCCTGCTTTACAAAGGAAGGAAGATGAGGGCTGAATGCACCCCAAAGCATCCCCATCTCTAGATCTCACATCTGCTCCCACACTACAGCAGTGCAGGAGGAGAGGGCTTTGCAGGAAGGTGAGGGTACAAATACCCTGATGTGTTTACTCCTTCCATGCTGCAGAACTGCTTTGCAACCCACTGTGATGCCTGGTTTGCAGTGCAGGAAAAGGGGGAAATAGAGGTACTGTCAGGTCTCCCAGGGTTCCTGGGAAAAGATGGGGAATTTGTCTGTCATGGCAGAATGAATGCTAAAAAAAAAATAAAAGAGGGAGTGGTAGAGCCAAACTAACCAAACATGGAAAGAGAACAGGGACCAAAGGTGTTTGGGTGAAACAGGAAAGTAGAGCATGAATGGGAACATCACAAAGGGTTTTGAGACTTACATGTGTATAAGAACAGAGAATTTGAATAAAGAAAAGGAAGTCTAGAGAAGAAGAGAAAAAAACAGGTAAGAAAAGAAGAAGTGGGAACTCCAAAAGGGAATTGGTGAGGGAGCCAAAAGGGTTGAAGGCATTTATAATCATCTTCTCCCTTTCTGTTCTGGGCAGCAACTTAAATATGGGCTGATGGCTTTAGCATCACCAGGCGAGACAAACCATTTTGTGGGGTATCAGTGAAGTGTGCAAATATTTTTGAATGCTTTCCCATCATCTTGTACTAGTGTATTAACATGAGTGCCTTGAACCTGAGGTGGGTGCTTCTAAACAAATAAACATAACAAAAACTCCCCGCTTCACAGCAGCTAACTAGAAATAATCTCTGCAATTGTAAAAGCTATGAAACCGAAATGTTAATTTCTTTTGTGCCAAAGGTTTCAAAACAAACAGTCTCTTTAGTTAGAAGATCGCATTTTATAGAATCCAGAACAATTTCCCCTAAAAAAATAATAAAAGCAAAAGCCTTCCCTTGGTAATAAAACCATAATGTTTCCTGAATGTCTGATGAGAATGCATTTTGGGAAGCCTGATGTGCAATCAAACACCAAATTATTTCTCTTTTCATGTGATATGTGTAAGTGCTTTTCTCTTATGTATGCAGGCAGAAGAGAGGAGCATTTATTTATATATATATATATGTTTCAATTTTGGCGGCGTATTCCTTTTGATCAAACACGCCATTGCTTAGAGAGAGCACAGAAGAGCGAAAATAGAGGCAGACGTTAAATAGCAGAGAGGCAGCACTCGGTGCTGGGATCCAGGGCAGAGCCCTCCCCTCCTCGCTCCAGCATTTGTGTGGGGGCTCTGTGGTGGCTTCAGGTCCCATCACTGGCCGCACAACAGTACGACGCTCAGGCAGACACCAAAAAGCAGCTGTATCACTCTCAAGTAACCTCTCTGGCTGGGAACAAGGTCTGCTCATTTACACAAGGACCATGGCTCAGCCACAAACAACATCCAAAAAGACATCAGCCTGAGAACAAACAGTAAGAGCTACACCATGACTTGGCACAAAATATGGTCACAGAACAAGAAACTCTCTCAGTTTTACGTGATTAACTAAGACTTCCACTCAATTCTTCGACTATCCAGTTACTCATAATCGGAAATTCAGTTGTTGGTGCAGACGTTTACCCTTACGAATCCGCATCACATTTGGAGTCTTGCTGAGACAGGACACGAGCGAAATTATCTGACAGACTGAACGCCTTTCTTCCTGGAAAAAGGGGACACCCATGCAAAGATGATGAATTAGGTATCTGACTTCCACTGATGCCAGTAACAGCTAGATGCCATACCTGCTAAGGCCAGGCAAAAGAGCCCACTAAGCACTCACTGTCAGGCATGCGAATGTCCATGGAAATTTGATCTGAGTTGTCAAGCCATTTCATGGGCCAAAGCCCTTCAAATCACAAAGAAATGTGTTGCACCTTCCTCAGTGGATTTTGGATCAGACCTTACTGACATAAAATTAGCCATATACTTTGTTCTTTGATAAATTTCCTTCTCTTTAAGGTGTGTATTTTAATAATTTAGCCAAATAGGTGCATGCACTGCTAAATATGGGGGTTTTATGCAGCAGGACAGCACTCCTAGGATGTAGTTCAGGAAACCAACCCATTTGCTGTGAATCTCATTTATCTACCCTCATGCAGAGTATAGCTTTCCTCGGGTGGAGTACAAGGGCTGAGACAGTTAACTACAAAGCTAACCCAGCTAGAGATGTAAGTAGCTTTCCAGAAAAAGAAACAGCTGCGCTTTCTACTCTCCCCAAGTTATTGATTTAAAATGAGTTGGTATCTTTTTCCTTCTGGTTTCCAGCCTGAAAGAGAGATAGTCCTAATCTAAAATTCAAGCCTAAGCCTTAACTCCTTCACCTTTTTTTAACTCTGATGTCAAATCAGTGGTTTCATCAGATTAGGTTTTCAAAACTATGCAAGTAAGACCAAGCTCTAAGATAAGTAGGAATGAACTTAACATGGAGAGCCCCTCAGAGAGTAGTTTTCTTTACATCCACCCAGAGAGGAGAAACCGATGAGGGGTAAAAATACTTCAGAGGCTTGGGCTCTTCTCAAGCGTACTTGGGCTGTCTGAACCTGAAATTTCACTGAAAATTCAGAATAGCCTTATTTTTCTCCTAGAGAAAGTTTCATATTAAAAATAGACCTCCTTTAAAAATATGGCTTCTACTGATTTTCATATGAAAGTTATCAGTTTGGTATATGTTTCCAACCATACTACTGTTTTCTCAAGATGGACTAAATCACAAGGTGTTTAAAAGCAAAACTGTGAAAATTAAATTGACCAAATTAAATTTCATTGAACTGTGCAATTGCCAATTCTAGTTCAGTGCTATACCTAAAAGGCTAAATCAAGCCTCAAAGTAGCACTGAAAAGAAAGTCAGGATCCCAAGTGTACTGAAGTTCATCTCCAATACCTGGCAGCTGTGCCATGTTTCTTGTCGAGTACTTCCTTTTGCAGACACACAAACTGCTGTCCCTGATGGCAGCAAAGAAACCTAATTATGCAAATTATTTAAGAAAACCAGAAGTGCATGTGTTTATTAACCAGGTTCAGAGCATGAATGAGGGAAGTTCCTTTGGTGGGAAGTAATTAAACTGAAATTGAGGTCAAAGTCAACATGTAGAAACTGCATTTTGTTAGGTATTGTCAAGCAAATGGGGTGAAAAAACTTCAAAAAGGCCAATAACCACATAATGATTAAGATTCAAGCTAATCCCTTCTGCTATTAACTCCAGCTACAGCCTGAGTTCCTGATCAGGAGTAACATCACCAATGCAAGACTATGAACACATGTAAATCTTGCCACTTTTTTAATGCTCTCTAGAGTCTGACTGAGGTTTCAGTGAAGATCTGTGAGAGGAGTAGATTTGAGAAGGCTTCATTTTTATAGAAAAAAAGGTATAATACACATGCAACCTTTAAAAACCTTTAGCAAGTCCTCCCCCATATTATTCTTGACCAGCTCTATGCACATCACACAACTTCTGCACTAATGGCACTATTTCATAAAAGCATTGTCAAAGGTATCTTAAAGAAAAGCAGGCAATTTGGAGGCATAAAAGATTGAGTCTGAATTCACTGTTTATATTAGAGAAGATGGTCCCAAAGGGAAGATATAGTCATCTGAAAGTTGGATGTCCAGATTGCAGAGTCAAGTTGTCAGATTCAGGAGGCTGCCTCAAGTCAAAACTTACAGAACCTGACACAAGGTCTTTATCAAAGGCAGGAAAGGCGACATTGTTCAGCTCACGTTCCCACTTTGAAAGCTGCTGTTGCTTATCATTTCAGTTGTCTAGCAGCTGCACTTCAATGCAGTAGATGTGTAAAACCGGACAGGGTAAATACATGCAGAGTATGCACGCAACCTATGTGTTGTGCCCTCTGTGCAGTCTCCTTGAGGGAAAAAATTACAGCTCTATCACTGTAGTCATTTGGAGCTCCCCTGTATGATGCCCTGATAAATACCCCATAGAGAAACCCTGCATCGAATATGATGAACGGACAGGCTCTCTCCACCTCCAGCTTCTAGGTACAGCCAAATAAGGAACAGTAAGTTCAAAATAGCTAAAGTTTGGACCCTTAAACTGTGGTAAAGCACCAGACACAGCAGAACTGATACAATTCTACTATTCAAGCCCCATGCAGAGACTAGTCTTGGGAGCATGAGCCAACCTGAGAGCACCTACATATACATCTCAAACAGCCCTAAAAAAGATGCAAAAAGTCATAGTAAAGGTTTCATGGTCTCCACTACATGTTTTCTTGCCTTTACCAAGAAGTGAGCTACAGACCCCAGTAAAGTCACCATAGTAGCGAAGATTCTGTGAAACAACTTTGCGGGTGTTCACTGTGTGGTGAGTGACTTCTCCTTGCTCCTGTTCATTTTGTGAAATAAACTGCACACATACTTGGATGGGGAAGGATAGGGGAGGCCAGGACAAATGTACATCCTCTGCCTGTGGAGATGATTATAAGGAGGCTAATAAATCTGGATTTTGTTCGCAGGTCTGCCCACCTATATCTGCAGAGAGCTGCAGGTGTATCTCAGGTCAGGGTTATAAAAAGAAGAGCCATCCATTCCCTAAAGATCCAATTCACCTCTGTGCAGAGAATCAGCACACTGACTCTGTCTTACTTATGCCTATTCTTGATGGCTGAGCGAATCAGTGACCCCATGCTAGCTGTTTGCAAAGGGATGCACATCACGCTTCAAAGGTACATCTCATAAGGAATTTACCAACATGCAATTGTCTCTTGAACAGCTCTGGCCACTTTTATAAAGTGAATTACAATTATTTTTACATGTTCTATATATGGAAGGTCTAGAATTTGTCTGAAAAGTATTTTCCCTCAGGAAAAACAAACAAACAAACATACATTTTACTAATTTTCATGTTGTTTAAGAAGCAAAGAATGCCATAGTTAAAGCATGTTTTCATGACATTTTCTGAGCCTGTAGAGTTTAGTAGGATCTAGGGAATACATTTTGTTAGACCTTATATTCAATTTTTGTTGTCATTCCCAATATACCTCTATTACACTGATAGAAAAATATGTCCTCTCTTTCTCTATTGCCAAGTGTGCAGTAGATGAAGGGTCTGTTCTATATGTAGAAGTAGCTAAGAGTGCTAAACAGAAAGGTTGCTGTTATCGGCAGCCTAACTTCAGGTCAGAGCAAGAAAAAAAACATTCACAACGACTTCAGCCCACCTTCTCCCTCCTTTGAAGAACAGATGTGCTGTAATAACCACAGCTTAAGCCTTAACTAACTGAATGTTGTCTGCATCCCACAGAAAGGGCACGGGCACACTATAACTTATGCCAGGGTGTGTTCTGGGGTGTTGGCTGTGGCTTTTCTCACTTTGTTTGCTTTGTCTTCATGGAGTGGAAAAGTGGGGTCCCTCTTGCGGCCAGCACAGCGCTGCACGGTGCCGCACAACGCCGCTGGGGCACAGAGCCCAGGCTGGGCTGCAGAGGGGTAGGGACTACCCACTCCACACAGAAAAGCTGCTAATAAACCTTTCTTCTATCACTGCAAATTTAATTGGAAAGAATATATCCAAACCTCTCTCCAGAGCTCCCAAAGGAAGAGGTGCCAGTGGGGCTCAGTGACCCTTGTCACGCCATGCATGCTAGCATTAGCAGCGCAGGACCTCATAGTGCCAGCCAGGACAGAGCTGGGAGCCCTCTGCCAAAGGGTGTCCATGCCCGGGGTACAAGGCACCAGGACGCTCCCGAGAGACTATGCCTCCATGAGGGAGCCTGTCTAGCTGCACCCAGGCAAAGATCAGTGATGAGCACAAAAGTGACATCCTCACCTTCCCCTTCCTTCCCCAAGCCTGGTTTTACCTGGAGCTGGGAGGATTCACGGTAGATTAAATCCCCCTCTGTGAGAGAGACGATTCAGGACTGGGCTTTCCATGGGAGGGGAAGAGGAGAGACAGCATCCTTCTCCAAAATGCGCTGGTACCATGCAAGCAAGATAGTGCACAACAATCCACCTAAAGTGTCAGGCCAAGTGCCTGACAATTTCAGTTTTAATTCATTTTAACAGTAACAAGGTTGCCCAGGATGAGAGATCAAAAGCTTTGTAAAATTAGGTTGTGTGAGTGTTTGGCTCAAGGCATCTAGGTAGCTTTAAATAGCTGTTTAGGACTGTGACCGCCACTGAAAAACCCCTGAGTTGAATTAAGATCCAAGTTCAAGCTTGCTTGACCTTGATGCTCATGACCACTGGCATGACTGGGGTGCTACTGAAGAACAATTAAAATTAGCAAGAGGAAATTTTTAAAATGGTAAAGGAAAAGGAATTATTTGTAAGATGTTAGGCACCTGCCTAGGAGCTGCCTGTCAGGATAGGAAAAAGCATAATAGAGAGAGACAAGATCTGAGAGAGGAAATAGAAGGCAGGAAGGCAGCTGAGTTATTACTGTCCCTGCAATTTGAACAGCTACAGAAGCAGTTACAGGAAGAAAAGGAGAAAAAAACAAAAGTTGGAATAAAAGATAGAGACGATCATGCAGACCCCACACTCGCCTAATCCCATGAAAATTAGGAAATTAATAGTGTCCCCAGAGGATTGGGATGGTGATATTTGGGGTGATCCTGATGACTATGATAAGGAAAATGATGACCCCTTGTTCCCCTCAGATTCCTCTGAATATGAGGCTAGACCCATCTTTAAAGCAGAATACATTCTGATTTCGGTTGGTCCTCAATGATACCTGGTAAAATTTCAAATAGATACGGGAGCACAAATCTCAGTACTAACACAACAGGATGTCGAGAAGCTGGTTATGTGACCTGGACTGCAAAGAGTTAAAGTCACCAGAGTAAATGGAGCAAGTGTTATCTGCAAAACCACAAAAGTTAATTTATGGCTCCCGGGTGAGAAGTGCATGTCATCTACTTGCTTTGCTATTGAAAAGCACAACAAAATATTTTGGGTTTTGATGTCTTGACCGGATGAAAATGACACCTGCCAGATGGCAACATGTGGTCCTTCAGTTCAAGTATCGACCCCAACCCCCATAAAAACTGGGAGGCTACAGTACACATACTCCGTGCAGCCCCTGTACTCCCCAGCTCAAAAATCACCCATCTCCCACAGTATCTGACTTCTTCTGCAGCACGAACTGGAATTTCTGAAGTAATAGCAGATTTGGAAAAATGGCACATTATTTCATAGAATCATAGAATGGTTTGGGTTGGAAGGCACATTTAGAGGTCATCTAGTCCAACCCCCCTGCAGTGAGCAGGGACACCTTTAACCAGATCAGGTTGCTCAGAGCCCCGTCCAGCCTGACGTTGAATGTTTCTAGGGATGGGGCCTCCACTACCTCTCAAGGCAACCTGTTCCAGCGCTTCACCACCCTTATTATGAAAAATATCTTCCTAATATCTAGTCTAAATCTACCCTCCTTTAGTTTAAAGCCATTACCCCTTGTCCTGTCACAACAGGCCTTGCTAAAAAGATTGTCCGTATCTTTCCCATAGTCCCCCTTTAAGTACTGAAAGGCCACAATACAGTCTCGCCGCAGCCTTCACTTCTCCAGGCTGAACAACCCCAGCTCTCTCAGCCTGTCCTCGTAGGAGAGGTGCCCCAGCCCTTGGATCATTTTTGTGGCCCTCCTCTGGACCTGCTCCAACAGTTCCATGTCCTTCTTGCATTGAGGGCTCCAGAGCTGGACGCAGTACTCTAGGTGAGGTCCCCCCAGAGCAGAGTAGAGGGGCAGAATCACCTCGCTCAACCAGCTGGCCACGCTTCTTTTGATGCAGCCCAGGATATGGTTGGCCTTCTGGGCTGCAAGCGCACACTGCTGGCTCATGTCCAGCCTTTCATCCATCAGTACTCCCAAGTCCTTCTCTGCAGGGCTGCTCTCAATCCCTTCATCCCCCAGCCTGTGTTGGTATCGGGGGTTGCCCCGATCCAGGTGCAGGACCTTGCACTTGGCCTTGTTGAACTTCATGAGGTTCACACAGGCCCACCTCTCCAGCTTGTCAAGGTCCCTCTGGATGGTATCCCATTCTTCTGGCATGTCAACTGCACCACTCAGCTTGGTGTCATCTGTAAACTTGCTGAGGGTGCACATGATGTCCCTATGTTGTTGATGAAAATATTAAACAGCACCGGTCCCAGTACTGACCCCTGAGGGACAGCACTTGTCACTGATCTCCATCTGGACATCGAGCTGTTGACCACTACCCTCTGGATGTGACCAGCCAACCAATTCCTTATCCACCAAACAGTCCACCCATCAAATCCATATCTCCCCAATTTAGAGAGAAGGATGCTGTGGGGGACTGTGTTGAAGGCTTTACAGAAGGCCAGATAGATGACATCCGTTGCTTTTCCCTTGTCCACTGATGTAGTCACCATGGAACTGTCCTCTATCCGTTAGAACATAGAGTATGGGCCCAACAAAATGGGAACAAATGGCAAACTATTGATGTTGATGCATGTGTTGTATGGGAACAACAAGGATTTATTTGTGAAAGTAATACCATTAAGGGCCAAGACATTTGTCTTGACGCTGAACAAAATGTTTGTCATTTTGAAATACATCCCAATGAAATCCCTGAAACTGTAGTTGTATGTGTTGGAAATGGATGTGTTTACATGAGAACCCTTTGTGATTCTATATTTATAGACAACAACACTGTAGAGAATATAATCACTCAAATATCTGTATTTGTAATTTTACCAAAATTATGGGATGCGACTTTAACAATTCAGCTCCTCTCACAACCCACTAATTGCTACAATCTAACTATACATTGTATCAAGATTTATTGCCTACCCCTATTGGAAAGAATCTCACATTGGTAAGAAAACTGTTGCAATGATGACCTGGGTCAATTGCTAAAACAAATTTGGAACAAACGAAGAACCCTGATTACCATCCATCATGATGCAGAGAAGATACACCATGTCCTAGAAAGAGTGAAGAAAGATGGAGAACATCACTGGTGGGAAACTTTTTTTGGATGGTCACCAACAGCAACTGGAATTTTGAATTTGATGCTGCATCCAATTGTAGTTTTGTTAGTTTTGACCTTATTATGTTTATTGCTTATAATCATCCTGTATACCAAAGTTTGGCAAAAGATGAAACAAATTACATCAATCCAACATGTAAATTTATACAATCAACTGACTCTGTATGTGAAATCGTGTATAACTAGCAGTAATTGTGACACTCAAACTAAACAGCTTATCAAATAATTGGACCTTTACCACTGATCTGCAGTATGCCAGATATTTATGACATAGAGGCAAAAAGTAACCGTACTACCACTCTATGAGTCGATAAAGTGGATTGACTGTAGTCATAGGGTGGAGGGTGACAGATGTACTTGACCCCTTAAACAAAGTAGCAGTAGTTTGGTACAGGCTCCAAAGGAGTTAAAGGCCTGAACCGTAGCTGGGTCAAGAACGCCTCTAGTTCCAATCTGTTCTCTGAAAACCCACAAAGAAGCAGCGTGATACTGTGAGCATCAATACATATAAGCTGGGAACACCGATCATGCAATTAACACATGAATAGTGGGTGGCTTTTCCAAGACTCATCTGTCAAGGAACAAAGAAAGTTGAGGGTACAAGGAGTCTCATGCATGCCTCTCCCATCGCATGTAGTTTGACTACAAGCCAACTGCTTTACTCTATAAATATGACAGCTGACAGCCTAAGAGAACCTTCTTTGAGCTCTCCCTGCTAGGCAGCACGGCTGCACGGCGGTGACCTCCCCTTGAGCTGGGACACCTCTCAAGGTTGCTCCTCGAGGCAGAGAGACCTTTTATCAATGACAAATCTTTGGTAAATGACTGATATCACACATAACCTTGTAGTATGGTAACTTTGATTTGTGCCTTGGTAACTGATTTTGTCTTGGTAACTTTGAATTGTGCCTTGGTAGTTTTGAATCACTGGTCAAATGATTGTGCTGTACAGTAATAGAGTGAACCTTGCCATCCAACTTCGTTAAGTCACACTTTTACAACATCATATTAAAACCATTTTTGCTAATACCTTTGACAGTGGTTCCTTAAGCAATCTAAATCACCCATTCGTGACACTTCCAAGAGCAGCCAAACGCCTGCCTCCAGAAATTGACTTTCCACTATAGCGACAAGCAGTGCCAGAGGCGCACTGCCCTGCGCTATATTCCTTTTAGCTTGAAAAGGCTGGGGTTTGCAGTATGCAGCTTGATGTTTCAAAAAGCAGGGGAAAATAAAAAAACAATAACCCAATCCCTCACAGAGAAAACTGGCAACACAACACAGTGACCTCATGTGCCTCTGCTGATATTTCCTCAAATTATAAAAGTCCTATATTGGTAGAGCAGAAAATCAAAAGAGGAAAGAAACATGCAATCTGAATTACAAAAAGAAAAAAAAAATCTTAAGGATAAGGGGAAAGAAATAACTTAGGGGAAGGAAGCTGTACAGATAATACTCTCAGCTTTCCATCCTACCTTTTCCCTCCTTCTATTCTCCACCAGATAACTTAGCCAATTCGTCAATTAAATCCAACAGGCAGACAGAGGCCTTAGAAGTACAAAGAAACTACAAATGCCACAAAAAACAACATCTGGGAGGAAAAGCCATTATCTGTGTCCTTGATGAGAGCAAGTTCTGCAGTGCTACCTCACTAAGTGCAAACTTTATAAATGCCCCATCACAAGAAAGACATTAACTGGAAGTTGCTCCTTTCCAGGCACTTGAGTCAACCATTCCCCACACATGGCACTGCCGTATACAAGGATTTGGTATGCACACTACTCGGGGAGCAAGCTATTTTTTTCTGCTTTGTGGAATATGCCTGTGTATTATGAAAAGCTGCTCAGCAGGAAAATTAAATCTATGTATTGCAAAGATGAATGGATAAGGAGATAAAAGCCATCTGTTCAAGATGCAGGACCCTAGCCAGAATTAGATATTTGACCTGAATCACCAAAACTCTGCTTTGGTTTGTGTGATGGCAAATCAGGCATGCTGAAACTTCTTGTACATGAGCCATGGGACTGCTGAGAGATTAAAGTGAATAGTGTATAAAATATGATTTGATAACCCTAGCAAGGAAGTGCTCCAGTAATTAAACAGTCATGAATTTGTAACACATTTTCAACCAAGAGATCCATGTTTTCTTTAAACATTTAACTACAACAAATGCTAGGTGAAAGTTCGGAGAAAAACTGTATGCTATGAAGAGTAATATTCTGAAAATAAGTATTTCTCTGTTGCTTCTCAAAAGTCACAATGTTTGCCTAAATATTGTCCCTCGCTTCTGTCATCCGAGCAGCCACTCTCACCTCAAAAGCATTTCAGTACTCTGAGACAGACGAAGCAAAGTGTCTGTGCCCCATCTGCAGGAATGGGATTTTCCTTGGAGGAGCAGAGCTAGTACCACTTCACAGAAGTCACTGTAGACACCTGTGTGATACCGAATCACAGGGTGTCCCTCTTCTTGCTTTCCTATTGTTTATAAAGCATACATGAGAACTGTTGGTCTGTTTAGATTTCAGCATCAAGAGCAGACTTCATGTGACAGTCTTGAAGAAGAATCATAGCCTTAGAAGTTGAACACAATGTTAATGGGCTTTAATATTCAAAAGGACATCATGGAAGTTGAGCTCTGCCATCCCCCATCCCTCTCTTCACAGGGCACTTAGGTGAGTGATTGCCCTTTAAAGCAGTCTGCAGCCTGAGCACTACAGAAGAAACCAACCCATCAGCAATGGACCCTACACCTCAAAGTGCGTCAAGGATGAAAAAAATACATAAAGCCATTTCCTTCATCAAAGAAAATGATAGTTATGGCCCAAGACATGAATTAATATATGTTGATATAAATCTTCTTTGTGAATTGGGACAATATTGTAGACTATTTGCTGTTCTTGGATGCGGCAATGCTATTCTCCCCACAAGCCCAGGATTTACTAAAGCTCTTCAGCCACAAGGAGATCTGATGATGCTTCATGGAATGACCATCTAATGGGTAATCAGGTCCCACAGACACAGAACGACACCGTGGAGGGTCTGGTATTACCACATCCACAGGGCACTTCAGCAGCACATCATGGCTCAGTTCAGCAGCAAACTGTCATAAGCAGTAAGTTACAAAAGTCACGAGGCTTGAACAACCAGATAATTAAGAAAAATGATTGATGCAGAGAGCAAAAGAGCAACACCTTATTTTGATTACTTGTCTTCACACATATGTGTATCAGAGGATCTATCTGTGGGTAGGGGAGCTATTTATAGAGGCTGGTAAGGGCCCTATTTCCAGCCCCTTCTCGCTGCCACATGCAAAGGAACTTTACCTTGTACACTTCATTTTGTGCTGCAAAGCCTGATATATAAATGTCGTTCTTATTTCTGGCAAGTAACCTGCACTCTGTTAGGCAAATTTGATTGTTTAGTCTACAATTGGGAAAACTTCTATGTAAAAACTGTCTTCTCTTTAGCTTTTATGCAGTGGCTTTAGTTGCAATTTATGTCTTTCTGTCAACAGAGAGTCATTAATTTCTTGCAGTTACAGTCAATATCTGATGTCATTCTGCCCCCTTTATGTTAGTGTCTGACCTTCCCTTATTTTATTCATAACAAAGTTGGCTTTTATGCTGCCTGTGCAGCAGTCAATTTAGAGGAATATTAAATCAAGCAAAATATTAAAACAAAATAACAAGACTTTAAAACATAAACACGAAAATCAAACTGAGAAAGAATTCTTTCATAAACTCCAAGGAAGAGGAAAAAATGAACAGGTGCCTGAAAATGAGGACGTGTCTGCGAGGTCTTGCAGCTGTCCAGCTGGCAGGTAGTAAGTCAGGTGGTAACATGAATAAATACACTTCCCCTGAATTCACTGGAGTTTCATTGTCTTAGGATAATGGAAAGTTAAGTCATTAACATGTGATTAACCACCTTATTTCAGCGCATTTCTACCATCTTTACAAGTCCTTTCCTATGTGGATCTTCACAAGGGAGCATTACCTGTTCAAGGACATGTGTAGCTATTTCAGTTTTTCTGAGCCATTCATTTAGGGGAAGGGCAGGCATTTTTACCACACTCATGATGCAGAAACCCTAAAGCACTAGAAGAAAGGTTTCCCTGCTCTTCAGATCAATGGCCAGTTCAATAAATTCACTAAATGGTGAGAAATCTTTGAAATTATTCATTTACAGAGAATGGTCAAGATAAGTAATATGCAAGTTGATTAAAAAAAAAATCTGTTGTTATTTAGTTCCAGCCATTCTAAATATCTTCTCCAAACACAAAATCCCATATTGGATATTTGAAACTTTTAGGGTGGCCTGTAGTGAGAAGGGTGAACTTTTTACAAGTTTTGAAATAATCTTCCTCACTAAGGAAATGATGCTGGGTAAGGAAAAGTTTTGGTATAATTAACCAGAGTGTGTGAGATATGTATTACAGGGCTATTCTGGGGGAAGCTCAGATGAAAGTGAGGTGAACCCAGAGAAAACAGAATGCTGAAAATGATTGGGGTGGCAAAAACTTTAACACCTGAGAAGTATATGAAAAGGGACTCAAGAAGCTTGGAATGGGAAAATAGAACCTAAATGTCCACTAAGAAGGAAAACAATATGTCAAGAGATGAAACTGGAAAGAAAAATCAATCCACTGGCAGAACACTTAGATTTCAAAATTAACTGACTATGGTAGGATTTACAAAGGAAAAGAAGGTTTTTGCATTCAGGGCATACCATTAAATATGCAGCTACTGTTCAAAACTCAAACACTTCCAGCCTGTAACTTTTGCATATTAATCTTCGTTACAAAGCTGTACAGCCTTGACTTACATTCTGTGGCATAACTCATTGCTTGGCTAAGGCACTCATTAAATAAATATGGAATTGTCACAAGTAATAGGCTAGCATTGTCTGCGTTCTCACTTCTAACAAGCACATTTGACAAAACAGCTTTTAAAAATTAATTGAACAGAGAATAGCTATAAAGTTTCCTAAATAACTTTTTGTTTGTTTGTTTCTAGGCAAAACATTTCTAAGTAAAGCGAATAACTGTTTTCGATTCCTTTGAGATTGGAGAGTTTCAGTTCTCTGCAAGTTCCTTCTAGAATATAATTCACAACAGAATTACTTGGAAGGCTAAATGAAATAATGAAAACTGGTACTGTCATCCAGGATGATCTCCATAAAGTTTCTCCTCTTTCACTAGAATAATTTCTACATTTCACCACTAGTATCAGGCAGCCACGTCTGCACTGAGGAGCAAAAGCGTTCAACACTGCACAGGTTTGTTTCAATAAACAAAATGTACAGTAAAGATACACAAGGATTTAGTTGAGAAAGCACTAAGTATCCTCTATCAGCTCAAGCTAGAATTAAGGCGATTGAAAAAATAATGTTTACCCCTTCTGGTTCTTTGCTACACCTGCATCTATTCCATTTAACCAGCCTTTCTTTATAAAGAAGCTTTCTAAAACTAATATCTGGAGCATCAATAAAATTTTTGTTTCTCTGGTCTGTCTGATATGAGAGTACACCAAGAAATGAACACTAAAAAAACAGAAATTATGTTTACATCAGTACTGGTTTGAATGAAACATCTTCAACATTGAGACTGTTTGAAATTTATTTATTTCTTCATAGTTTAACCCTGTCTTTATTTGGAAGCAACTGTACTATGGCTGAATAGGGATGGACAAGCTGCAAGATAGCCTGGGTATATGTTTGAATGCCAGCATGTTTATTATCCTGCTGAAATATCCATTCTCCACTCACTCCTTCCTTTCCTGGTTTCTTCCAGGATCACGCTGGAGGCAGACAGCAGAGAACAAGGAATTTGCCCAGGGATCCAGGAAATCACTCAACAAAGGGGAGGGATGGTTGCAGGAGGACATGCAGGATAGAGAAAAAGAGTCCTCCAAAGAGTGAGATGAGATGTCGTGGAGATCTGGGCAGACAGACAGTGGTGGGATAAGTGTGCTCGGAAGTATAGGGAACAGATGGGAGGAGGAGAAGATGCTCAAATACTGTAGGACATTTAGAAAGCTGTGGGAGGAGAACAAAAAAGCTTCTCTCTGCTCACTGGGAAGACACCTGATGGTTAGACAGTGTGACATCAGCACTTCATGAAACTTGCAACATTTTCCAAACAGTCAACATTTCATATTAAAGTACTAAAAAATATTGAAGTAATTTCCTAATGAGATAGAGTTTTGAACTGGTTTTTCCCCAACTATTTCATTTAAGGAATAAGTAATATTTGCAGAGAACTGGGGGGATAGAGTGGTTATACCATCTTGCTATAGGTCTTGCTACAGTAGGTTTAGATAGTCTCCAGACTTGTGCTGATGATCTCTGACACAGCAGAGAAACGGAATCTGGTCCTTCAGGCTGGATGGAGAAAGATACAAATAGCTTTGCCTCAGACCATAAGTCATTTGGCAGCTTACAGACAAGATAAAACCTTGGCCGTTGGATTGTGTGCGCCATGTAGGAACAGGATGAAAACGGAAGGTCTCAATTATGTTTACAGATGAACTCAGTAGGGCTGTTCACACTTTTCCATATTGTTCTTCACAGAATTAAAAAAAAAAAAAATTACTTGAATGTTTGACTTTTTGCCCCCAACCAAGAGGAAAACAAACGTTGATGCTAGAATTTCTCCAGGGGTAAGAAGTGCAGTCCTCCCAACAGTTCTGCTCCAAAGAGCTCTCTACACGTTATTTGTTCCCATCAAATATGGCCATGGTAATATCTTCTGCAACAGAAGAGGTCCCTAGCTGCACTGTGCCAGAACTGCTTGTATGTGACATTCAGGAAAGTAGGAAGGACAGTTGGTAGAGTCACTAGAGAGAGTGCACAGGGAAAGAGCAGGGGCTGCTTCTCTCCAGTGTGGCACTCGCCTCCTTCATGATGGATTGAGCAGCACAAAGCAGATGATCAGAACGCTGGTAAATGACAATGAAAGATTCCCAAAGGATGAAAGGTAATGAGATTAATAAGCAATGCAATTTTAGAGGAGTCACAAGGTCAGCTGGTGAGGCTTCATGCGCACAATAATTAGCAGGAGGAAGTATAAATATTTCGCAGTCTTTTTTTCTCTCTTCTTCTCCCTCTCTGTTACCTTGGCCCTGCTACCATTTTGGGTTTCACCCAACATCCACAGTAACAGCCCAAATTTACTACACATATTGCAAAAAGAAGTGATAAAGCAGGAATAAATGATACATGTGATGAGACATCTATTTCTCTGTGCCTACTAAGCCTCTAAAACTAGGACTGGCTAACACAGCTCTAACCCTGTGTTCACTGTGTGTGAACTTCTTCCAACTATACAGCAGTGGATACATCCACAGGGCCAATTAGGTATCCTAGTGTTTGGCATTAAGGTGACTAATTCCTACATGCCTTTCGTTCCTTCCATTTGCCTGCCAAATTATAGTCCAAAATCCTAAATTAGAATCCACAAAAGGGATTTACAAGAGTCAGTACACCAATGGAAACCCTGTTGTGAGCGAGGCCCTGGCGAAACACGGGAGGTAGTTGCCTAATTGCTAAGCAGGGGAAGGTTTCTAAATCCAATGAGAAACTCAACTTTGAAGCCTTACTTAGTAAGCTAGGTTCCCAAGTTGTCATCTTCAGAAACAGGGCATGGGTCCCAACACTTTAAAAAAAGTGCTACATTATTTTAAAGCATCTTCTCAAGAGAGGGGAGCAGTAATCCTCTTTATTGAATACCTTTGTTAGACTATGTTGCGTGTATTAAAAATTTCTCCAGAGCAACAGGGAGATGACAATATCCTAACCACTCAACTATGGGTTAATCTGGTAGGGACATTAAGTCCTTCCTATTAAATGATTCTACTTTGCATTAGAAAATTGGGTGCACTGAAATAAAGAGTGGCAGTATGGAACTACCAGTTAACCCAGTTCCCAAGGGCATCCTGGGATGCTGTCTGTGCTGTAGAGACTGTATGTGTATGCTATCTAATAAATGTCTTGGGAAAAAAAAACCACAAAAGACCACCTCAGAGTTGGAGGCAGTATTGAAATCACCTTTCTTAGCTCACCATTAGGTACAGAAAGAAGGGCAACTCTCCTTCCTGTAAGGTCTGGTCCTGCAGGTGTGCAGGAGGCCAGCTTAGCAAACTGAACATATGCAGGGTTAGTTGAAGAAAGCCACAGCAGGTTTTGCTGTGTGTGACTTCTATCAAGTTATTCAGGGCAGGCAAGGATAGAGACCTAAGCTGACACAAGAACGTTAGGGGAATATGGGAAAGATGCATCCTTTTACAAACACTAAATACCTATGAAATTATATTTAGGCAAACATCCAACTTAAGATCATTAGCATTTAAGGTTGGATTCTCAGGAATGCTGTACATTAAGGAGGAACTGTGCTGTTGTAGCTGTAAATGTGGTGTTGTGAACCACCACTGTTTCATCTCCCAGAACAGGGTGAACAGAGGATCCAGCAGATGTTTGCAAGGTGAAAGAGGCAGGGCAGATCCCAGTTCTCCACTGGTGAGCAATTCACTGAAGACTGTCTCAAAGGCACAGTTTGGAGTAACCTAATAGTTTCTTTAGGTATATCAGGGCTAAATCACGTCAAGAGTTGAGTTTGCTGGTTTGCTCCCTACTGGCACCCTGCTCCCTCCCCAGCCTTGCAACAACTAGAACTATGGCATCAGGGAAAGGCTGGTACTAACTCCTACAGGACCAGGACAAACAAATTGGGGAAGTTTATATATAGACATCAGCATCAACCAACAGCTCCCACGTGTACGCCTCTCCAGAATGAGCGATTTAAAACTTGGAAAGTGGTTAGTGGGGACACCCTCAAAAAGGAAAAAATAAGGGCACTGCTTTTATAAAGCAACCACAGCAATTTCAACAAACTGTACACAGAACAGCACTGAAGGGGTTGATGCCAGGTCTGTGGTGGACAGACAGCAGAAAACCAAAACCACACTGGGAGAGACTGAGGGGTTGGATAAAGCCAGATTTCTAGGTAAAACCTGTAGGATTCCTCGGTGACAGGAGGAAAAGAGGAAGATGAAGGCAAAAGAAATTTGGTCCAGCTTTGCTTTTTTTGGAGGGTAATATTGGGCATGAAAATTGCTGAATGTGTGAGGAGGATCTTTAGTTGATGGAAAAAAGAAATGGGATGATAAAATGTTCAGGATGTAGATGGGTAAAGACATGAGCCATCATTTTCCCTATCTTGACTTCCACATAAAAACTGCCCAGTATTTATTTTGCCTCCTGTATTTTATAATGAAGGTAAAGAACAAGCAGTTGTAAGGACTAAATGAGAGAAAACAAGCAGTTTAGTTTTGTAAGCCTATTAGAGCTCTGAGAAGAAAAAAAAAAAAAAGGCTGATAGAAAACACATGGAAGGACACTAAAAGTTCAAGAACAAATGAATATAAGCCAGCCATAGGTTTATTTCAAAAGAAGTTTGGAAGTTTTATAACCAATGGAGATATGACAATCTGTGACGGTCTTCCAGTAAAAATAATAATAATCTATCGCACTTTAAGACGGAGCCTAGTAAGTTTCTGAAAGAGTTGAAATGTTGTGATTGCTGCAGCAAAATTGTTTTGATTGCCCAGGAAATCAGGTGGTTCCCCTCCAAGATTTTTACTGCCAAACCTGCATCCAGTGTTAAACTAAGGGAAGTGTCAGGTGCTTCAAGAGCTGCAGCAGGAAGACAGGGGCACACATGCCACATGAGGAGCCACATCTCTCCTGCATTTCACTATTTCACACATCTGGTGCCCCTGGCACCCTATGTCATCCCCCTGCCTGTTTAAGGAAAGCATTGATAAAGAGTTGCTCAGTACACTGAGCCATCCCCTTTTGAAACAGGGAGGGAGCAGGCACATGGGATCTCTCCTTCAAGCTCATCTCATTCAGAGTTTGAGGAAAGAAGAATAAGAAAAAAAAAAACCCAAAACCACAGTCCCCATCTCCTTTCCATTTTGTGATTTCTTTTTCCTGTTTTTCCTGTCTGACTGTAAAGTGACATCAGAAAGAGGGTCTGTCTTCCCAGTGAAGGATTTAATTTCTAATTATGTTTTTCATGTTTAAAATTAAGAAACAGTGTTTTATATTCTGGGAGTTAAAGAAAGAAAGCAGAATGGCTGGCATTTATGGGCCAGTCTTGCACTTTTGTAGCTCAGTGGTAATTGTAAAGCAGCCACACATACTGTGACAAACTGAAATTATCTCTAAGGTGTTCATCTGTCAAACAAGTTGATTCACATCTCATCTGCTTTCTGAATGAGACATGAAAATGAGTCTGCTACATTACTTCTGCTGTCAAAGGAAAAGATAGATTCAACCCCCTTTAAAGTGACAGTGAACTTTTTACTGTCTTTGTCTGAAGAGTGAGTACATAGGGTTTGACTTTATCTGCAGGGAATTAACCTTATCCCATGTGTAGAGAACAAGGAGATATGTCCAAAAGACTTTCAGATTTGGTCCTTTGGGCCTAAAGCAAAAATTCATTTAACTTTCAGCTCATGTCTGCTGCCTTGAAGTTTTCTGATTCAATGGATTGTGAAAGGTGTCTGAATGACAGCACTGTTTGGGAAGAGGCAAGGTCCCAGCACTCCCCGAGCACGTGTTTTAACCAGGAAATTAGAATTCAGCAGCTTGCACAGGGAGGAGGAGAGAGATGCCAATGTGCTCGGGGAGGAGGAAGAGTTAGGGACCAGCTGTGAGAAAGACCTACCCGTTTCATTTACAGGAGTGACTACAAAGCCATCACTATCCAGCATGAGACTGAACAGATAACTGAAAATTAGGTAAATCCCACTTCCCTGCCCTCTGTCAAACCTTCACCCTGTTTTTAGTTTTAACTTATTTTCTTTAATTATTTAGCTATGAAAGCTCCTGTGAGCTTATCATCCTCCCCTCAAACATCTCTAATGCCATCCAGAAGCAATGAAATATCCAGATGTGTTTAACACAAACATGGACCTACCACAGTCACCTGTTTCCATTGCCCTGCATCTGACATGCCCCCTTTCCTGTCCCTTCTGTCTTTCCATCTCTTACATTTTGTGTATTCAGCCACTTGTTCGGCAAACTGGGACATACTTAGGGCAGGGTTCTACCTGTCTTCCTGAGACGCGATGTTCATACATACTGCAGACCAAGTATGCAGAAAATGTTTCCCCCAGCAGTGAATTCACAGTGATAGCTTTGTGAGGGTGCCTGTTGGGTAGAGATCTAATCTCTGACGATGTCAGAGGTAAAGACAATTCTGCTCTGTCTGAACATTCATAAACCTTTGTGGTGGGGCAGCAGTCAGAGGCAACAGACCACAGAGCAGCACAGAGGTTCCCGAGCCAAAAGAGCCAGAGAATGGTAAACATACAGCCCAGTATTGATCAAGCAACTTGAGTCAGAATCTGTTCATTAAACACACTTGCTTGCTAATGAACCCTATGACAACGCTTTCTCCATCCCTCCTGTTGTAGCTGTGTGATTAGAAGAAAGCAACAGAGAGCATGAGCGCTGAGCTCAATGAGGACGGTATTAATTTGGGAGACTGTTGTCTGGGTAACAGCCTTGTTCCCTGAACTATTTTTGCATTTTTAGCCATTATTCAGTACAATATGGGGATGTGGCCCACAGTTCAGGACTCCCCTCCCTCAGGAGATCATCTTTTATCTCCACAGTCCCCATCCACATTCCCATTTTTGCCATAAATCCTACATTCTTCATCAGCTCAGACCTTCATATCCTTGCTCAATTAGTGAAAGCAGTTGTGACTACTGTGATTTGTGCAATGTTCGGTGCGGTGAAGGTGCTTTAGGTATGGCAGACCAGGCCCTTCAGGGACACAGTCAGAGGAACATTTAAGTTTCAAGATCTCAAATGGCTTCAGCAGGAGACACGTGCTGAAAGATTCAGCTCTGTCAAAATGGCTGCAGATCTGAACATGCGAAAGAACAGAGCATTTTGCACCTTAGAAACCTTAGTCCTACAGACAGCTAGACATTAAACAGGAGTTTTCTGAGTCACACTGCTGATTTTAGAAGCCTAAGTCTTTTTCTTAATCCGAATCAATGTTGTTTTCAGAGGTATTTGGGCACTTGTGTTGTGAAGCACATTAGGATGAGTGTTCTGAAGTCATGAAAATTGCTTTGAAAAAATATTATTTTGAAAAATGTATGACAAGTATAACTATTATTGTAACCTCTCACCCTCCTCCCTGTTCCCCAGCCTTTCAAATACCTAGGCAAGCATACAGTCTTTGTAATGCACCTGAAGGACATCTCTTCTTTTCAAGTATGCTACAGTAATCTAATATTAATGCAACACATAGAGACTGCAAGAACAAAGTTAGGATCCATGGCAATGTTCACATTAAAAAAAAAAAACACCAAAAAACCCAAAGAAAAAAAAACTGAAGAGACGAAGCAAGACTTTCCTAAGACCAGCATGATTTGCTGGTGAATAATAATGTATCGCAACGCCCCAATGGAGGACAGACATCCTCAATTAGGATGGTTACAATCCTCAGTACCTACTTGCATCTTTGAAAAGAAAGCCACCAGTAGCACTCCCCTTGGTACCCATGGGGTCAGGATCAAATCTGTTGCCATCATGATGGCTCTTATATTATTTCCTTCTTTTCATTTTTGCTCCAGATGTAAAGAAAGATGGCTCAGGTCCCCCAAATCAATTCCACATTTCCAGCATTNAGTTTTCTGAGTCACACTGCTGATTTTAGAAGCCTAAGTCTTTTTCTTAATCCGAATCAATGTTGTTTTCAGAGGTATTTGGGCACTTGTGTTGTGAAGCACATTAGGATGAGTGTTCTGAAGTCATGAAAATTGCTTTGAAAAAATATTATTTTGAAAAATGTATGACAAGTATAACTATTATTGTAACCTCTCACCCTCCTCCCTGTTCCCCAGCCTTTCAAATACCTAGGCAAGCATACAGTCTTTGTAATGCACCTGAAGGACATCTCTTCTTTTCAAGTATGCTACAGTAATCTAATATTAATGCAACACATAGAGACTGCAAGAACAAAGTTAGGATCCATGGCAATGTTCACATTAAAAAAAAAAAACACCAAAAAACCCAAAGAAAAAAAAACTGAAGAGACGAAGCAAGACTTTCCTAAGACCAGCATGATTTGCTGGTGAATAATAATGTATCGCAACGCCCCAATGGAGGACAGACATCCTCAATTAGGATGGTTACAATCCTCAGTACCTACTTGCATCTTTGAAAAGAAAGCCACCAGTAGCACTCCCCTTGGTACCCATGGGGTCAGGATCAAATCTGTTGCCATCATGATGGCTCTTATATTATTTCCTTCTTTTCATTTTTGCTCCAGATGTAAAGAAAGATGGCTCAGGTCCCCCAAATCAATTCCACATTTCCAGCATTTCCGTGTTTGCCAGGACATCTGGTCTGCACAGTGATCCATCTATTTGAACATCTGCTGCAGATCTCTGGCCTGGATCCATGTGTCAGACTCCACAGTCAGCCTCAAAGATTACGGTCAGGTAAACTCCAGCCAAGAAAAATTGTTCATGGGTAGTATCCATTATCATAGGAATCTGCCTCTCCTCATATCATGACATTGATATAAGCCTGGAAGATTTCCTGAAGTCAGTGAAATTACAGCAGTGGCACTCAGCAGGGTGAAGGAGATTAGAAACTGAAGTAAACTTTCATCACCCTGTAATGTTGTCATCTGCTTTACTGTTTCCGCTTTAAAAGATTTAATTCACAGTAAGAACTGTCCTTAGAACATGTCATTTCAGAAACCTACATTAGCCAACTTTACAATTTCTTTTCCTAAAAATCCAAATGACAGCTTTCATTTCCTCATCTTGTTTTTCAAACTGAGAAAGTTTCTGTTGCAAACTGTGCAAAAAAATGTAAATAAAGCTCACAACCATATTGTCAAAGAGACAAATCCATAGTCCCCAGGCCAAGATTCTCACTACGGTCACAGTGACAGCTTTGCCTGAAAAAGGAGCGCTCATTTGTCCTACAGGCACACACAAGGATCAGCTTGCTCGCTCCTTAGGAAGAGATCTCAGTTGCATGATTTTACTCTCTGAGACAGACAACAGACAGTAACACACATAGAAATTACAGGGAGAATGCGAGATGACATTTTCAAAAAAGCTTAGTAATGATTTGAGTTTGTTTTCATTGAAAGTATGATTTTTATAACTGATTTCAACAGGAGGGGAACTGTACCCAGGTCAAGCCCTTTAAAAAGTTCTTCCCTATGCAAATGCTCAGATTTGAATATTTATTTACAGAAATGATTCACTGATTGTCAGCATAACAAGTGCTGCAGAAGTCGATTTAATATTTCCCCAGAAACAGCTTTTCCTAAGGATGACACACAACAGGAGATTTCCTGCGACTCTGCTTCCGGCGGACAGGAGTAGAGGCACAGGCTCATTCACCAAGGTACTTCAGCACACCCACAAATTGTTGAATCGAGGTCCTTACTTCAAATACAGACTTCAAGTAACATTTTATCACGTGTTTACGTAGTACATTATGGATGACTGACAAGCCTTTGCCTAGAAGAATCTGCAGTTTCAAAGACACAGTCAAATGCTAATTAAACTGAAATGCACTACTTGCCACTACAAGTCTCCTTTGCAGTAGATCTTTGCATGTGCCCATTATGGCTATACAAACGACACAGAAACACCCTGGTGTTCAGAGCACTCATCAATTAAAAAACAAAGATTAAAACGTCAAAGTTATTACAGAAAATGAAGGAACCACAGACATTTAGGTCCTTGGGCTCCAAAATGTTTAATTTAAAAAACGAAGACGACTGTGTCCGCAATAATGTTATTTTATTATGTTTATTACCTTCTCTGTCTCTCCAGTAACAACTTTCGTATAACCATAGATCTCAAACTAGTCACATTACTATGATGATATAATTTGTAATGTTTAGCCATAGGGTAAGTGCAATTTCCTTTATGAATTACATACTTATGTTCATACTGTAAATTCTTTCTTTGAAAGCCTTGTTTAGATTTTACCAATAAACCTGCAGTTCATGGGCATTTTGAAAAGATAAGCCAAATTGTCTGTCTTAAATAATTAAATCTCTTATTTAAAATCTCTTCTGTAAGTGCAAATAATGATACCTGATGATTATGTAATAATGGCTATGCTGGCTTTAGGTGGAAAAAAAAAATACAGACTTAGAAGTGTGAGCATGCGTCCTCGAAGGACTGTATTCACGAGTAATCCTTCCCGTGGTTATCATGTTTTGATAATTTAAGATTTTTATTAAAACACTATTCAAACAGCATTTGTTTGTTTATTTGTTTAAAGACAAGAATCCTAAAACCATGAACTAACTGCAATCAAGCTGGTACCATCAACCTGACCAAACACATGACTGAGAATACCATAATAGCTCAGTCCCTTAGGATGTATTTGTTACAATGGTCTTCTGACAATAAAACCTATAGAAAACATTTAACTGTCCTCACTGTTCCTGATCTGAAGAAACACTTAAACATCAAGAGACATAATTTTACCCTATAATCTCAAAATGCCAAGCTCCATCCCGGTGTCCCATTCTCTGCATTCAACCCTAGATATCAAAAATCTGCATTTTTTTCACTTAACTACAGTGTATAAGATATAATTGATATTTATAGTGAGAACTAAATACAGAAACTGTGGGCATGGTTTCAATCCAGCATGAAAATAAACACAGAATTTAGACTGCTGAACATATAGGTCATTTTTGTAATGATCATGTGTACAAAAATCTTCTCTGTAAAACCAGTAACCCACAAAAACTGTAGTCTGCCATAACAAGATGTCAAAAAGTTTCAGGCACAGAATTAAAATATAATGTGATGTGGAAAACGTCCGCCTGGACGCAGTCCTGTGCACTCTGTCCTAGGTGTACCTGATCAAGCAGGGGGGTTGGACAGGACGAGGTCCCTTCCAACCCCAACCATTCTATGATTCTGTGAAAACAGGGACTGCAGCAAATGGATCTGATATACAGGTTACCATAGGGGCTTCTCTGTGCTTTAGAAAGCTCCTTCAAGTCCAGTATCAAGAGAAGATGAGAAGAACAGGACTTGTTTCCTCTCCAGAGGGTGAGCTCAGAGCAAAACCTGAACTCGCCCAGAGTGGCTCCCATCCAAGCACTGCTGCTCTGCTCATGCTGAGCCCCTAGGTTGCCAGGTACTGACCCTGGGGCTGATGGAGGGCGTGTACAGCAGAGATGATGACAGAAGAGCTCTTCTTGCATTTAGTCCCCAGCTGACAGTACTGCACTTAAGCAACACTGCAGATGCTTTCCTAAGGTAGCAAATTGCTATACAGGTCAATACCAAACTAAACAAAACTAAAGAGCTGAGACATTTCTCTATTTAATGTAAAACCCAAGTGACTTGTTGACTGCTCTTTATGTAATGACATGTTAAGCACAGCAATGTATGCTTCTGGATGAACACATCTCTAATTCAGACCATTGACAGCAAAGCAGTTAAAAAGTTCTACGAAAAATAACATTTGGCAAGGCATGCCAGATGACTTAGAAAGCAAATACTCTCACTAGGGCTATGACTTGACTTTTTCATGTGCAATTCATATTAATGAAGAACAAGAGGCTAGAGTTTTTGTTAAAAGAACAGTTCAAATAATAGAAAATTTTTGTTTCAAAGTAATGACACGTTCAGGTCCTTACACATGTCAACATGGAGAAGTCTTACCTCTTACAGTTAAGGTCAAATGCATGTGTAGCTTTACTCATGCTACCTGATTTCTGAGGATAAATACATGTGTTCAGAAGGGAAATCCAATCACTAAGCCATCATCTGTATTTTGTTTGGAACCAGAACTTGCAAAATATGGCTCCTATCCTACATATCTTTTAATTTCCATGTAACAAAATATATAAAAACATTTGAAATATATTTTATATATAACTGAGTACAATAATATTTAATACCATGAATAATTAAAGGATTTAGTTATGCTGACCATATTATTCCGGGCAATAAAAATCATACAGTGACAACATCACTGTTTCAAGAGGGTGCAATCTAAATAGCTACACCAAGAAGAAAAACTAGGACATACAAACACAAGGTTAAGAATGAAGGCAGAGAGAGAGTTTAGTAATACCCAAGGCCTGCAATATAAACAAGGAGTAAAACTGTTGCTTTTGAACTCTTACCTGCAGGAGTTGAGGGGAACAAAGTTATAGGCTATTTACCAGATAGAAAAACTGATAAACATCACATAGGCATATAGTCATAAAGTCATGCAGGCCCACGGTCATGTAACAGATTTTAATCAATCATCACAAGAAATGCAGGGTTGGATCCTTTACTTTTTTTTTTCCTTTTTTTCTTTTTGCCAAAGGTGAACTCATTTTCATAATGATGTGTTTATTTCTGGATACCTAAAATTTTGGGTATATAACACAAAATCCTTCTTTCTGCTCAGGCTTTGGACAAGACTTCTGAAGGAATTTGTTTGTGGAGAGAAAATCAGGTTCTGAAAGGATCAATGTAATTTAGCAACCTTTGAGCAGATAACCCCCTCAACCTCAATCAAAGATTAGCACTCTTCCTGCAAACGTAACTGAAAAATCCCTCAATGTGACTGCTAGTAAACTTCCATGGGGCCAACGAACACTTCCAAATCAAACTTCATTTACCATGGGACAAGAGCATGCAGTTTCCAGAGAAATAGCACACAGTAGATGATAAATAGTAACTGATAGCTTGCACCATCACTTGCAAATGTGAAACTCAGTAATGTAGTTGTTCAGTATTGTGAATATGGCTACCTAAGATTATATAGCACAAGGTCAATCTGCTTTCGTTAGCTACTTACAGCAATACTGCTTCTGATTTTCAGTTTCATGAAGGGATCCACTGATTTACTGGAACATATAATAAGTTTGAGGGGTTTAATCCAACCCATAACAATATCAAAAAGTAATTTTACTTGGCTGTGGAAGTACCACTTCAGAAACTGCTCTTCACTGTGATTCAGACGTTCGTTCTTCGCCTCTTGATCCCCAAAAGCAGAAAAGGTTAATGATGGCAACTTTGGTAGATGATCATTTTCCTTTTCTTAAAGTAGTATCTGTGAAAATGATTCAGCTGCAATTACTGCCTCTGTTCTGAGCCCTGTGTGCAGAATTTTAGCTCACAAAAAGTCAGCATAAAATAACTAAGCAGTTCTGGAAGCAGGGACCAAACCAGAACTCGAACTTCCTCTACTGCCCGCTAGTCCACAGTTATTAAACTTTGTGCACTATCATAGTCAATGAAGCATAATGAGCAAGGAGGACTGGAGTGAGTCTCTGAAAAATAAGGGTAGTGGTTAGCAGACAGAGGGGAGGTAGTAAGTGCGTGTTAGAACTATCTCAAGCCAAACAGAAATTTAAGCCCAACTCTCCTGCTTCCCAAGCAAAAAGCCTCACCAGTGAGTGATAATATATAAGAAAGGTAGACACTGACCTCCCATCTGGTATTTGTGTTTTTAAGGATAGGGACAATTTAATACTCTGAAATAACTTTTCCAGGATTTCCACTCTGGGGACATTCAAATGGACCCCCAGTGCAGCAATGGAGAACAAGAGGACCTCTCTCCTCAGAAGACCTCAGGACCTTCTTCCATGCAATGGCCTTTCCAGGTCTTACTCAACCTCCCTCCTTCCACAGCAACTAGGTCTCCTGTAGGACATGTATCATTACTCATTGCAGACTTCAGCTTTTAGGCACTGAAGTCTGTCACTGGTTCCAGTTCTCACAGCTCCCTGGCAAGACCCAGCTCCCAGGCTGCAGTACCTCATTGACAATGAGAATTCGATTGCCTTCGTGGTACAACGACCCTCAAAGAAAACCTGTTCATGCTCACCTGGGAAAGTGTGGACGCTATGCACTCCAGTATTGCCGCAGGCTGGATGTTACAGAGGTACAATAATAGCCACATAAAAGGTGAAAGAGTTTATTAGCATTGAGGTCCACATGGCAGAAGAGTTGAGCTGAATCATCTTTTGACCTGTGATATTCTAGTAATGGTTTATGATCTAAAAGATTTTTCTGTTTATACAAGTTCATACTGTGGCCTTGCAGCGTATTTTGTGCTGAGACTGGTCAGTGTTTTTTTGCTTTAGGCCTTCTGTGCACTTGCAGCAAAGGAGCAAGAAATAGGACAGGGAAGAAAGGAAGAATAAAGCCACAGATCTTCACAGTTATGGGGTCTATAAACGTACTTATGACACAGGTGCCAAACAAGATTGTATGTGAGCTACCACACATTCATCTGTTTTGTCCTGCTGGTTGAAACCCTTCTTCAGGTAAATCCAATGTAGCTGAAAGGTACCAAATTAAAGAAGTAGGGACTTTTATTATCTGTAGGAGCTATCATATGAATAGCTGCAGTGTGCATCTCTCCCATGCTGCCTATTGTTACCTGCCGACAAGTTAAGCATACAAAGGGGGGAATATCTGGGGAGAGATAAGACCCCCAGGAGCAAAATCTCAGCAGTTGTAAATCTGTACTACTCCTTTCAAAGTAAAGAGTTTTAAGCTCATCTTGATGAAAAGTACTAATGAAATACAAAATTACATTGAACTTTTTGGGGTTTGGAATGTGCTCTTAAAAACTCAGCCATTGTTCTGCTGATGGCTGTTCTGCCTGAATAGGTTTTCCCTTTGGCCTCAGACACAGAGACAAGGGAGAAAGAGACCAAATTGCCTTTCCATCTAACAGCTTCTAAAGAGGTGTAGAAACAGAAAACTACGTAAATAAGGAAATGAGCTGCAGCTTTTCTCTGCCTCTATTAGGCACAAGATTTGGATGAATTCAGGCCTGATGGGGAATATAAGTCTATTGCACCTCAGATAAAGAGTCTGGTCTCTTTGTCTAAAAACGGAAGAACCTCCAGATGAGGTCAGCTCCCTGACAGTATAGAAGTACTTACCACACTGGAAAGAAAAATAGCAGAAGAGACAAAGAAGAACACACAGGGGATTGCTGTGAGATACCTTCCTCAAGGTATTATTCTGTAAGCATGTTATAACCAGAAAGGAAAAAAAAAAGGTGGTCAGTGAAATAAATGCCATGAGACTTAGTTCTGGGACATGCCTAGTGTCTGCATGTCAATTCCTAGTGCATATCACCATCAGTTGTGTAGTAATCTCCCACTACTTCTTTGTTCTGTGGTATCCTCCAAAAGGCTCAAATGAAAATCTATTGTTATTATAGAGTGCCTAGTCCAAAGGAAGGGTCAGCCCTAATTGGTACCCAAATTCTGTACAAAAGAAACGTGGAACAGTCTTAAGTACAACTGCTGTACTGAGACACGTATGTTTCCATTTTTTAAAGTTTAATGACCTTCCAGGTCAATGCTCACAGAAGAGCACAGCAAACTCTTGTTTTAAAGCTTCTACCTGGTCATTTTGTCTGTTTTCCCCTGCTTCTTCAACTGTGAGTATGGAACGTTTACTCATTATTTCTCATATTTTCCCTGTCATTTATGATTTTGTAGGCCCATATCCCAGTCATTTCTTTTGCGACCTAAAGCATCTTTTTCCAACCTGAATAATGCTATGCAGTATTCAAAATGTAGGAAGAGAGCTACAGAATAATGGAATAATAGAATGTATAATGGAATAATGATGTATTCTGGTTTGTTCTCTATTCCCTTCCCAATAATTCCCATCTTCCTAGCTGCCTTTTCAACTGGTGTTGAGTATTACGATATTTTGTATCAAACTTTTTGCAAAAGCTCCTATATTTCTTAATTTTGTATCACAATATAGATGCAGTTACCTCCATCCTCAGTCCCCTCACTCACATTTTTGTTTGCAAATATCAGCACTGAACTTAGCCTGATGATTTCTCACCCACTTATTCAATATCAGTCTGTTCTTCTGTAGCTCTTCTAGTTCATCCTTAATTTTCTTATTTTAAAAAAAATCTGAAAAATTCTGTATCATCAGCAAATGTTATTATATCACTGTTCACTTCTTTGTGGAGACACCTTGTGAATTTGTTGAGCAGCGCTGGTCCCAGCACAGATCCTAGTGGAAGGCATTGGAAGCTTCTCTTGCTTGTAAAACCTGACCATTATTCAGCCCACATAAGTCACGGCTGACCAGATTACCCACATCTTTGACTCCTGAGAACTCAAATATACAACTGTGAGACATGGCCTCCGTATACAAAATATATGGAGATTCTTTCCCAACAGATCATGTTCATTCATATATGTGCTGCTAGAATAGCAGTTATTACCTGTATGGCAAATAACCATCAATTTAGATCAGATCCACGGCACTTTTTAAAAAATGATATTATATGTTACATGTCCAGTCCTCAGATAATAGAACAAATTTAAATGATAAACTATATATGGCCACTAATAGTTCACATTCTTGAATAGGGCATTACTAAAAAGCAAGCCAAGAACAGAAGAGTCATAAACAGACATATCTATAGCTCCTTTTTTTTCTTATTTTTTGTGATAGTCTTACATTGACCATACCTGCCATTTACTTCCATTAAAATTACTCATGGAATAAAGCACTCTTTATCCTGAATAAGAGAATCAAAACCTTGTCTTTAATAGGGCTCATCTCTATCTAATACCAAGCATATTTATGTTCTTGACTTTTTAATAGCAGGAACTCCAAGCATTTTCCTGTGATTTTTCTGAGCTCTGTCTTTGACCCTATTTATTACCTGGACTTTCTTTTTAGAAAAAGGTAACAAACTGGAGGTTTCTGTTTGATGCTCAAAGTCAACAGTACTTGCTTGCTCATACTGGCAAGAAGAGAGATTCAAAGAATCTGAAAAGATCCAAAATGAAAATTAGAAATTCAACAGGGGGTTGGAGCTGTCGGATTGTTTTTGGCAGACCTCAACCTTATTGCAGGTCTAATCAGCCATGACAGATTGACTAGGGTAGTAAGTTACATCTTTGTTATATGAGACAGGCTTAGCATTTCTCGAGTTAACCTTCTGCGCCTTGCAAAGACACCTTGCGCCTCTTTCTGTGGAAAATAAAGCCACTCACTGTAGCAACTGGAGAGTGAGAACAACAGCGAGCATGAGTTGGGGTGCTGTAACAGCAAGGGCAAGCATGGGGGTCTGGTCGCATGAAGAACCAAGAAGTGCACGAGCAAAAGGAAGATCGGAAGCTAGCCACCTCGATTCCCCATTCCTGTCAATATCTGTTTTGTGAAGGATGGTGAACAGCAGCGTGAGTGAGGACATTAGTGTCTATTACCACCTGATGAGGTGGGAGACATTATTTTATTCAGTAATGTGAATTGGCTATGCCTGTTAGCAACCAGAGCTGCTGAAGAAGAGTGTCTTTAACTGAAGCTCATGGAGGGTCCAGTACATTTACATATGGAAAGAAAATAATTTGGTTGTACTGTTTATCACTGAAACTCTTCCTGGGTAGAGAGCAATACCACAGAGGTAAATTTACAGTACCCAACAATTAAGAGAAGAACTTATGAAGATCTCTTATCCCTGCCTCCACTATTTCTCATGTCACTTGCTTTGCTTCAGAGAAGTCACATCACAGGCACTGAGCACCACCAAACGTTTTCCACACTCAAAGACATATAAAGACATAAAGTTATAAATTATGATTAAGCAACTGTTTCCCATAGAAAGTGAATTTGGTACTCTATTTCCCTGTGCACTTTTAAAATATCACATTGAATTTCTGCCCAAGAGATAAATCTACTAAGACCTTGATTTACGTCTTTCATAGGGCTGAAATTCAATGAAATAAAATGTCTTTGTGCAAGACTCACATCAAAACTCAGAAATCTTGTCAGATTTATGAAAATCAATGTTTTGCCAGTATATATTCTATTTATTGTGTTATATACTTGCTTATATTATATGATTCAGCCACAGTTCTTTCCAGCTTTCTTAATAACAATAAGGAATTACCTTTCCTTGAATTGCCTGTGTCATTAATTCAGGAGAAAGGGTAGCTTTGTTGCATTGGAGTCAGGAAATACGAAGTCTCTATATGCAGTCAAAAAACCCTCATAAGGTTTGTCCCCGAGTACTTTTTCCATGTGCTGACCAGCTTCCTCATCTCTATATCTCTGTACTCATTGACCATTTTAGTTGTGTTAGTGATCTAATCCTCATGTTCTCAAACTACAAGCACAAGACTCCCAAGCATTGCTTTGACAGAGCTAATTTCTTAGGAGTTGTAAAATCCCACTTGCCACAAGGGAGCATTTGCCATTTTATACTGAACCACACAAACAGCCTGCAGAACGAGACAAGCACCATTTCCAAGCTCTAGTTTGCAAAGCAGGTAACAGAGCCTGAAACCATGATTAGTTCTTTACTGTAGCATGAGCTTGTATTGAAACTTGCCCTTTAAAAAATAGAACAAAATGCTCTGTTCTCTCTATAGCTTCTCAGTAACCATGGAGTCATGTGGGGAAAAAACCCAACCCAAACCCAACACCGACAAGAAAGCTGTGCTGTTTTGTGGTCTCTTGTATGGCAAGAATTACTTTTATGACTTCACTAACATCTTAATAATCAGTATTATCTTTACATGCTAAACAATAGCTCTTTTTCATTGCCATTGTATGTCCATCTCTTTTTCACTGTGTTACTTTTTTTCTCACCCCCTATAGATTTGCCTTTCCAGAGTCAAGCCATTTATACCAGAAACTGCACAGAAGCAATAACAAAAAAGTTCACCATTTACCATTTCACAAAATGATTTTAACCAGCAGGATGTTCTAGTAACATATAGTACACACAAGATGCTGAGCACTTCAATATCTGTACAATATTTACAATTAGGAGGTTTTAATTACCTGCTTGACAAGGACATTTTCCTTCATGATTTATCAGGTGAATAATTAACTTTTAAAATACATATTATAGGTGCAATTGACTGTATCAGTCAATATTCTACCATCAATACAAGTATAGGCTATATGATAAAAATCACTGAGTGATTCCTTGGTGTAATAACCTGTGTTCCAAGGTGTAAAATAACCCAACTCTTCCCAGGGAATAAGTAAAGGAACAAAGCAGCAAAACAAAACATTTTCCTCTGTTACAATTCTGTTTGTCCAGTTGTGTTAATGTCTCATTTGCTTATTCTTCTGAAATTTTAAAGGACATTCAACATCCCTTCAATGGTGTTTCCTAAAACATTTCAGTCTTCATTGGAGTGAAATTTGACCCCATCAAAACTGATCAAAATTCCCATGCATTGTAATGGTAGCAATTAACTTACAGTGCAGAAGGGGTTTACACAAGGAGGAGAATGGTTTAGAGGTCAGTCAATTACTTCTTCTGCACCAAGCATTGCTGTTAGCTGCTATTGACCCTCCAGAGACTGCAACAGTTATAGTTACTGCTGATCTGTTTGGCAAGTTCTGCATCTATGCGTGTTTAACTGCAACTTATGAATCAAGCTGAATAAGAGAGAGGTGTAGTGTCAGGTGTGTGGTGAAGGGTAGATAAAAGTAAAGTATGAGAAACTAGTTAAAATAATCAATAGCTGTCATTCCAATATTAATGCTCTTCTACAGTCCCCCTCCAAAGCCATTTGCCTGCTATGATACGCAGTATGCAAAAAGCATGGAAACTCTCTAGTACAATATGCTTTTAGCAGCCCATTACGTGGCCGTGCACTAAGGCAATTTTGTCATATACTCAGCCCCATCTCACACAACAGTCACTGAGAGGTATATTCATGAGGTTACATTTGACAAAATCCACAGGTAAACTAGGATTTTGCTAAAAGGAGAAGAGCCATATTTACCTTATATTCTTTTCTTTATCAGCTTGCTGGCATCCAAACCCTGCCAGTAAAACCTACACTAAGTTAACAGTAGAAATTTGTGTGTAATCAAAGTCGTTCTTTTCAGAAGAATCTCCTGGGCCTTTTGAATTTTAATTTGCCATTGGCAGCATTAACACCTTGAATAGAAATACTGCATGCTCCCATGACACAGTTATTAATTTTTCTGGCCTCTAATTCCTTGAGTACAGACCTTTAAAACCAGCATCTTGATTCTACTCTTGGTTGCATCAATTTCATGAGACAGTAGCCAGGTATGGCATTACTCCTGTGCAATGAAGTCAGGATTTTTTTGCAAAAGGACACAATAGTCCCGAGAAGGGCAGACAGTTTCCAAACATGTCTATGACATCTACAAGACTGAAAGTTCTCCAAAAACAACTTGGGTCATATTTCTGAAATTCAAACTTGGCTGACCTGTTTGGGTTTTTTGTGGCATTCAAAATCAGCACTTTCTCCTGTGAAATCTATATGTAAACAAACAGCTTAAGTGTGAATCTGTCCCTGTGGAAACAGAATAAGGAACTGTTGGCGATGGGGCAGACAAATCTACTCTCTTTTGTGAGCTCTATGTCGGCTTGTAAAAATTTGTTTGAGCCGCATCTTCTCTATTGTAACCTCCCAATTGGGATAATTGTTCAGGTTTTTTATTGAAATGCAGCTGTTATCTGATAGAGAATGGAATAAAAGGAATTTGCCTTTTGCCAAGGAGATTAGGTAATACCTGAGTTTGGTCAAATATATCTATGCTAAGCATCATATACCTGTGAACTCATGATAGATAGATAGCCCTCCTACAGATAACATCCTTACTGTAAGGCCATGATTTCTTGTTTTGTTGCTATTTGTACAAGGGTATCATCAAAAAGAAAACAAAATATGATGTCCAGTCTTGTAGGTCACTCAGGACAGTCGAGGAAATGACACCCCGATTTGCTTTGCCAGGAAAAAGCTCCAGTGTCCACAAAAGCTGCATGCCCCAGGATTTGAACATGGGATGTTTTAAGAAATCAAGTTCTAGGTATGGTAAAAACAACTAGCTACTCCAGAGATCCCTTGGGAATTGTGATTTCAGCAGCTGAGGCTGAAAATCCAGAAGGGATTCAATATGAGATCCAACTGAGCAGTTCACCAGTGGTAGTGAAATGAGCAGTATTCATATTTTTTTTTAAAGTAGTTTGAGACATATGCCTGTTAGATCTTTATGATGACAGGAGAGCCATCAAGTCAGGCCTGATCTGCTAGACCTGTGTAACAGACAGCAGGAGCAGAGGGGATTTTGCAGGTTGCATCAGCAGATCAGTTGGGGACCAAGGACTGACATTGCAAAGGTTGCTGTGGGCTCACAGCAGTGTGCTGACAATTCACAGTGGATCTTCAGATCTGAGCAGCAGTCCCCTTCAGAGCTGTAGCAAAACAGCAGATACTGATGGATTACATCTTAAGACTGAGGTTAATTAACAAAACCTTCATGACACCTGTCCACAATACCTGCTGCTATTAACCACTCAAAGGCAGAAGCAATACATTTCCTGAACAGAAGAGACAGAAATCCATCATGAAGTGCTGACTTCTGCCTTTAGCAATTGTTGTGAGGTTGCAACTGTTTAAGTAAAACCTAGCCTAGCACTGTGGATCCTTTCCATTTTGAGAGAAACATCACTGCAGTAGAAGCAACTTTCTCCTGCCTCGATATAAGAGTTTCTCTCAGTTCAATCCCAAAGTTCCGTGGCACTCAAGCAAACATAAGTGACAAGTCATTTTCTGTAGTAAAGCAGATACTAAAAGATAAGGATGAAACATGAAAAAAATAGTGTGTTGATAATGAGAAGTATTCAAAATGATCCATGTGTGTATCTGACTTCTTAGAAGAGACACTTCAAGCCTACACTGCTGATGCTTATCAGTAAGCACAATGATGTTTCAGTACATGTCGTACTGAAAGTCACCTCAGGTTTATGCTCACCATCTCAAGTTCCCCCTGTAGTTTCAGCTAGAGAAGTTATTTTTACTTATTCCTCTGAAAGGATATAGCTTTTGCTTTTAAGCTACAACACAGAAGTTGGAGTGGCAGAAGGTCCAGCTGATAGACAGCTATTGAGGGACTAATCGTATATCATCCATAGGACCCCACTAAAATAGTACAGATAGGAAAGAGGAAAAAAAGAATCTCACAAGGAATGAGCAGGTCATAACTGCAACTGATAAGCTCAATCCCCGTCACTTTTTATTGCATCAAACAACTTGCATTGGTGACACATGCGCTCAGGCAAAGTACAGACACATACACAGAGCTGAAGAGGTATATGTAACCAAAATGCAACTTAAAGTATAATTCTACTCTAAATCATCTCCAACATGGGCATTACTTAATTTTAAAACATCATTTGGAGGTGCTGAAGCCAGAAAGCAGGAAAGAAATTTGCTTGAACAGCTGCACCTAGAATACAGGATTTCTTGACTAGCTCCAAATTCAAGACCCCTAAACAATGCAGCCTTTAGATTTCAACAACAGCTGAGGATATCTTGTGGCCTCTGGGTCCAGGTTGCCTTGGCCAGAGGAAGGAATGGGATAGCTTGCAGGGAGTGGACAAAACAGATGATCCCCAAGATCTCAACATTAGGGTTTTTTTGGCCCCCCCCCCCCCCGCCATGTTGAGAGTAGCTACTAAGCTCATTTCAAACAAGGCAAGTTATTAGCACTGGAGAAACAAGAGTAAGCATCCAGGGCCATGTTTTCGCAGTTGCTACACAGGCTCCCAGTGAGGACTGGCAAGGGGATTAGCAGGCACAGAACTGCCAGGCAGACATAACCATGCACCCAAATGTAGGACCTCAAGAACCATTTTTCTTTATTATATTTTTCTGTTTCACTTAGTTCCTTCATGTGCTCTAGTCCTCTCCAGAATGGGAATTATCAAGTTACTACAAGAAAAGGCAATTTGACTGTTTCTTCCAGCCTGGCAAGACCATAATCTGCCGACTCTTGAGCTGATCCACAGGCACCCTGTACAATTTATTACCATGGTGCTACATGAAGAATGATTACAGAACACCAACTGTCATGACTCATTATGCAGCGTCTAACTCAGTACATAAAGGCTTCCTGCAATGTTCCTGAAAGCTAGGGGAGATATAACAGTAACTTAATAAAGCACAGCTCTGTGAAAAGTTGTTGTTTACTCAATACACAGTTGTCAGTCACATACATGCCACTCCAGGCATCTAGTCCCTAAAGAACTAAAACTGCAGTAGCTTTTCAGAAAGCACTGGCAAGAAGGTGCCATTTTCCCTGTGGGCTCAGGACTCATCGTCAGTTGGCAGTCAAGATCCCTAGTGTCTCTGATCAGCACAAGAGTTTCCAGAAGGGCTCATTCAATCCAATGCTTAGGACTTCTAAAATAAAAAAAAAATGGCCACCATGGTATCTCAAAAGCACCTGCCAAATTTCCTGCTTTAGGACTCAAAACAAGTGGCGAATTTTAATGTAAAACCCTAGAAACCTGGTCTGATCCTCTTAAAAATCAGGTAATGCACCTACTGGCACACCCTGAGTCATACCTGAGCAAGAGATAAATTGCTGGATAAAGCATCAGGTCAGTCTAATGGCATAGCTTGAAATAAAACAATTCAGACAATCAAATGCTTTAATAAGTGACCAGTGAGAGCTAAGTGCCCTTGTTGAGTGCTGGGTAAGAACTTACCTGAAACACTATGTAGGAACTTCACTCTTTTACAGAAAGCACCTGTCTGGATAGACATCCCTTGAAAATGTAGCTGTTACCCTTTTAAATTTCTTGTGTCTGAAACTATATCCATGACAGGTACTTTCCTCAAGTGACATTAAAGTAAACCAGCAAAATCTTGTATTGAAGATCACAGCTACTTCTTATCTCTAGAGGCTGAAAACTTGTTTGCTATGGTCTTGGACCCTGAGTATGGGTTTATTTTATGCCAGCAGAGTATTATGTGGCTCCTTGGGATACCTGTTTACTACAGATAGAGTGCCTAGCAGCTTGCTTACTGACCAAAAGCATACTGAGGTTGTCACTGCACCATCACAGAAGAAACAGAACCTGGTTTTAGGCATATAGTACATCCATGGGTGGGGAGCAGATCATGCTAATTTGTGTTAGCTTGAGCCCACATTTTCTGCATTTCCTTGACTCAGATTATTAATGACAATGTAGCTGGGAACAGAACTGGTTTTGGAGCTACTGGAATGTACGTTTATTTCCTCTTGAAGAGGCAGTTCTCTGAAGCTACCTTAGCCTTTGTCTGACAGCATGAACCAGGATCATTCAAGCAGTTATTGCTGAAAGAAGTGTGAATATACAACAGATGTACCCGCCAACGGTCACTGCACTGTTCATGTAGCAGTGTTTTCCAGGGTTTGTCTGCTGACAGAAAGAAATGGGCACTTAGCAGTAGTGTTTTTGTAGTTCTGATAGTATAAAAGGCAAGGTTTGTAGTCAGGTTTTTTGTTTTGATTTTTTTTTCCTAACTAGAGCTTCTGGTTTAATAAAAATAAATAACTATTTGGAGACAAAAGCCATTCTTTGGGTAGAACACCTTTTAACCAGCCCTCCCATCCATGCCCATTTACACCCAGACTCTTTTGGAAGAGTAGGTCCTGTATTCATCATCACATTTCAAGCTGACACCCCTGGCTCTGCGCTCTGTTTCTTACCTTTACTGATATCGTTCTCCTCTTGAGGCAGGTCCTGATCTTACTTGCCAGACTACTTCACATTGCTTCCTTCACTGCTACACAATCTCTATGGGAAATCGTTCTGTTGACTTGAGTGTGACTAGTGGCCCTAGAAAACCCCTGCTTGCCCTGGTCTTTCCAGACACTCCAACCTCCCCATACTCTCCCAGTTTAATTTCTTTTTTGCATGAATTTTAAATGAATTCAGCTAAGCAGCAAGTGATATACACTGTTGGAGACCAAAGCCATCTAGTTACGTGCCTGACAAGTGTTGTGCAGCTGGGGGCAGTGGCAGAGTACTGCAGCCCCTCCTGGCAGAGGGGACTCACCTCCAGTCAGACCAGGTTCACACATGGCTCATTCAGCCCCTCTTTCTCTCCAGAGCTTGTCAGCACAGGGCCACTAGAAGTCTTGGACCAACCGTGGTAAGCTCCAGCTAGCCATCATTCAAAGATAAGGTAGGTCACTCGCCTCTGACTGTCAGCATTCCTCCATGCTCCACTACCCAGCGGTAACGCACAGAAGCAAGCACCATTTGGGTAATGGAGACAGTCAAAACTCCCCTGGTATTTCTACCCCTTTAAGACTTAGATTTGTTTCCAGTAAAATGACTTCTCATCTGAAATCATTTATCAATATTTTTAATTATTATTTTTGGCAAGAAGTAACTTTTTCTAAGAAATTTTTTTTTTTTGGAAAGAGCAATTTAGTAGTTAAGATTTTTATAGGAACTATTATTGGAAGCTTTTTAATAAACATTTCTGTGCAGTAACCCAGTCATATTCTGAATGCTTCTACCAGAAAGCCATAAGTACCCATGAAAAAAATAAAAAAGATTACCTTCATAGCAATTTAAGTTATTTTCCATATTTGTTTTTCCCAGTGAAAAAGCAGTCTTGAAAGATAACTTAAGTAAATCACTTTATAATCTATAACAAGGCCACCCTATTCCACTCTTCTCACTGTTTTCAGCCCATTCCCTTTTCTTACCTGCACACATATGTGTTAAGATTGATCTCCCTATACATCAAGTAAAAAAAAAAAATGCAGAATGTCAATATATACATCCATGCATTCTGAGAAGATACTGAAAATAGAAACTGCAGTTTCCTCCAGCCCAATTGAAAGTAACTGCATAAAGAAACAAAGATGGAGACATGAGCTTTTAACTTTTGTCATGGGTATTTATCACACAGTATACTATCTCTCTATACATCTCTAAAACATATCATGCTTCCTGGTGAAACCCTGCTAGCACTGGTCACTTTATTCCTCATATCTTTCAGGCAACATACTGTTTATCCCTTATACTTGCTTTACCATAACAGCATGACAAAGCCCAGTTGTGTTTAGCTCATGATCTACAGCAGAGCCCAGATCCCTCCTTTCCACTGAGCTGCTTCCTGGCCAGTGCCCCCTTACCACCCTGCTGGTTTAAAAAAAAAAGTTATTTTGAAGTTTCATGGTTTGATTTGCCTTTTCTTCCTCCCAAAGCCCATTCACCCTCACACACAACCCCATTACCTCTCCTGTAAAATCTGCTTTCCCAAGGACTTTAGCCCTGTTTTTTATTAATACCTTTTCAGCAAAATTTGAGTTTTCTAATTCTAGCCATTTTGACAGGAGGTCATATGTCTGTCTACCTCCAGCGCTCCTCAGCCTCCCTACCTTTCTCTTAAAGAGCTACTTGTCCTGTGTATTTGCCCTTAGCTTTCCTAAGCGTAACCACATCCCCATGGGGACTAAGGGGAGTTCACACTCTGCGCCTCTCTCCTGGGTGCTGGCAGCTCTCAGAGAGGGCTTGCTAATTGCAGCCAACTGCACACATTTCTCCTCACCCTCCTACCTGTGACAGTGTGCCTTCACATCTCTTCTCACACACTGCCTGATCCACTGGCAGAGAAGTGGCACAGAGTGCCTGACAGTCTCACCATCTCCCTACCCACACAGGGTTTAGCCCTGGCTGGTGGGCACTCAGCTGCCAGGCACTGCCTTAGTGGTATGAAACCCTGCAAGGCTCCCAGACCTTAGCGCTCCTTACGGGGCTTCCAATAACTTTACTTAATCTGCTTGCCAAACACTGCCGGCAAAGCACTTTTGGAAACAGAGTTGCCTGAGAGTAGAAGTATTTTAAAGGAATCAAGATAAAAAGGTTATTGGTTTGCAAAGGATAAGCCTTATGCTGTTGCACAGCTCCATCTTGCTATCTTCCTTGACTGCTCTGCAGGAAAGCTATTTAAACTCCACTTAGCAGGTGATATAGTCACACTTATTTTGTAGTGAACACATACCATGCTCTGTAGTATTAAACTCAACACAAGCCATCATTTCCTAAAGCAAACATCCTAGGAGAGATTTGGAGCCCTCCTCAGACTGATTTCATTGTTCCTACTGAAAAGGACTATATGCCTTCAGCCAGTAAACTCTTTGTGCTTTCCTCTCTCACTGGTTCCTAATTCAGCACCTAAGCCTGCAGAAGAGGTGTTCTTGTCAAGGCATGTATTAGCCAGCATAACCTAAATATCGTCTTTTTCCCCTACCTGCAATAGATGTGGCTCTGAAGTCTATCTCATGGCAAAGCAACTCTTTGGTGAAGCACCACACCATTGAAGGGAACTGCTTTGTGAATGGTCTGATGGACATCTGACGTGTGGAATAAAGATGCTCAATGAATAGAACTGGAAGGCCAGGCTGGAGGGGATGAAAACATGTGTTGTTGTCTTTGATTGCTCCTAGCAGATAATTCTGCTGTCTAGAGACAAGGGTGTTATTGTGCCCCCAAGACCAAATAGACTGATGCACTTTACCCAGAAGAACAGGCATTAAAGTCACTGGGACATCAGTTAAAGAAGCATAGGAGCAGGTGGAGGAGAATCCAGTGAGGTGGATGATTTTGTTCTAGCTGAGAAAATGAGAGACTTGGATAAGCTTCTGCAGGGAAAGTGGGGGGGGGGAAGGTTACAGCAAGGCTTTATCTAGATCATTGGGAAACAAACCAGACCTGAATAGCTTTTTTTTCTGTGGGAGGGGGTATGAGGGAAGAGGCATGCAGAGACAGGGAATCTGAAGTTCAAACACAGAATTGTATTGATGAAGTCTGTATTAATCTGAAGAGAAATATAGAAAAATTAGGATAACGTGAAAAGTTAACACAGCAGGAAAACTGGATGACACTCAGTTACAGTACAGGAAAAGGACACCGAGTCATACCAGAAAGTGGAATACTCAGACCTAAAGCAATATTTTTTGCCACACTATATATTTAGGTGAAATTCTCTACCTCAAGATATTATGAAGGCCTTGCACTTCCAGGCAAGTTTCTGGAAAGGAGTAGAGCCCCACGTACAAGGAATTCCCACAGAGTTCCATTCAGATATAGAGTTCCATATATCTATATAGAATTATGATATTAGGATGTATAGATCCATAACATCCATAAATGTTTTTACATATATAAATTTGTTAACATGAATTCTGCAAGGATATAAGGCTTCATCCTTCAGGAAATCAGCTAACCACTCGTTTAGGAGAAAGGGTATTTTCTAACTGCCTCAGCTGTTCCCCTTCCCCACCCCAGTAAAATGCATTAAGGAGTATTTTTAATATGTTGAGTTTTCACTCAATAACTGAAAGAACTCCAAAACTAAAAGGTATCTAAATTTTAGGTATGTGAGGGCAGGGGAGTGGAGAAGTCTAAATTTGTCTTGTAAAGAAGTTCTACACAAGTTCTTCACTTAGTTATAAAGCTACTTCCCACTCAGTAAAAAGGTATGGTTTTGATCAGAGCTACTGAAAGTCCTCAAGGTCTAACCAAACTTCCTGATATAGAAGTGTGAAATTACACCCTTATCTTAGAAGACGACTTAACATTTAAAGAAAAGAATGCTATAAAACAAGTCAACTCTAACAGCGAAGAGCAACTTCTATCTTTACCTGATCCCTCATTTATCATCATATTGGTAAGGTAAAGGTGCGTGGACAGTGAAGATACAAAATCCCCAGCAGTCCAGTTAAGTGAAGCTATTCCAAATAACTGAGAATTCTGAACAAGTCCTATGGAAAGCCCCTACAGAATAAAACAAAAACTGGTAATGTTTTTATAATCTTTCTGATCCATTTTATAATATTTAGTAGAAACAAGTTTTTGTTTTAGACTGCCACTAGACAGAGGAAGAAACTCGATAGAGTGGTAGACACTCATAAGTTTTGTGTTTCCTCTAGGAGATATTGCAACTAGCCACAAGTATTTTTAACAGAGTTCATTTCAATCATCTTTGGTACCATTTAAATTACAAAAACACACAGCACAGGCACTAAACATGTACACAGAGCAATTCCCAAGCCCTAGGAATAAATATTTAGACAGGCAGAGGTGTTTACTCAGAACCAAATGCCAAGCATCAAGTAGTCCATCTGTAACTGGTACATGTCCACAGAAGAAAGGTTAAAAATATGCTGTTGGATATTGCATAAGGGAAAGTATTACATTCATTTGGCACACCATCCCTTACACAGGCACACTAAAGCAGCATCAGCTGCTTTTGCCTGTACCCTACCAGTTCTGTATAGAAACCATGGATGACTTTTGCCCTATCTTATCAGCTTCCCTTACCACTAAAACCACACTACAGTGTTTGTCAGTAGTCAAAGTTTCAAGTTCCTTCCCCCTTCTTCCTCCAAGATGATATAAGTAGAATCCTTTCAAATCTCTTAAATTAGTTACTTTGTTCATTTGAAAAGGAACAATCTTGTAATGGAATAATCAGGGGCTGTATTTTGCATAACAATGGCCTCTCTCAACATGCAAAACATGCCCAAAAGATTAGTTGCTGGAAGCACCAGTGCCTGCAGTACTACTGTTCACACACAACTACTTTTGCCCTCCAGCTGTCAATGCAGTCCTCATCCCAATACACATAGTCAAACCCTAAAACAGTAAATTACATGGTATTCATAATACCTGGCAGAGACTGATGTGTCAGTGGCAACTGACAAAATGCACGAGACACCAGTAATGTGTAATTTGTCATTAATGGACCCAGCTTGACAGCATTCATGGCCAGTTTAAGAAACTTAACTCAGAACAAATTCATTCATACTAATGTGACAATCAAAGAAGTCAATCTCTCCCATGCTAAGTGAAGAATAAAAAGATGATTTAAACATGAATTCCTATGAGAATATAGGTTTGGCATAAAGCACTCAGCTCTGGAGAATAAAAACCTGTTTATCCATTGAAAAGTATGACACCAGGAGAGGTAGTTTCTCCAAAATTGCATTTATTTGACTTGCCCTTATAACAAACTGGAGAAAATATTTTCAGAAGGGAGAGAAGCTCATTGTTTTTACCCTGACAATGCTGTTTAAAAAACACAGTTACCAACTCTTGTCATGATAGCTGGTGTCTTAGGACTCCCATCCCTAAGAAAATTAGTATAACAATACAAACCATGCAGGATTATAAACAAATATCTGAAGTCTGAGATGTGCTTAGTTATTACCACAATGAGGTACCTAAAACAGAAATTCTTGTTTCTGCATTTCACACTTTGGGACACATTCATAACCCCAACAAGACTGTAGATCATCACCACTATTGGACCTGTTCTCATGGAAAAAGAGAGTATTTTTCCAAGAGGTATTTCAGATTAAGACCATACAGTACCAGCAAGCCACCCAGCACTGCTAAATTCCTTCCTTTAAAAGTATTAATGTTTTTACTGATATACATATATTTCCCTCCGAACACCACTACTCATTTTAGGGATGATTCAGAGATGTAGAACTAAATTATTTCTAATGTATTTTGTCACTTTTATACATCAGTAAATTACAAAAGGGTTGTCTCTGATTAGTGAAAAGAGCCATCAAGTTACATAAACATCCCATTCCTGGGTTTTCTTCCTGGTAGCAAACCATATCTTATAGGTTGTCTGTAACAAACAGTGGTAATATTGAAAATGCAAACACATTCGCAGAGTCCAAGATGTGTGCAGCCATTCATTTTATGCAGGGGAATGGCAAAGGAGAGGTGCAGTAGGGCTCAGGAAGTTTGCCCAGAGGTGAAGAAACACTCCCACATCTGAATTACTGTCAAAAACCATGCCCCTGTTCTGGAGGCACCAGTTGCCCATCTGCTCTAGGTCAAAGAGATGAGGCAGCAAAGTGACAATAGGTCATCTGCAAATAGCAGTTCCTAATTGCTAAGTTACATGGTTGCAGGCTGATGCTGAGTGTAATTAAGACAAACCTCCTAATTTCCACTTCCATGGCTCGCAGATGCTTATGTTGGCCACAAGGATGCCTAAATCTGGAAAGCCGCATTGCATTTATTCACAGGGAACCCACTGGTGCAATGCTTCTTGAAGAAGCACCAGTAAAGAGCAGAAGGGAAGAGATGGGAAAGTCTTCAGTTTAAACAGTAAACAATACAAGTCTTCAAACATGACAGCTAAATCTTTAATTTTTTTTAAATAAATAGCTGACATAGTTAATACTAAGCACAATAAAGTTGAGGATACAGTGAATACACAATTTTGTATTGATGAGATCTTATAAGGTACCAGTTTATAAGTATTCCAATATCTGAAAAAGTTTGTTCATTCCCTTGCCTCATGAATTCTCAACTCATCTCTTGGTTCATCTGCAAATTCCTACCTGCAATTCACAGTTTACTTTTCACTTCAATCTCTTGTTAATCACTCAGGCAACAGAGCTACCAAATATCCAACAAATGAAGTGAAATATCTAACAGGCAAAAGAGTCCAAAAATATTCATTCAAAGACTTTTGTAGATAAACATCTACATATACGTTATCTGTCAATATATTGACATAGAACCAGTGACAGATCGGGAACTTTGACTAAGTAAAAACAGGAATTCAACTACAGCAAATGTGATTTAAAACTAATAGTTCAGTGAATTGTGCTCCACAGGGCAATGGTAGATGTACTAAATGACTAATCCTGTCTCCTCATTTAACCCTCCTAAGCTATTTTCCTCAATTTCCTATGGTCATCCTTTCCAAAGATGACAGTGAGCACGCTTTCCCATATTGAAAACTGAACAGTTTATTTATGTCTGTGACCTACTTGAAAAAGTTTGTATTTAACATTATGAAATGCTATTCTTTAAGCATTACATTGTAATTTTGTTTCTAGCTATATAAAATGGGAGTCACACAAAACTTCTCTTAACTGTCGATTACACTTCAAGGTCTTACTGTGAAGGCTGTAAGGGACCAGGAAGCAGGATTTCCAGGTTCTGTTCCTGCCTATTGCCATTTTACTCCATAACCTTGTGCAATTTCCCTAACCTTTGCAAACCTTATATCTCCTCCTTAAAATGAGTACAATGAGAGGGAAAAAAGAAAGAAGAAATGATAAATTTAGTGATGCTTCAAAACCACTTTGAGATCCTCCAGTGGAAAAGGTACTACTGTGAATTTGTACAACAAAAAAATGCAGTGCAACTAGTCCAAAAGTTTCTGAGTCATACAATGATTCAGTAGAAAGGAAGAGAAAGATCTCTTAGCCTGAAGAAATAAGGTATTGCTGGGTATGGAGTAGGGGGCATTGAGGAAAGAGTAGGCATGTTTAGACCATGCCCTTCACCACAGCTTCCTGTTCTGGAGTCCAGCTTCAGCCCAGAGCTACTAGAGCCAGCTCACATCTTACAAGGACACAGACTTACCAGGTGCTACCACTTGTCCCAGTTATCTTCAGCCATGCCTTAAAAGGTCTCTTCAGCTGAATCAGCACTACAAGTTTTGTAATTACACAGGTAACCTCAGCTTCCACTGAGAACAAAACCATGGGAGAAGCATTTCCCTTGCAACAAAAAGATTGGGTACTCAACCTCTTGGAAGCAAGAACAAAAGAAAGTGAACCCAGTTAAACTGTTTACTTGTGAGGGGCAGCTGGGTGGGGATTCAATCTTCTGAGCCCAAATCTTTTTGACATGGGTTATGTAAACTTGTAGAAAGTGGTCAGAAGATTGGGGTGAAGGACAGGAGTCCAGGGAACATCCTGATG
>WAAD01040847.1:122345-152685 GCA_013389945.1 Fregata magnificens | reverse complement strand
TTTCACTCTTTTTTTTTTTTTTTTTTTTTTTTTTTTTTTTTTTAATCAAATACACGTAAGACTGGCTTTATGATAAGGTTTTGCCTTGACACGCCCAAGAGAATTAAGTAACATCATAGATAGTACTGTTCAGGTTAATGCCACAAAAATCTGTCTTAACAGTTTTATTGTACTCGTTGTGACCGTGTGAAGTTCCACCATTTATATGCTTTCAGTGTTAAACTCGACTTTACTTCTAATAATGTTTTGGGGACTTAATAAAATTTTTGTAAATACATTTGCAGGAATGAAGTGGAAGTCAACTGAATTCTGTTGTGCACTACTGAGACGAAATGACATTCATGTTTGTGGTGAATGGAAGTCATGGCAGTGTCTAACATGGGAGGGAAAGATATGAATGGACAATGTGGCGTGACTCGTTCAGATTGCAAATCTTCTGCCTGCTTATGGCAGTACTGGCTATTGTGGTGCTGGTCCATAATTTTTTTCAGTTAGAGGTAAGTGGAGCCTGTTTCTTCACCAAGAGGGCTTGAGCAATGTTATTCCTCTGTGAGTGTAAGGTTCGAATTGTGACTGACAGCATTTAGTTACAACTTGGAATCACAGAAAATTCAGACTGGGAGGGATGTCTGGAGGTATTTAATCCAACAGCTTCTTCAAAGGGCTAACTTCAAAGTTAGCTTGGATTGCGCAGGGTATTGTTGAGTTGAGTTTTGACAGCCTTCAAGGACGGTCAGGTTTCAACCTGCCTGGGCAGCCTGTTGCAGTGCTGCACCCCTCTCATAGGGAAGAATGTTTCTCTTATGTGCAGGTGGAAGTTGCCTCTTGCCCTTTTAGTGTGTACTTCTGACTCCAGTTCCTCTGTAACTCCCCTTTAGGTAGTGAAAGACTGCAGTTAGATCCTCTCTTGGTCTNAAAAAAAAAAAAAAAAGCCTGGTTCCCTTAGTGTCTCCTTTCGGTCATGTACTCCAGTCCCCTCATCACCTCAGGGGTTCTTAGGTGGTCTCTCCAGCTTGACTCTGATGCGGGGTGTCCAAAAAACCAGACACAGCGTTCTAGATACGGCTTCACCAAGTTGAGGGAGTTATCACTTTGCTCGATCAGCTGGTTATGCTCTTGTTAATTCATTGCCACAACGCTATGCTGTTGACATATGTCAGTTTGCTGTCCACCGGAATCCCTAGGTTTCTTTCTACAGAGCTGTTAGCTAGCTAGTTGATCTCCGGCCTGTACTGATGCAACTTTTCTTTGCCTTTTCCTTTTTCCCTCTGCTGTGTCTGACTTGCATATTTCTGCATTTTATTTATCACTTTAGTGCAGCGGTACTTTCAAACTGCATTGGTCAGTAACCCCAGGCTAAAGTCAATTAGTCAGATAAAATCACTGAGGATCTGTTCTAGGCCATAAACAACATCTTCTACATCTCAGACAGAAAGACTGGGTTAAAAACCCTGAAGAAATTTATAGAAGGTTACAAATAGTGATAGGTCTGTTTTTATGGCCTTCTTAGGTAGCCATCTCTCTTCTTCATTTGAAAGGATTTTTTTTTTCCATGCCCCACCCCTTGAAGTACCAACCATTGAAGAACCAACTGAAATACAGAAACTTTCTCTTGAGAGCTTACAGTGAACACAAAAACTAATAAAACACATGTATTCTCCCTCTCCACCCCTCCTTAGGAAAATGCTTAAGTATTTTTGCTGACTGAGACATGGTTACCAGCTTGTTGGATGCATCAAAATATATAGCTAACATTTAAAAATATTTCTATGCAGTATTTTCTGTGTTATGTATATGCACGAGCAAGTGAAAGGATGAAATTGTGAAGGTATCAAAAAATAGAAACTTGGCTTAATTCAAGAATGCACGTAGGCAAGATTTAAATTAGAACTGTGCCTGAGATTCATTCTCAGCTTTGCCTGAAATTTACTGAATTAATAAAAGTAATGTGCAGTGATACATTTGTGTTTTTGCCTGCTGTGATGGGAAATAGAAAGAATTACGAATTACCTCAGATGGCCTTGAGGGAAAATGTGTTAAATCCTGGGTGGAAATGTAAAACAGAAGCAAAAGCTTCTATTGTCATAATAACATTTAGTGTATCTGTGGGTACCTGTCAATTTACTACGTCTTATAGTTAAATGTAACAATTTACAATTTCAGATTTTATAGTTAACATGGATGTCAAACAGAGAAGATTCTGTGTATCCATCCTTCATCCTAGTGTGCTCATTATCCTTTTACTCTTAAGCTGGTCAAAACCAACTTCTTATGTAACGGACTTCAAAAGCCTGTGCATTTCTATTGCTTGTTAGGTTTACTTTCTTCTAAAAAAGTATATTGAATCTCTGTGTTGTTCAAATGACTTTAATATACTGGCAAATTCAAATAAAATGTAGCGGGAGGGGAAACTACTTAGTATGTACATGTACTCTAGGTGTTATTTCAATGGACTAGGAAAGGTTTATAACAAGGCTTAATGTAAGTACTGGGAATTTTAATACGTTACTGAGCAATTAATTATGGAGGAAGTAAACGGAAAACACTAGAATATTGGTAAGTACAATGATCTTTTAAAAAATTTCAAATAGCGTAGTTTTAATTTTTAGCAGTCTTTCAAATTTAAACTAGCATATTCTCTGATGCCATGTGAATGGTACATTGTATAATTTTAATCTTTGCTTGAAAAATGATTTGATGTATTTTGCTTCTCTATGAAATACGAGTATGGATGAGTTTTACTACATACACCCGATGATTTAATACTCATTAACTGCTGATTTTGTTCATATTTGAGGTGTAAGTTTGGATTTGCTGATTAGAAATCTCACAAATAGCTCTGGAGTCTTAGACTGTGCTATTTTAAAAATTTCCCTAATGCAAACCTGCAAAATTGTGTGATGTCATGAAGAAGATGGTATCTCTGCAGTCATTTGCATAAAAATACAGTTTTGGACACTGATCTCAAGTCACAGCAGAAGCCCCCTCTCTTAGTCTAGCATAGTATTTAACTATTTTTATTTTTAAACTCTTGTGTGGATGGATTAGGGGATGCTCTGGTTGTGTTTCATTTGGCTCTAGAAGCAGCTCTATATAGATTTTAAAATGTTAAAAATAAAGAAATTGGTTTTCCTGTTTAATTCTAGCTTGTCCTAGACTACTTTACTTGCCCAGCATTTCATGAATTCATTGCCCCTGAAGCATTCCTTTCCTTTCTTCCATTTCTTTCGATCTGTACATTACAGGGAAACCCACATTTCAGAAATTAGATAAGAAGCAATGTGGGTGTGACCAGATAAATGACCGCAGCTGCTACATGCAGCAGACTTCTCTAGCAGGCATGTGCAGGGGGTGCATCAGATTCATCTGCAGTGTAATGTCTCAAAGAAACCCTATTTCCTTGCATTATATTGGGCAGCTCTTAGACCTCATTGTGCCTGAAGACTAAAATGTTACTACGGTAAGAAAATTAAACATGAGTTACAATTTACTACTTAATCATACGACCTTTTGTAATTTTTTTCACACTGCTGGTATTTGCAGAATGCACTGGTTGCCAAAACACTGTCACAGAAAATATTGGGCCTGCTTTATGTAAAAGCTTCTTTGCCAGAGCAGGGTAACCACAAGTTGCCCACCTGCTTCCTTAGAAAGTCCATGGTCAAAGTAATAGATTTGTGTCTTCTAGTACAGTTGCTTCATTTGGTCAGCTTCAAAGCTCTGTAAAGCAAAACCCAGTTCTTGGGATCATTTCCTGACAAAGCATCCATTATTCACAGTGTCTCATTTAATAGCACAGTTTCAGGTAATCTTTTTCCTCCCCAGCACCTGGATGATGACACGGTTTCAGGATCAAATTGGATAACAGAAAACAATGTCCAGCATTCTCTATCACAAACAACCAAAACTACCGGGAAGCCTTACTGTAGTTACAAGCCGCAGCTTTTGTCCAAAAGAGAACAAGCAGAACAGGAATCGTTGCTTGCTGCAATACAGTGGCCAAAACCCTCTGATGGCAAAATTGCCTTTGTACAAAGCACTGACCCTGCACATAGTGACTTTGTGATTGTGAAACCCAGTGGGTTCTTCCAGGTGGGTGATCAGTTAGAGGTGCTTGTTCGTATGAAGGATTTCCAAGGAAAACCCAAGCAGTATGGCGGAGACTATCTACAGGCACGAATTCACTCTCCTCTGCTGAAAGCTGGAGCAACAGGAAGGATCGTAGATTGCCATAACGGCCTTTACAAAGTCTTCTTTACCTTGCTTTGGCCGGGAGAGGTCAAAGTTTCTGTGTCGCTTGTCCATCCGAGTGAAGCAATCCAAGTCCTCCTGCGTTTACGAGAAGAAAGGCCAGACAGGGTCTATTTCAAAAGCTCGTTCAAGTCTGGGAGGTATTCGGAGACCACTGAGTGCAATGTTTGCTTGCCTGGAGATCTCCCGGTGTGTAACTTCACAGATCTCTACACGGGTGAGCCATGGTTCTGTTATAAGCCTCGAAAACTGTCCTGTGCCAGCCGAATCAACCATGCCAAGGGTGGATATCAAAAGGGTCTTCTGTCACGAGAGGAAAGCCTCTTTTTCCAAAGGTGTGTATGTTGTTAAATTTATATACGGTCAATAAAGGGGTTTTTTGGGGGTTTTTTTTAAGACAAACTCTAGGTTATTGGTGAAATATGACAGATTGCCTTAGAGGGAGTGTGTATTGGCAGGAGCAGGTGTTTGATGTGAGTTGTTCAATATTCTGTTCCTCTCCATTCCACCGTGCTAGAGCACAGTAATCTTAAACTAAAGAAACTTGGAGTGTAGTTCTCTCTATGCTTTGAATTCAACCCTGGTGCACCTGCTAAATTTCACAAGAGTGTGCTGTCTAAAGCTGTTGGTGGTTTGGGGACCGTTTCCTTATTTTTTGTTTCCACACCTATGCTTGCAATATCAATGCTTTGAGATGTATTTTTGGCCAAGTCTGAACTACCTAAAAAAGGTCCAGGTTTTAGGCTTATTTTTACACCAAATACCAATTGCTTTTATCCTCAGCAAAAGTCATCTTACATGTAATGCCGTGTATTCCTTGTTGCTCAGCATGCCTTTCAAATCTTAGGGATAATTTTCAGCCAGTCATGAAGAAAACACCTGGTAGAACAAACTGCTGAGCAATACCTGTGCAATGGAAATGATCTGTGTGTGTTATATAAAGTGTCAAACTAAATTAGTTTCGCAGTCATCTTTTTCTTCTGCATTCAGCATTTTAAAAAAAATACATCTCTTAGTGCATGGGTAGACGTGATGGAACTGCTTCTACCTCAGCTGAAATTAGACGAAGTTAGCTACTGTGTGGTGTCGGAACTGTAGTTGTAGGCTACTGCCTTGCTCTCCAAAAAAGGTGTCGAAGGAAAGTGTTTCAGCAGTATGTCCACTTGAAGCTTAAATTGGGAAAGATTTTAGAGCAGCTCCAAATAGTTTGATTAGTGTGTGCACGTTTGTAACTGAAGACCAGAAATCAAAAGTAAATATCAGTGGAATTGTTTTTTGGCTATTCCTTATCAAGTTTCTAAGTGGGTCTTTTGACTTTCTGTGCCTCAGGCAGTTCACCTGTAAAATATGGCTGATGCTGATTGGTGATGTTTCCAAATGGGAGTGGGAATTTTTTTTTTACTTGTTTTGTTTTTTTGTGTGTGTGTGTGTTTCGTTCAGCTCTGAGATCCCTGACTGAAATGGCTTATAGACATTCCAAATAATTTATTTCTTAAATAGAGAAAAACATTAGGCAGGGGTTCTCTTTAAAACAGCAACAAAAGACAGAACAAGAGCTTAGTATTAAATCTCCGCGTCTGTCACAGCTGTACAATAGTGATATGTGTCCCACATGAAACGATCAGAATTCATTGATGTCCACAAACAAATACTTCTGAGATCTCTTGGTGTTCAGGGGGATGAGCTTTGTGTCTTCCGGTATGACAGCAATTTGCTGAATACAGAAACAAAGCTCACCGTCTCCCCCAGAGGCAGGACACACCACTGCTAGCCTAGTCCAGACCTGGAACTGCAGGTGGTGGTGGTGCTGGACTGCCGCAAGCTCCGCTATGTACTGCAGAGCCGACTGTGGGATTATGGGGGCTGAAAGCGGTGTTAAGCACCTATTGAGAGCTGGCAGAGCTGGGAGCTGCTGCTGCAGCATACCCTTTCGGTGGTTTGTCTCCCAGCAGTCGTACATGTTCCAGAAGCTGGGAACTTCCCATCTTTGTGGTAAATCCCCCAAAGCTTCCTGCAGACCTCTGATAGCTTGATAGCTTTCTCTAGATTTGTGCCAGTAAAAGGGTGCACAAGATTTGTGTCCTAGTGCTGCAAAATTTTGAATTCTGACTGAGAACTGTGATAGTGGTCTCAAGGAAATTAATACAGAATGAATGCAGCTATAGGAAGTAGAGTAAAGTAAAGAATTCTTATGGTGAGTCCTGTGTGCTTATTTGAAGTGGGTTAAGAAAAAATTAGATTAATATTACCTTCAAATTTTACAGCCTTACTATATTATTATTATTAATTTTTGTTCAAGTGGTGTGAATATCAAAAGGCCGATACTCTCCAGTGGACCTGATTCAGTGATTGTAAAGCCCAAGGCATTTGCAGGTAAAGTGAACTTCATAAGATTCTTGTTTGTAATTCATAATTAAATTTATAAAAAAACAACCAGCATGAGGTAATAATTGATTTGTTTGTTTACATAGCATGGAATAGAAATTAACTTTTACATTTTTGTTGAGACGATGAAGGCTTTTGGGTGTTACTGTAATATAAGTTCAGTACTAATAACAAAATTGCCTAAAATTACATACACAAATGGAAATTCTAGCAAAAAATAATTAAAAAAAAAAAAAAAAGAGTTTGTTCTCTTGCCAAAAGTGTCTCTTTTTCTAGCATTTACTCAGAGATGTAAAATGTCTTACAGTAACTGCTGACCACACTCTCAAGTTAATCTAGCAAAACCAGCTGTGTGGTGTTGCTTAATTTCTTTCTGTGTTAAGAATTTTGTCTAACAGATTTTGACAATTTGCATTTAAGTATTACTGTCATTTTTGTTACCACAGGATGTCAGAACCTACCGCTGGGGACCAGAACCTAATTGTTCTGTACCCTGCCTAAAAACAGAACGAAAAGATAGTCCATACTAAGTTAGACTTAGAGGTTTTATCTCATTCATATCCATGTGCATGCTTTCTGTGCCTCTAAAAAGCCTGCATAAAATGTGATACACAGCGAATGACTTCTTAATTGAAAGCTTTTCAAATGTTTTTTCTATAAGGTTGTAAGGGACTTCAAAGGTAGAGTTCCTCACCTGAGCAATAAGGTCTTCATGGAAAACAGCCTACAGCATTTCTTGCTTTTAGTTTTGCCGTTCAGTAAAAAAATAGAGTGCTGCTATTAGGCCGGTAGCACTTTCCCCTGTTTCTTTCTCCCAGTCCTTTAGATGACATGTTTTTTGTTGCTTTTTTAATCTTACATATTTCCTCACAGAAACTGCTGCAAATTTGAAATTCGATTGTCGCCCTTCTTTCAGGAGTTTCAGATGATCAAAGCCTGACTGCGTTTCCTGAGGATTAATGCTGGGTCAGAAAGGGTTGACAGGAGTGGCACAGTATTCCTCAGGGAAATTCCTTCTAAGAATAACAGTCTCTGAATAAATGAACTTAATACATTGGTGTAATGATCGTGGATGTATGGATTTGTTAGGATTGATGGCACACTTAAATTCGTTGTTCTGCTGTTGTTGGTTTTGCACATACCTTTCTGTTTCAGGGTAAATGTAGATCACGTTGATTTTTAAATCTTTCTTTTTCTGAAATACAAGCTTTTATTTCTATTCTTGGTTTTTAACTATTTGGATTGGAGCTTTTACTCTCTTCTATAAAACTCAAAAGTAAGGGCTTTCTGAATTCTGGAGCAAAACTGGTATGATATTGTACACAGATTTGAAATGCTGGTGTTAGGTTTAGTGTGAGGCACCAAAAAGCTGTTCTAGTACCATTTATATATATATGTGTGTGTGTGTGTGTGTAGCCTGAGAATCAATTTAAAAGGTAAAAAATGGAAATGTTTTTACATCAGAACTTAAGAAACAAATTAATTGAAGTTGTGAATTCACGTTATGAATTAGTCTTTAATTACATGACCACATGAAAGGTTTTTTCCCTTTTCTTTGTAGGATTCCTGTTTCATACATATTGGATGAGTCAACATTTCTAGTTGGTTTTTTTTCTCTTCCTTCATTGTCCCTGTTGCCTGTTTTAAAGAATCATCCAAAGATAAAATTTTCTAATGGCTTTTTCTGTGGTACTCATGATTACAGCTTTTGTGTTATACAAACATAACAGTAGTTTGCTTTTTACAGTGCCCCTGTGAGATCTAAGGAGGTTAACACCTACTAATGCAAGACTCAGAGCATATTGTAGAGAAACAGTGAGACCAAAAATGCTTTTTAGGAATGGGTGTTTAAAGATGCTTATGGCCTGATTTCTTGAGTATTTAGACTTCGGCTACACCCGTGTTATAATGAAGCATCCACCAGAGGATGCTTCTGGGCACTGGAATTGCACTGCCTGTACTTCTACACAGTTAGAATGGTCCCTGACGTGATTTTGGCCATGGCAATGTGTGCTTTCCCAAACAGCTGCAAGTTAGGACAGGGCAGGGGCTGTTCTTAACAGGTAGTCTCCGTGCCAAGGTGGGTAAAAGTGTTCAAACAGCTGGACGTGGCTGCTCCGCACAGCTGGTGTTGGTGCCAGGGAACACCTCCGTGCTTGTTCAGTTGAGGTATTTGAATACACATGTGGTAAAGGAAGAACCTGTCATGACCTCATGGAAGTTCGATGTACTAGTGGCACACTGGATGCTAAGAGAAATATGGTGATGTGTGACTGGTATAGCCACGAGATTGCAGCTTCTCTTCCTGTAATCTCTGGCCTTTGCTTGCAACTTCTGCAAGTTAAATAGGTGTCCTACAGAAGAGAGCTTCCCTGGTGTAGGCTGATAACTCCTCAGAAGGCTGCCTATCCCAGGCAGTGAAAGGGGAAGGGGCTAGATAGCAGAGAGAGCGTATGAAATCCATGGAATTAGAGACTCTCATAATTCAAAGGGCACATATAAAAGTCTTGCTCATAGCTTTCATTCCGGCATATCCTAGTTTTGGGGTCCTTAGGATTCCAACTTCGCCCTTTTGGCATGTGTGGTTGGAGCGGGAGCGTCAGCGTGTGCGCTATTCCATAGACGGGTGGGTTGGTTTGTTTTAAGCAAATAGGAGCGGTGTCAGGTCGTCGCCTCGGGGTTGGTGTCCTGTGCTGCAGGGGCGGGGGCCGCTCCGGTGGGGCAGGGGGCGACCGGCTGGTGCGGGGGGGACCCCGCTGCTGGCAGGCTGGCCGCTAGAGGGGAGCAGCGCGCTTTGGCACCGGGGGCGGCGGGCGCAGGCGGCCGAGTGGTGCTGGGGCCCCGGGCTGGAGGAAGAAGGTGCTCTGCTGATCCTTCTGCCCGTGTTCCTCCATACCTTTTGCAAACATCCGCGACTGAGCATTTCCATCCAAGTGTGCAAGATGTCAGATCCTTACTATTTTTTACTTTATCGTCAGAGATACCATTTAATTTAAACCAAGTTAAACTATACATGGCCAACCAACTCTGTCAGTAGGTGCAGGTTTTGCTGCAGAAGTAGGAGGTGAAATACTTGGGTTTACAGAAGCGTGATGCATCGAGCTTTTTAATCTACACGGTACATCATACTCTTTCACTTTAAGCTAGGGAAGATGTTCACACGTCGCTGGCTATATGTCCGTGAAGGTTATGGAGGCTGGCTTTGTTGTATGTTAATTCCAAAGAATTCTTCTCTTCCAGATTCAAGCAGTATGGACAGAGCTGAAGATCCCACAGTGTCCCCTTCCGGTTATTATTATGAAGACCAGTGGAAGTCCAGAACACACCAGATCCATCCTTTTAACAAGTCAGATGATATAACCAAGTGCTTACAAGGAAAAGTAATCCACTTGTTTGGAGACTCTACAATAAGGCAGTGGTTTGAATATCTGACAGCATTTGTTCCAGGTTATTTTTTTTTTTTTTAATGGTTTCGTTCTCAAAGACCTTTGAAAAGCTTTATTTCTCACATCTCGGACACAGAGTTAATCTTACTGAATGACAATGACAGAACAAAGGAAGAGGAAAGACAAAACATCATCAGAAGTGCTGGCAGAAAGGCAGTTAGTCAAGTGTTTGATCAGACACTGGAAACATGTAGGCCTTGGAAGTGGGGCCACAAGGTACCAGCAAGGTTGTCCTTGTAAAACGTTTCACTAACGAGGACCGCTGCTGTGGCTGTGAATTAAGGTGGCAACCCTGGGGCACGGTGGAAGTCACTTGCTGCTTGCATAAGGCCTTGCAGCATCCCAGTCACAGAAGTCATTTTGGAACAAAGTAGCAAATGACTTCCATTACTGTTGATTGGTTTTGGACCCTTTCTTGTATTTCCCTTATTTTAACTTAAATAACAGAATTTCAGTAGCCAGTTAGAGGTTCCTCCCTCACTCCTTACCCCTAAAGCAGTAAAGTTGTGTTGGAACACAGACTTTGAGACTCCTTATTGCCTACATGTTGAAGTCATCTTTAAATTTGATGGAGTCTTACAGTTGCCAGAAGGGTTCCCATGAACACTGGATTCAAAGGGCAGCAATGACTGAAGGACTGTATTTGGAAAATTTCTTTTTTACGAGAGAGAGAGAGAGAGAAGAAAATAGTTTGGGAAACTTGGAAAAGGCATTGACAGCCTTGTGAAGTTGAAGTGTGCTGTCTTGCAAATTTCAACACCCATAAACTCCACTCTGAAAGATGCAGCTAGGACATGTATGATGCTCATCTTCTGTTTCATTTTAGAGTTCTTAGAATTATGTTCAGATTTCCTTACCTACTGCTACTTTTTCCCTGTGGTCCTAGCATCTTGTTGATAGTTTTAATCTCTCATGCCGTCTTTCACTAATGCTTGCTCTTGGGTTTTCAGATCTAGTGGAATTTAACCTGGGGAGTCCTAAGAACGTGGGCCCTTTCATGTCTGTGGACCTGAAGCACAATATCCTACTGAAGTTCCGCTGTCATGGGCCACCCATTCGCTTTTCAACAGTCTTTAGCAGTGAACTGCGCTACATTGCCAACGAACTGAATGGCATAGTGGGTGGGAGAAACACGGTGATAGCCATAACTATATGGTCCCACTTCAGCACTTTTCCTGTGGAAGCGTATATCCGGCGGCTGAGGAGCATTCGGAGATCAATTATTCAGCTCCTGGATCGCAGCCCCAAGACTTTAATCATCATCAGAACCGCTAATGTTCAGGAGCTTGGGCCAGAAGTGAGCCTCTTTAACAGTGACTGGTTTTCCTTTCAGCTTGATTCTGTCATGAGGAAAATGTTCTCAGGAATTGCTGTGCACTTGGTGGATGCTTGGGAGATGTCTCTGGCTCATTACTTGCCACATAACTTGCACCCACAAGAAGTTATTGTTAAGAATCAAATAGATGCATTTTTATCTTATGTGTGCCCTCTGCAAACTTAGCATCGGTGGGTATCCCTATGTCATCTTTTGCTGTAGCCGAAGTAAAGTTGCTCTTTGTCAGAGCTATCGAGTTGTTCTGGATGGTATGGAAGAACTCTGGTTATTGTACTTGCATGCAAGCACAAAGCAGGGTGGCCTTAACTGTGGATAGCTGTGAAGGGTGGTAAAGAGGAGTTGACTGTTCAGGCCATATCTTCCTGCGAGGTTGATTCCTTTCAACCTTATCATCCGTATCTGAGATTATTAGAGAGCACCTTAAATTAAATTGACAGGATTCAATAAGAAATTATGTGGGTTATTAGCTTTACTAGTTGTCTGCACTGTATGCTTAATTTAATCCATATGACACTGATTCTGTTGCCAGGGTCTTGCTGCTCAGAACTGTGCGTGAAACCTGGGAAAGATTTTGGGAGCGGTCTTTCTCTCAATGTTCCAGAATTTGAGGGACATCCCCTCCAGTTGTATGTCAGAGAAGCACGGTGTCTGTTCTTGTTTCAAAGTCCTAATTAGAAATATGAAGGGAGTGTACCAAAATCACTAATATCTATCAAGGAAGCACAATCAAAATATCTATAGTATTAAATCATCACGAATTTGCTGAAATTTAATAGAGCACACTAGTTAGGCACCCTTGGTGTTTACAGATGGCTGCTAAGTAATGCAAATAGCCAGTATTTTAGTTTTGTTTCCTGTATTAATGAATCTCTTCTGAGCTTTGATATACTGTCTACGTCTTGATTTATCTGTAAGGGAGAAATGTGTATATTATGACCTCAGTGAAGACACTGTCTCAGGCAGTTTCTGCAAGTTCAAGTTGCAGGCTCGCCTACTTGAAACTTGAATCGTTTACTAATGAAAGTGTTTCCCTTCCCTGTAAGATAAAGTTATTCCGTTATGCTTCTCCAAACCTGGGCTTCTGATAGTTACTGTTGCCCATCATTCATACATTGTGTCTGTATGGAGAAGCCAAGTGACCTGAATGCACTTGACGGTGTTTGGCAGTGGGTAACGGTAACTGGCACGCACTAGTGTCAAGGCAGTGCAGTGATACCCCTTTTATGTTTGGCAGTTTTATCATTTATTCATGAGCTTCGCTGCTGCCAATATAAAAGGTCAGAAAAATCGCACCCAAAAGCCAAACACACACTGGGTTGCCCTTCATACAGGTGCTTGCTAAATATTTGAGGTTTTGCTGGTGTGAATGCTGGTGGCTCTTGGGCCTCTTGGCATGGTGTTTTCTGCTGCTAATTTGATTGAGCGTGTCTATAGTTTTAACTAGTAGCACTTTGAAAACAAAGTTTTGATTAAATTCAGCCCCCAAATTAAACAGCAGAGAAGTGCTCCATGTTGTCTTGTTTCTGGTCCCACTTGGGCCAAAGGTAGTCTTTACCAGTGGGTTTACTGAGAAATGTGCCAAAACAGTAGTGGAGTGCTTCTGAAGCAGCTCATCGTGCTCAAGAACATGAAAGTTGAGTCTTTCTGAGCAAACTAAGAGGATTAATAAGGCAAATTGGTAGGTTGCAGAGAGTGGAGTAATTGAAACGTCTTCATATTTGAAATGTTTTACTCTTTGCCAGGTTTGCTACTATGTTAGGAAGATTGTGCTCTTCTTGCTGGAGCCCCAAGAGAGCTAATGCTACCAGCTACGGGAACACTTTTTTGTTTTGTTTATTTTGAAGGGCAACTGAGAACAGTTTTAAAAACAAATGTAAATGCATTTAGCATGTAAAAGTCATCAGTAGCATCCATCTATAAACTTAACAATTTTAAAATGTTTTAAAATGACCAGAGGAGTCGTGTACACTGAAATACTGTCCATTCTTAGCTTTTCAAATCAGGGTTAAGGAGGCTCAGTTTGCTAGTTCCTCCTGACAACTGCCTCACATAGTATCTGTCCATACATTAGCTTTAGGTAACTATTTCTTACTTTAATATGTTAATGGCAATTTATCCTCTGCTAAAAAGAGACCACACCAATTCAGGTCTGGGAAGGTAAACCACCACAATGCAAAATGACCTTTCATCTTTTCCAGGTGTGTTTTTTAAAAAAGGTAGAGTATAAGGCTTTCATCCTGAATAACAAATCTATCCAAATAGTGTTAATGAAAATAAGACTTTAGACTTTTACTTTGAAGGAAACTGCTTAATTTGTGGACTAACCATTTGGTTTTCCTCATAAAGCCATATCATGTGTGAAAGTGTTGTGGCGGCATGTTTCTTGTGCTCACCACTGCTCTTCACCAGCAACTTTATATCGCTGTTAGCTACCAAGAACAGATAGAGAGGAACAAATTTTTTTGAATGTTTTGACAACTGAGGGAAAGAGAACAGGACTGCTATTAGCAAAGATGCCTAATCACCTTCTGGTAGAACCTCTCCCTTTTAGATTCATTAGATTAATCTTTTAATAACAGATTAACTAACTTTTAGGTCATGAACTTGAGGGAAATTGCTAGTTAATTTGGAAAGAGGACCAATATTTCATTTGTTTGGGCTCTGGAATAGACTGGGAGGAGAAAGGGAGAAACTGAGGAGTTACTCATGTTTTGAGATGAAGACTGGGGATGCTATGCTTCTGTGTGTCATTCAGTTGAACTATAAATGAGTTTTCATTTCTATTCTCATCTTGTTACCAGTTGCACTAGTCATGTATGTACTGTATATAGAAACATAGAAGCAATAAAATATTTTTAAATAAGTTTCTTTAAACCTTTAAGCTTCTAAATGGATTTTAATGGGGACTCTAGGTTAAGAGGTTGGTTATTTTTCAAGTTACTTAATATGAAACAGGACTGGAAAGGAATTTCTCAGTTAAGTATCTTCCTTTACACGTCAAAGTTTATTTCATGAGATTTTTCAAAGCCCTGACTTCCTTTTCTTTACAATTTATTCACTTGAGGGGAAGAAATTGTATTATTTTTGATATTTTCATTCCTGTCCTGAGCCTTTTGATTATTAACCTTTCAACAGAGATATTTTTTTTAATTTATGCAAAATCTAGCTCACTCAAATCCCAGTGAAAAATATTATATTTTTATGGTGTTTATTAGAAGATTTCAGAGCAATTTATTTATAAAATAAGTAAACTCGCTTTTACAGATTAGACTGATCCACAATGATTTTTCTGCTCCTGATATCTTGAGAATCTTGTTTCTCATATAAACCATGTTAGGCTGATTTCCTCATTCTAGAATTTTAGTGAAAATGTTAATTGAGTTGATGAAAATAAGGATAAAAAGCAGAAGTTTCCATTACTTTTTTTCAAGTTTTCAGCTGCTTCTAATTTAATTTGCTATGCAGCACTATTGCAGTTCTCCTTTACAAGATTCAAGTTATCATTTTTTCATTGTTTTACTTGTTAGAGGTAAGCATTTAAAGAATGGGAACTTTGCTTACTAGAAGGGTCTGTACGACTTTTTACGTACTACAGGTGACACTTCCACGTGTATGTGACAAAAACGAAGATTTGAAGTCGTCTGCTGGGAAGGGTAAGGGTACTGGGGTTTTGCTTCTTTTTTGTTGCAGAAGTGTGGGTTAAAACATCGTTCCACTCATGATAGTTTAAGTAATAAGCAAATGCGTATTTAATTTATACAGTCCTTACTTGTTAAGTCCAGATCACTTCTTCATGCTTAGTTTCCACTCATATATTTAGACTGTTTGGAAGGCTCTTGTTATCTGTTGGTAACAGCAAAGGACTCTGTGTGTTAGAAAAACAACTTGTTTTCAAAGGGTTTTTTTCTATTATATATATGTTATTGAAATGCTTACAGTACAAAGAAGGCTCTAATGTCTCAAAGAATAAAAAGTTCCTAATAAAGAGGGCAAGTTTACATAAACTGTTTCATCTGATTTAGTCTGAGTTTATCTTGTTTGCCGTAACCCCACATACTTTTTTTTTATAGTTGTGTAGTAGTTCCCTTAGTTTTGCCTACTACATTTTTGTGCTGTGTGTTAGGTAGAAGTTTCACACTATGGTTCATAGATTAAAATCACTTCAAAAAGTGATCCCCCCCCCGCAATGATGTGTATTTGGAGGGGAGTGATCTGTGCAAGCAGCACAAGCCTGGCATGAGACCTAGCGCTGACGTACACTGATGTTTCCTGTTGTCGATGTATCAGGCCTGACACATAATAAAAGCTTGTACATAATCTAGGCTTCCTTCTTTGAGGGCTTTTGCAACCCAGCTGGCCAACGGGAAATCCTTAAGCCATTTCATTTAAAAAAGCAGTGTGAAGAACAGAGGAGATGCAGTGTGGCCATTGCTTCTCTAGCTTATGAACAGTTTTTACTTTAAGTAATGGAAGAAAAATCGAGGATTGATCTGTTCTGAAGTCAGTCAGTACGTTCAAGGGCTGTAGGGCATCCTGCACTGCCTGGCTGCGTGCCCACTGCCATGTGAGCCCAAGAGCTGTGTTTGTAGGCTCATGGGGAGAGGGAGAGAGCGGCCACACAGCACAGACTGGGGAGCCTCTGGGACGGCTGGAGGGCCAGCGTGAAGGAGTTGGGGGACAGGAACAGGGTTGCCTTGGAGTTAGGTTGCAGCCAGGATTCACAGCTGGGAAAGAAGTAAGCGGGGTGCATTGCCCTGTGGGCTGATTTCCTATATGTATAGCCAAAAATAGCCTGTTTGACTCAGAAAAATCGCTGAACTACAAATTTCGGGAAACTAGAAGAGAGCATCCTGAGGCGGTATTGCTAAGCGTTTGCTCTGTTTTTCTGTTCCCTCTCTCATCCGATGGTGACCGCTGAAGGAGGCAGGGTAGGGGGCAATGGCCGGCTGGTGCTGTGAGGGAGGGTGCTGCTGTTATGTTCCTCCAAAACAAAGAGCTGAGTTCACGCCCCAGCCTGCTCTCGCCAATGCCACCTGACAGCCTGTAGGTAACAGGGCAAAGGCAAAATACCTTATTCCCAGCATTTTGCTCTGGAAACTGAACGTGAAGTACACGGCCATCGTGTCCCACCTATGTCAGCCTTCACTTAGCCAAAAACGGAGGAGAGAGGCTGCAAAGCATGAGCTGCTTTTCAGTGTGGCATGAGGTCAGGCCCCAGGTGTGCTTAGAGGGGAAATGGGAGTGAGAGTTAGGAAAGAGAGAAAGAAAAAAGGGTAGGATGGGGTTGAAGGAAGGACAGCGTGCAAAGGTCTTGCTCTATGACACCAGGGAGAGGAAGAAGGTTGGGGATTTGGTCATGTGTAGGTTTCCAAAGGCTGTATCAATCATGTGGGTCTGAGTCACTCCTCTGATATAGCACACTGAAATGTACATACATATATTTCTCCAAATGTGTCAAAAAAGGAACAGTTCTTCCCACCCAGGCTGTTCACCCACCTCTTCCTCTGCTCCCTCCCCGACAGCAATGTCATAGCAATCATATGTTGGGTACTGTTCCAAACTTTCTGCTTACAGTTGGTTTGAAGCCATGTATATTGGGTTTTCACATGTTTGTAGGCGTGACAAATATGTTAGGTGGGGAACTTTAAAAAAAAAAACAAACACCAAACCCAAAGCATTTATAACCAGAATAAGGAGCAGGGCACAGGCAGGCTTTCATCCTGTGTCACGTGCTCTTCAGAGCCTGTGGTGACTCAGAGAAGGCATGTAACTTGTCTGAGATGGCACAGGTGCTTGGCAGGGAAGGGGCTTGAGCCTCACACTGCCAGACAGAGGGACAGGAGGCTCACGGGTGCTAGCAAAGAGCCGAGACCACATGGTTTCTTATCTGGTCAGAATGGGGCTTCTTGTGCTCATCCCATGGTTTAGTGCTGCATCCCCAATTAGCACGGTACTACGGAACTTGTAACATTAGCTGTCTTTCGTACAATACAGGACCAATTGGTTGGTGTTACTAGCCCTTCATGGGCATATTCCATAGCTTGCTTTGGGTTGAAATAAGCAGGTCTGCTCTGTGAGTCTGTCATGGTGAATTACACAGGAGCTTCTCTACCCGGAATGGGAGAGAGGGATTTTGTGGGACGATGCGAGAGAATTAAGACCGTGTGAGTTATTTTGTATGAGCCCCAGATGCAGAGTGAGCACATCACTAAACCCAAGTGAAAGTATAACTTGCCCTCCCCCACATCCTGACTGTGTCAGCTGGCGTGGGCTTAATAGATTAGTGAATCCTTAATGAATGTGGCCAGAAGAGGGCTTTGAGGCATGGAAAAAGAGCCTGGGATGACTCTCAAATGAAAAACATAAGCCACAATGTAATAGTCTTGGTGGTGGTTTGTTTTCTAACTCCTAGGTAGTTGTGTTTTGAAAATAAATGGCACGAACACCACTGGATGAAGCTCTTTTACCTGGAGTTCATTTTAGAATGAAATTCAGTTGGTGACATAGACGTTTATAACTCTTAGGTTGGCTTAAGACTGTCCTTCAGAGGGTGATTTTTTTGCCCTAAATATTCTCTTAAATCTGATTTTTTTTTTTTCTTAAGTCACAAAAGGATCCAGAGGAGTAAACTTTACTGGGATAGAACAGTCCATCTCAAGTCATTTCTTCCTGCAACGCAGAAAATTTAGCAGACTGTGGGGTCCGACAGCAAGTCCGTGCTATGGCAGTCAGTGTTCCCTGGTTCAGCCATCCGTTAAACATTTTGTCCTGCTCTCCGCTTGTTATTCTCGCCCTTCCCTGGCTAGCTCTGAAAATAGACAAGTGCTTTTCACCCGGTGCCCTCATGCTTGGGCCCTCTGTACAAACCTGTTATTTTTTGGTTCGGCCTGATACGGGGCTCTCCCTTCTCACTCTAAATCTCTGTTGCAGGTTATTTGCAATGATCAGGACTACTTATACAACAAGCCCTATTGCTCTGCCGCAGCACAGCAGCCCACTCTGAAGGATCTCACAAAAGAGCTTCCAGGTGGGACGTGCCTGTTGGAGTTCAGCAGGTGAGAGGCATGGCAAAAGTACCTGCAGCGAAAGAACCACGATAAATTCACGGGGTTTTTTTCCCCCTTCGCCATCCTGTGCTCAGTTCTTTCCACTCCTTCCTACCCTCTGGTTTTCCCTGGGCTGGGTGAGTCACGCTTTCCAGTCCCGCCTGCCCTCTTTCTCTGCCTAAATCAGCTTCTCTCAGGGAATTGTCGCTTGCCGCTGGCAAGGCAGTTATTTCTGTCCTTAGCTGTTTCTTCCTTCTAATGGTTTCTTCCCTTTCTGCTCCACCTTTATCGGTTTTGCCCTGTGTATTTGTATTATTATTATTTGCTTCTGCTGTGTTTTGGTTTTGCCTTTGCTTTGATAAGTAAAAAATAGGAAAAAAAAGTTACTTTTTGGAAAAAAGATACTGTCTTAAAAATCCAATGAAAAAAATTCAAGAGCTCCAGTAACAAGCAGATATCAGAACTATTTTACATGGTTGTAAAGTGCATCCAATATATGTATATCTTCCAATCCCAGCAATTTCATATCCACTGTTTGAAACGTAGGTTCTCTGCATCAACAAATTTCTTCCTGACGTCCCCGTTCTTCTGTGCAACAAATATTGCTACAAGTAGATATTTTGATTTCTGACTGAAGTCATGACTTTTCATCCTGCCCTGCCACACATCAGCTGTTTGGCTGCGGCAATGCTACTCTGCCTTTCTGTGTCTCTGTTTCTTGTCCTGTTTGGATTTTCCTTTTCTTTGCAGCAGGGATTGCCTGTTGGCACAGGTAAGCGGTGCCCAGGAGGGGGCTGACCTCTGGTGCATTTACAGCTGATAACAAGTATCCCCCATGGCTTTAGGAGCCAGAGCACCTGAGCTGCCCCGATTCAAGAGGCAGTGACACCTGGGGAGAAAGGGGTGGAGAAGCTGGATGAGCTGAGTGGTGCTCTAGGTGCTGCTCCTACTGCCTGTGAGGTTGGGCCATCTGTGCCCCTCTGGGGCTGCAACCTCCCCTCTTTGCAAAGAGAGGTCTTGGTACCTTGTGAGGGCATCCAAAGGCCTCTCGGGTCCCCGGCGGCAGCACACTTTGCTCCACAGTTGCTGCGGGAGAGAGCAGGGCAAGGGTCTGGCCGGGGCACTGCCCTGCCATGCGTTAGGCAAGACTGAGGGCATCGTGGGCCTTCGGCGAGCAAGCAGTCGGTACCAGCCCCGGCTGGAACAAACCGCCCTTATTTCAAAGAAAAGTATTGAGCCCATCAAGATTATCAGTTGAACATGTTCCAGTGATATAATACATTTGCGAACAGGAAGATGGAGCCCACGCAGTGTTTCCTGCCTGCAGGGGGAAGGTTTCAAAATGATCACCTTTGGGAAGGAGACGTTCTCTCCTACCTCCTTCCTGCAGCTTGCTGAGGCAGGGCGTTGGTGGGGGTGAAGTCTGAGGGGGTTTTGTTTGTTTGTTTTTAACATCTACGCTCCAGTGCAGGAGGCACTGGGGATGCAACAGGCAGGGGGATAAGTGGTTCAGTGCTTTTACCTTATTGGTGCCAGCCGCCGGGAACTGTATCGGTTACCTGCGCTTGGGTAAGGGGTAAGGAAAGGCACTGAAGCCAGTGGGTGTTTGCTCTGAGAAGATTTGGGTGTCTTGTCCGTGCTTGCCATGTTTGATAAGCATGGTGAATCCTGGCCCGTGCCACTGCTGAAAGGAGAAGAAAAGAGAGTATGATTTGGATGGATCTGCTCACCTTTTAGGAAAATCCTGGAAACCTCTTCCATGCTGAAGGTTATCGTATCTACTGGAGCAGGTGACTATTTTACATTTGATACATCTGTGACAAACGGAAGTACTTCTTTTTCCCCCCACCCAGCCTCCCTCCCCACATTTTAATCAGGCTTCTGGCTGTAAGGAGCTTTCACGCTGACGCTAGCCTCTGTGAAACTCATCCTGACCTTTCTGAGGGCAAAATCCCCCTGAAATCCAGGCAGTCATCAAGGAGAGGTGTTTGCCCTGCTCCACCTCCCAAAGGCTGCAGCTGGTTTTTTATCTGTGGGACACTGCATCTCTCTTGCTTCCTATGCGACCGCAACGCAGGCACCTGCTTGTCCAGGTTACCCTGTAGTGCCAGGACAGAAAAGGGCTATGAGATGCAGCTTGACTGCTTGCGGCCATACAGGCAGCACTGTGGGCAGGAGTTGGGCAAGGAGGAGAACCTGAGCCTGTCAGGAAAGAAACCCTGCCGCGTTGTACGCTGCAGGTTTCTCTTCGCCCCTTTGTTGTACAGCCCTTTTTCATTGTTCTTGCTGTGAATCTCACGTCAGTGTCTTCTAGACCCTTTTTTGGCAGCGTTACGCCAGCCCGGGGTTTCCTGCCAGCCTCTTTGGCAGGGGAATGTCCCCGCCAGGGCTTACCCCGCCTGGGAAATTCCACCCTGCAGAAAAAGTCCGGGCAGCCACTCTCACACCACCCTCCTCCTCCACCCTGCTGCTTCCTCTCACATGTCATAACATCCCCCCCGCCGCAGTTAGCCAGGACTGAAAGATAAGTGGTGTGTGATCCATTGCAATAAAAAGAGCCCTGTGGGTACTCAGCCTGGAGCTGTAATAAACTCGGGGGGGCGTTGTTTAGGGTGTCTTTTTTTTTTAATATATGGGGTTTTTTTCCTCTGTGACCAGAAAGCCAGAGTAAGCAGGACTTTTGTGAGGGAGGGGAAAAAAAAGTTTCCTTGCTGCTGCTTCTCTGTTTCATACTGTTAAACCTCAGAGGAACTTTTCAATCATTCACACAGACGTGGCCATGAGGAACGATCAGTTGCCAGTCAGGTGCAAAGAACTGGCTTGTTTTCCATAGAGCTAATTCTAACTTCGCTCCTCCGACATGAAGGTACATTATTATCATTTTATTTGCTTTATTGCTTAAAACCTGTAATTGATTGGAACAAGATTGGCTTCTCGTTATTTTTTTACTTCTAATAGCCTTGCAAGTGGCTTGTGCTATAATTGTCCGTGCAGGTTTTGGGGTCAGGTACGGAAGAATGGCTGGCTTTTGGGAAGGTAACGGGTAATAACCAAGTGTGAAGGAACTACAATGAATGATAGGATTTTTGAAAGCCCACAGTGGATCTAGGGGCAAAATACCCCTAAATAGCTTAGCTGTTTTGGGCAATTCTCTCTGAAACAATCNTGGATGGAAAGCTAAGCCTCAAGAGCACTGAATGGAAGAAACACTGTTAGTGGAAGCAGGTGTTTTGTATAATCTTGATTACAGCTTCTTTCCTGGCAGCTCATCAGTAATTTTGGAATAGCAGAGCATCATCAGCATACAAGCCTGCCACCTTCAGCAGGACAGGAATAAACTGTCATGGTGTAGTGTGAGACAACACAGGGAAACTTATATAGAAATAGGGATCTATGCCTACTTTCTTGTAATTTAGCAAAAAATCTGTGGGAATGAAAAGAAGTAAGTTTAATGAACTTAAACTTCACTTTAAAATTTGTTATGTTAAGGGGTTTATTAAACCAAACCAGAAACTTCTTTTCATCGCCTGGTGAGGGTTTCTCTGGCTTACCACATGAGGTCGATTATGCAGCACCCTGGTTCATTACCTGTGCCTGTATCTGGCAGGCAGGGAAAGCAGCTCAGCACTAAGCTTCTTGCAGAGGATGAAATGTGGTCTGGATTTTAGACCCCCAAAATTTGGGGGCATGTTTGTACCGTGGTGTCATCAGAGACTTGCATACGGCTGGGGATGGGTAGCTTGCAAGTACTTTAGATGGAAGCCAGGTATTTTCAGCTGGGACATTGTGGCTTGCCTGGAGGCACACAGAGGGCAGAGAAAGGGTGATACCCTGGGCTCTCCCTCAGCCAGACTGGGTGACCAGCAGTCAGGGACAAATGTCACCTAGGGACGTTGGGAAGAAGGCCATATTTCTGCTCCAAACAAAGCTCCAGTATCAGCTTGGCTCCTGAGGCAAGTGATTTCTTTCTGTCTAGTTAGACCTTTTATGGACTTTCTTTACAGCAAGCCACATGTTTCCCACTGTGTGTAATGGCAGTGGATAGGAGAAGGGTGTGTGCGGGGAGGAAATGCCCTCTGCCTCTGGGTGCCGGGGGCCAGGCACCGGCCAAGCCCAGGGCTGTCTCAGCCCTGCACCCTGCGCTGCCTACACCAGAGCCCTGCTGCCACGCCGGAGGTGGCACTTGGGATATCATCATCACCATCATCAACCAGCTGCTGGAAACGGGCTTCCAGCAGCTCTCCTGGGCACTGGGAAGCTTCCCTTCCCAACCCTGGGCTGCCCAGAGCAGCGGGGTGGCAGGCACAGCCCCATCCCTCCCTTCAGCTCTGCCTCCTGCCGCAGCCCAGACAGCCTGACCTGGCTTTGCTTCTAGCCCCGGGGCTCTTAGGGACAGCAAAACTCAATTCTGACGGTGCTGCTGAGAAACCCCCGTGTGACTTTTCACGTTCCCAGTCACAAGCTCCTGAGACAAAACGTGCAAGGTAGAAACAAGAGCTGCCTTTACTCTTGCTTTCTTCTTAAGAAATTGGCAGGAAATTAAAAGGAAGCTTAAACATCCATGGGCTAGCTTCTGTGAAGAGCAGCGTCCTGTCAGACAGGATGCGTCTGGCTTCAGTTGGTGTCTTTTCCCAGCTAAGAACAGGAGAAGGGAGCCAACGCCTGGGAACAGAGCTTTGCACTGTGCCCCACCAAATCAAAGAGTTTATTTCCAAGTTTCTTGATGTTTTATGCTAACTCGTGCATGATTTACATATTACTGTAAATTTGTCATTACTGTCATGGATTTCTTTCTGAATGTGTAGCAACTGGCTGTTAAGTCTGTAGAAGCAAGAAGGAGCATGGTGTTAGGATCCTTTCCATGCTATTAATATCCTTTATGCGGACATAGGACATCTGTGCTTGAGACTTATGTGGCAGCAAATTCTGACCCATAGATGGAGCGATGTTGTCCCAGTACACATTTAACTGAAGATAAAACCTGCCCTAGTGTATGCAATTCATCCCAAGCACCAGGAAAGTTTTTGTACCGCTGCTTGGAAGCAACCTAACATTTTCCCTACCATAATAACATTTGATTTGGCTGCCTTGGTTTAGGTGCTTTTTTAAATGAGAAAATTTCCTGTTTATTGAATTTTTGTCTGACTAATGGAGGACAGCTCTACAGCTGAGTTTCAGGACTTTCCCAGGGTCAGACAGCCATGTGTTTTGAAAACTGGGATTTCTCTAGTGAATGGAAGTCTGAACTGAAGGCATTCAAACTCTATAAACTGCAAAACACAGTGAAATAAGATCAAGACATAAGATGAGGACATTCCCTTCAATGATCTTTGCAGTGTTAACGTGGTACAAGTGTCTTTTACTGTGGTTGGCTTGCTTCTGCCTGGGCTTTCCTGCACACCGATCTGCACCCTTGAACTGATGGTACGCTCACAGGCTGTGTAGGATTGTGCAAATCAGTGCTGAGGCTTCCTGCAGGTGTTGATTCCGCCGTGCAACCACAGCACGGGTGATCTGCATGCGTGCTGACACTGTGCCTGGGATTTCTGGACTGGTCAGCCCAGTTAGATGTGCTGTCCGGTAGATGTGACTGGTTTGCCATGTCCAAGAAGTGGGTGAATTTTCAAAATCTACTTGGACAATGTTTTTGAGCAGAAAAACCTGTGTTTGGGAAGCCTGGATGTATGTTAAACTTAACCTTAGATAGGTTATCCATTACTACACATAAATTGAGAGACTAGGAAAGCAGGGTCCTGGGAAGATTGCAGTTCAAAAAATCATATTTTTCTGGGTTAAAATCTCACTGAGATAAAGCAGTTTTTCCTCCCGTTCCGGTATTAAAGAGCTGAGTGGCAATGCTGCACTGGGACAGCTCTGCAGTCCCTGCTAGAAAGTGGTTTTGTTTCACAGGTGTTTGAAGTGGTCCTTGTTTGTGGAAGGTGGGAAGACTGAAATCAAAGTCCACCAGAGCCTAACTCAGCTGCTGTGCTTACAGCACAGGCTGCTGCATTTGACAGCAGAAAATCAAATTAATGTGGGCTCAGAATGACAGGTGTTGGCCCAGGTTGGTCACCTGAGTTAGGAGGAAAAGGTCTTCAGCATGAGTCATGAGGAAAACGAGTGCTTACCCCTTCAGACCTACACTGAGACTCCCTAACACCACTGAGAAACTGCGCTAACTCCCTTTCCAAACCAGAATATCGTAACAAGGAAAATATTTTGAGGCAAGAACACGCACTATTTACCTCATCTATGTACACACAGTATCCTTTACAGGTGACATATGACATTGCCTTTTGCTATGGGGAAACGGCCTTCTGCTCCTTGTTTACAGGCTGTGGCATCAGCGGTGTGTGTATTTCTGAGCCATGTGTTCCTACTGCAAGGCACTAGTGAGATATGTAGGCTTATGAGAAAACATGACTAACCAGGGCAGTGAGTACATTGAGAGGAATGTCCACAAACACAAGGTGTATGTACAGGGAAACTGTTTACTTTTACAGAAATCAGATCCACTTAGCCAGCTTTGTAACACTTGCTGGGTTTGGGGCTTCTTTTCCTCCGTACTGATTTCAGCTGCTTTATATACACAGTGTGAAAGGATCTACTTTAAAAGCAATCCCACTTTTTTTTTTTTTTTTAAATATGAAACAGCCTGGGAGGAAAAAAAGCAGAATTGAGGGCATTCTTCGGATCAAAGGAGCAAGCCCCAAAAGACATATGTTAAATAAACAGTCTGAGTTTTCCTTTAATATGAAAAATTATACATGCCCCCTTTTGAAGTTCAGGCTAATCCCAGAACGTCAGTCTTGGAGACCAACGTCCAGGAAAAATGTAGCAATACAAGTATAGCAAAGAGGGAAGAAACACTGACTCCTCTGTACTGGCTTTTAGAGAAAAACCGTGTCATGGACCATTTCCACCCTGCTGACGTGTGATCTCCTAAACTGTTAAAGCAAACACAGGCATTGATCCTGAACGGTCTCTGGGAGTGGAATAGTTACTGAGCTTTTGCCTCTGGTTTTCTCCGTGCTGTCCTGAAAGCAAACCGAGCGTTATGTTGGATGGCTTGGGGTCTGCGTGCTGTGTGGAAGTGCTGCTAGGGTACAGAGGTGTGGCGGCGGCGTTTGCACACCTCGACTCACAGTCTGCAGCAGGAGGCTAATTACACCCATTGGAGAATAAGGAACATTTGACATCCATACAGCAAATATTCACTTGCATTAAGCAACTGGATTGTAAACTACCATTTTTATTTCCAGTTTAAGAAATACCACAGAGGTTGTACTGCTCCAGAGACGTGTTGCAAAACCAAATTCTTGTTACTCGTAGTTTGTGCTCTGCCACTTTACCTAGAGGCTGACCCTTATCCCACACTGCTGCTTAGGACACGGACCGAAGAGAGATGTTTATTCTGCTCCCGTACCCGCTGAACTGTGGGCTGCTCCGAGAGCTGGCGTGTTCCTCACTCACAGTTAGGAGGGACTGCGTGCCTGGCAGAGTGACTACATGCTGCTCTACAGCAAAGGCAAAGCTCCACTTTCTGGGCCTGATTTATTTATGTATTTATTTATTTAAAGCCTACGTCCCCTATAGCATTCATCCCAGTACATGGGGACTGAGCAGTGCAGCCACACTGATGCTGTAAAGGCTAGCCCTTTCCTTACAGCCGACTGGCCACATCCATACAGCGTAACAACCCTTTCTCAGCCTTGGTCTCTTCTGAGCCCCATGTGGCCTCCCCAGGATGCATCTTCTGTTCGTTTGGGCTTTTTTTCTTTTCAACTGTTGCATGTGTTATTTGGAGCTACAGCTTCAAGGGGATTTTCTGAGGGGGAAGAGGAGGTAGGATGCCTTTTTGGAGAGTAAGCTAACACAGAGGGAGACAACTGACAGAATCTTGCTCATGCTGTCTCTAGGGAGCAGCCCTGGACAAAACCATGCCCAGCCTTCACCCGAAGCAGCTAGTTTCTCTCACCAGAGGTCCCAGAATTGAGCTCTCTTAAGAGCACTGTTACCAGTCCTGGGACCAGGATGTGAGGGTAAACTGTGGGGCCACATCGTTTGACCATATAGAGGTAGGGACTAGTTACATCAGGGATTAGATCGTCAGTGACCACTTACACACAAAGCTGTAGGGGATGGCATAGGGCGTTGGGAGGATGTCTTTGCAAGCACACACAAATCCTTGCCTGAGCTGTGCAGCCCAGATTTTTCCAAGCTGAGAGTCCTCAACCCGTCTGCCTGGTACCCCCCCTGCTCCCTTCCGCCGTATGTGGGCTTTGCCGGGATGATCACAGGCATTTCTGCTGGAGGTTTCCTTTTGGCTGCCTTGCTGCCACTCCACAGGACAGCCCAGAAGCCCCCTGCCCTGCGGTGTTGCAGCTCAGACCGCAGAGCTCGTGTCAGAAAGGGTAAGCCAGAGATGGCTGAAAGCGGGGCAGCAGTCTGAATTTCTGCTATCGTCGTTGAAATGCTGTTCTCAGTATGATGGCCCAGATATGAGAGAAAATCTCATGGTTACAGTTAAAAAGGGTGTTGAAAACATGGAAGTCTGTTTTAACAGAGAAAACCCCAAACACTGAGCAGGCTTCTTGATTTTGCTTTGACTAAGGGCAGTGGCTCATCTGTTTCTGTGTAACAAGGACACAGTTGCTGGAGGCCTAATGCGGAGGGAAGCCCAGCGCAGCAGGTCCAGTGCACCTTTTCCCTGTGCTGGCTCTGACTAGGATAGCAAAAGGGAGATATATGACCGCGATTAGCCTAGATGTTTAGTTGGTGGTGAAAGTCTAAGGTGTTGGCTTTCAACCTCTCTGACTTTTGCAATGAGACCGCTACCCAGCGAGAGCAAGCTTTGAGACAACTGGATTTTTTTTGGTTCTTAACTGAATTGTCAGATCCCTTCAAAGTAGCTCAAGGGTGTGCACAAGTAGCACGCTCAGAAGCAGTGATCAAAGCTGTTTCAGCGATCAAGTATATTGGTATAACCTAAACCAAGGCTGATTAGCTTTAATTTCACAATACTTGTCCAGGCTGTGTTCTGAAGAGAGAGAAGGAGCAGAGTTTTTGGAAACAAATGCATTTTGTTTCTTATTTTTGCAGTGGTCTGACATACCAAGGTAAGCACATCTCACTATTTCCAGATGTATATGAGAAAGGTTTCAGGACAAATGTTGCTAATACTGGCCGCTAGTTGGCATTATTGATACACCCCAGTAAATGGAGGTGGTGCAATAAAAACCCGGGGGCAGCGCTCAGGGATCCGAGGCATCCTCCTCTGTGCTCCCCTCGCAGCCTTCTCCAGCTCTGGAGGTCGATGTGTTGCACTGCGTTACAGCCCGACCAAAGCAAGCTGAAACCACCTGGACACCGCAGCCCTGCAACGCCTTCCCAGCTGACCCCCCTTTTCCCCAGTTTGTTGCTCTCTGTACAGGCTGCGCCGGGTTTCCCGTCAGGAGAAGAGGTGACAAGCACTTTGGGTCACCACCCTGCCCAGGAGGAACTTTCTGAGGCTGAAGAAGCCTCATGGGGTTTGGGTCACCACAGATGTTACGTAGTGTTTGGGCCAAAAGACAGATGCTCAAGGTCTGCGGCATTAATAATTACAATTTGTAGATGTAGCAATAATTTACCAGTAACTTTCATGGAAGCGCTTTGAGAGTACAAGCCTGCTCGGAGCCAGCTCATCTTGTGCAACCGATGGGTGTGTGTATTTTTGAAAGAGCCTTTTGTTACGGAGCTCGGTGGAATTAGACTTGTCTTAATCTGCTTTGACTGAGAGTAGATTTATGCCAGAAGACCTGATAAAAAAGATGTGCTGATGAAACATGTATGAGTTGAGGTATCAGAGTGTTGCCTGAAGTGGATTTTGCTTGGTAAGGTGAGAGCAAGTCAGCAATTCCACCTTCAGTAGAGTAGAAACTTTGGAATAGAAGACAAAAAGAAATTCCAGGCCCTCTTCAAGACAAAAACCTCATTAAATTGTTTTATAGAATAGTTTTCATTTATACGCAGAGACTAATCTTCAATTAAATCCATTCCAAAATAATTACTGAATAGCAAGGATAAAGGCGCCGTCTCCCTGCCTGCGTGTGGTTTAGGGACCTTCCATGACACAGTAGGACTACAATGAGAGAAATCGCCTTTTAGTTTGAAATGTACTCTTATTCTTGACTTTTTTAAGGGAATTACAGACAATTATTGTGCCAAATCTAATTTTCTGGATTATAGACTTCTCAGTTTCGTGTTACAGTTTGCATGTTAAAAGACGGGATCCATTTGCTGCAGTAGTTGGAGACCCTCCTGGCTAGATTAAAATGACTCGCTTTCCTGGCTACCTGGCAGGGATGCGAATGCAAAGGTTGATCAGTCGGCTCTGTTTTCGGAGAGCTGGGTTGCGGGTCCTCCCATCAGCCACCGAGTGCTCAAGGAGCGTTTGGGGGCGAAAGGATCTCTGAGCAGCAAGCGTTTTTCAACAGGGAAACACTTAAAGTGTCTACCTAAGGCTAAGGTATCGTAACTGAGATCCGAGGCTTGAAGAACAACAGAGAACCATCTCCTTGCACGTTTAAAATATCCGGCCTGATTTCACAAATCCTCACTTGCATAGAGGTTCACTGAAATCAGTGAGAACATGTGCTTGAGAGATAGCTGCTGCTTAGGGAGCAAGCGAACTTTTACCTTTATTAGGCGGTGCTATTTCGGGTACTCCTTGGTGTCTGATCTCATTTTATAGGTTACATTTGTAAATTTTACTGTGACTGCATAAATTCAATCTGTGGCATAAAACAACAGCCTTTGGAATAGAAAACTGCCTAGCTAATTCCCAGTGAAACCCTTCCGTCACCTGGCAGTGGAAGAAATCTTTGAATAATATGAAGTAATTCCCTCCTGCCTCCTCATGGGCTGATTAATATAATTTCATGTTGCACCTGTCCCATGTTTTTTAATACAATTAAAACCATGTATAATAATCTAAATTATAGACCTCCAATTTGCATAATATACTTTAGAAATACCGTGTTGTTTTACTACATATTTTTTGGGGCAGCTACGGCGCTAAAAACATCCTAATAGCAACCTCACGTGGGCAAAAGCGCACGCTCGTCTTTTAGAAGATGGTGACCTCAGTGGAAACGAGGAAAACAGAAATATTTGTTTGAAAAGTAGAAATCTGAGAAGTTTTCCCGGTGAATATTGCTAATAACTCAGTAGCGTTGTTAACAGTAATCGCGGGCACACGGTTTCGCCCACTTTTTGTTGCGGCATTGTATTGCTTACCCGCTTCTCGCTGCTGGCCTCAACCGAGAGGCTTTGCCACCATAGTATGGTGCAACCTAAAACCAAAATAACTTCTGTGCCTGCCCCCTGCCTACTACACGCTCCGATAACAGAGGAAAAGAGGTGACTCATCTCTGTTGTAACTGCTCACGTTCCCCTTCTCTCTGGCTGCTGCCCACTTGATGCACACGGCCAAAAAATCCCCGTACTCCCAAGCCCGTGCCCCCGGAGCCGAGGCCTGGCAGGAGCGGGACGAACGCTCCCACGCTGTCGCACTTGGGGCGAGGGGTACATGTGCGTGGGGACGTCAGCCTGCATCAGCGGCGGCGGGAGGCGGAGGGCGATGCTCGTGGATTCCATCTCTGCAGCTGCGCAAGAGGGTGGAAATTTGGGGTTGCAGGCGTCGCGAGCGGGGGCTGCAAAAGCTGCAGGAGGCCTCCAGGGGCAATCTTGGAGGACAAGGTGGGAAGTGGCATCCATCCCCATTATCCCCATCATCCCCCCCCCCATCAACCCCCCCGACCCACCCCCACCATCATCCCCGTCGTCATCATCCCCGTCCCCACGCCGGAGGGGCGGCGGCGGCGCTGCCTGGT
>WAAD01040847.1:28480-121749 GCA_013389945.1 Fregata magnificens | reverse complement strand
GGGCCCCCCGGGGGAGGGGGCCGCGGGCCGGTGAGAGGGCGGCGGGGCGGGGGCGTCGCCTGGGCTCTCCTCCGGGAAACCGGCAGTCCTGGCGGTTTTCCGCAAGCCTTCCCGGCTCTCCTGGTTCCTTCTGTGTTCTTTTCGGTGCAAACGGAGGCAGGGGCCTAAATTCGGGTTTTGTTTTCGTGTCTCAACAGTTGAACAACACATGGGGGGGGGAAAGCAGCACAGAGGACCTTTCCAGGGGGTCCGTGTGAAGAATTCGGTGAAGGAGCTCCTGCTGCACTTCAGGAGCAGCAAACAGATGTCCTCGGGCTCCGCCACGGAGGAGGGCAAGGTAACCAGCATTTTTCAGCACTGACATAATTGCTTTTAATGGTTACTGAAGTCGGTAAAAAAAAAAAAAAAAAGAAAAAAAGGGCGCGCGATAACGCTAGCAACGAGCTTGCCGCTTTATCTGATGTGGATGGAGTCAGTGTTTTTCCTTTTCCGTATGTAATGGAAGAACAGAGCTGGGAAGAAATCAGTGAGAAGGTTTACTGCGGGAGAAGGAGGCACTGAAAAATGTTCTTACTAAGCTTTATTTTCTAAATGGAGTTTGGATAAAGATGTTTGTGTTATGAAACCACAGAAACTCCCTGTTAACTCGAATGAGGTCATTCATTGTAAGAGTTGGGGAATCTTTTCATAAGAGAATCATTAGTCATGCTATTGTGCTGCTCCGTGCAGAGCACGCTGTATAAAGGCAGACCCCTCCGGTCTGAAAAGACAGAAACAGGAAAAAAATGTAAGAAATTCTGGGGAGATTAAAGGAGACTTTTTAAAATAGTCTTTCTGAGTGTGAGTTTGCGAGCTTCCTAGATAAGTGTTGTCACAGGAAAATTTTTTGCATAGAAAAGTTCATGGCATTGAAGAAGTATAAAATTGGCTGGCTCGTTTATGTTTTAAAAAAAAAAAATCCTCAAACCTCAGTAAGGAACAGTGTCTTTCTCTAGATTTTCTTGAGTTTTGTGGTATTGTAACAAATAGCTTAAAAAGCCTTAAGAAAAATGGTGGTTTTCATTTAAGTTCTATAAAAGTCTATCTATTTTCTAACCTTAATTAAAAGCAATTAAATTAAGGTTAGACAATAATGTACTAGAATTATTCTAAGGTATACTCTATGTTTATAGAAGCAAGTCTCTGCTTCTTTCTTCTTGGCTTTGGTTCCCCCTTCCCCCCGAAATAACGTTATACTAATTTTTCTCAAAAGGCACAAGGAGGATTGGTGAACTACGAGCAGTACACAGGTAAACCCCCCTTTTTTTTTAAATACCTTGCCATAAGATTTTAAAAGTTGATTGTAAGAGTAATCTCAAAATGGATTCTAAATTCATGTTCTTTTCAACAGAGCTGAAGAGCATACTAGGTCACAGTGGCAAAAGAAAGGCTCCCGAGCTCCTTTCTGATGGACCTTCTTTCAAACGCCAAGCTAATGTTCACCCACACCTCCTGGTAAGCAGTTTTTTCTGCGCCTTGTTTTTCAGTTTGCTTTGTGTAATCAGAAACTGCCAGATACAGTAATACCTCTTAACTTTCTGGGCTTGTTTTGATTTTTCTTCTTTTTTTTTTTTTTTTTCCCTGACAGACACCACCCCAGACACCAACTTCTATGGATAACATGGAAGAGACCCATAAAAATGACCCAAAGCATGAGAGCAATTCTGATCTGCTTCAGAACATTATAAACATCAAGAATGAGTCAAGCCCTGTTTCTCTGAGCACGGTGCAGGTTAGCTGGTTGCACACTGTCTCCAGTCACAGCTCACCCGGTGAGCAGTACCAGGACAGCGCGGGAACACAGGCTTTCTCCCCATCCCAGAAGTACCAAGCCTTCCAAGATCACACCTCCCAGCATATGCTTGATCCGCCACAGCATTACCAGTTCCCTCCATCTCAGAACCAGGATTTGTCGCAGAGCTATCCTTCGGATGCCTCCCTGGAGTACAGGCCGTTTGCTGCCAATGACCAATCTCCTGGCTACCAGCAGAATACATTCGAGAGCCATGAACTGCAGTACTGCCCATCGCAGAGCTTCTCCTCTCTCTTGAATGACTCTGAAGGCTCAGAGGGCATCTCCACTCCCCTCCAGCCGCTGACCAGTGCCCACCCGCAGGCTGGTGTCAGCCCCCATGCTCCGAACTTCAGCTTGCTTTCCAATAACATCTGTGGTAGTCTGGAGCGCAGCGTCTCTTTGGCTAGTTTGAACGTCTCTCTACCTGACCAAAACATTGCCAGAAGCACAACCCAGCTGGGCAAGTCATTTTTTCAGTGGCAAGTGGAGCAGGAGGAAAACAAACTGGCTAACATCTCTCAAGACCAGTTCCTTGCAAAAGACTCGGATGGAGACACGTGAGTGCTGTTTATCTCAGTGTTTCTGATGTGGAAGACTGGGGGATGTTTCAGTTTGGGTTTTGGTGGACCAGAGTTTGTAATGGAAGCAGTTTGTTAGCAGTGTTTGTATTGCAAGTGCAGTTTTGCTCATCAAGTGAAACGCGTGATCTTGCTGATGGGCTGCGATGCACAGTCGCAGCACACTGAGTAGATAAGGTGTTTGTGTCGTCTAATTTCAGGTACTTATCGCTAGGCTTTTATCTAGTAAATGGGGAGAAAAAGATTCTAATTCAGATACTTTAAATTGCCCTGGGAAGAAGGTACCTCTCTTCCTGTCTTAGACACCCAGAGAAGGTCTGAAGCTGGCAGCATAACACCACTCCCATATGTCTGGACCTCTGTAACGACTTGAGCCCCAGTTTGTATGGTGGAGTAACTCCGTTTCCTTTCTTTCCCCCAGCTTCCTTCACATTGCGGTTGCCCAGGGCCGACGAGCTCTCTCCTATGTTCTTGCAAGGAAGATGGCTGCCCTGCACATGCTGGATATTAAAGAGCACAATGGCCAGGTGAGGTTCTCAATCTTTGCACCTGCTTTGCGCACCTGAGTGCTTCTGCATGTCTGGACCTTGAGGAAGATGTGGTGAAATGCTTATTTAATATTAACCCCGGGATTTAGCCTGCATACTAATATTAACCTTGAGCTATTAATACTTCTTAGGATCACCTTGAGCTGGTAAAACTAAATGCTCTGCTTCATTTGTCCTGGCTTCCTGGTATTCATAATCGCTGCTTAAATAATACTAGGTAGCTAGGCTTTTTATTTGTTTTAGTTGCTCTTTCCTGTTAGAGATCAGATGACTAATAGTTTAAATTTTCTTCTCGATGTTTGCAGAGTGCTTTCCAGGTTGCTGTGGCTGCCAATCAGCATCTCATTGTGCAGGACTTGGTTAGCTTGGGGGCTCAAGTCAACACCACAGACTGCTGGGGTAGAACGCCGTTGCATGTTTGCGCTGAGAAGGGGCACGCCCAGGTCCTTCAGGTAAGAATCAGGCAGGCGTAGCTCTGCCCTGACGGTTAGTGCTTATACTTCGAATTAGCTGTCTTGGGGAACTCTGAAAACACCGCTCCTCCCTTTATCTTTCTCTCTGTGTAGCCTTGTGAGGATGTCTCAGGGCTCGACAGTAATGGCTTATGAATTTCACATTAAGGTTCTCACCAACATTTTAGAGTAATTTGGAATCCTCTAGTCTATGAAAACAATAAGTCTCCTCTTAATGCCATTATTTATTGCAACTTCGTTGCAGTAAGACTGTATACAAGCTTGAGGAAGCAATATGTGGTTTGGATAAGACCTGAATGCATACCTGTTCCCACTCTTGTAGGCAATCCAAAAGGGAGCCATGGGAAGCAATCAGTATGTGGACCTTGAGGCAACAAACTATGATGGTGAGTAGTTAAGAGTTTATAATTTACAGAGTTACTGGATGTTATAATGCTTTATGGCTGCTGATGTGGATGTTAGCCTGGGTTGAGAAGCAATAAAATGGAGTATATCTTTGCCAGGTTGAAATTTACAATTACAATGGAAATTACATCACAGTCGGCATATCTGTCAGATAAAAACATGGTTAATCTGTGCCTGTCAGGACCTCTTCCGTCTTGCATGTAATTGCTGTGTTTAGCATGGAGAGTGTAGGTGTTAATAGGCTGTTGCTAAAAATGTGTGAGTGCCAGCGATACATTGGTGGATACAGAAGCCAGGATCTCTGACATCAGAGAGCTGTTTGAATAGAACCACTTCCCATATAATGGCTCTTTCTAAAGTACACTCTGAAAAAAAAAAAAAAAAATCAGAAATGGATTCTCTTATTATTTGCTGACTGAGAGCTCACAGTAGGTTACTACTTAACTCCTCTGGCGATGGACAACCCAAATCCCAAGCCATGCAAGAGCAATCACTGTTCCTTACAAATGTGGAACCGTCCCTGGCTTGACAGGGAGAGAAGCTCCTTTATCCATCCTTCAAACCAAGCAGCCAATCAATACTTCTGTATTGCATTTGTTCATTAATGATGATTTTTTTTTTTAATGTTAAGGTTTGACAGCATTGCACTGTGCTGTTCTGGCCCATAATGCTGTGGTGCATGAACTGCAAAACAGTCAGCCACCTCACTCCCCTGAGGTCCAGGAGCTTCTGCTGAGAAACAAGAGCCTGGTAGAAACCATCAAGACTCTAATACAAATGGGAGCCTCTGTTGAAGCAAAAGTAAGTGCAACAGCTTTGTCTGAAGTGCCAGATCCAGAGAGAATGTGGAAGCAGAACATGTCCCTTTCTCCCATGCCACATCTCAGCTTGATTACAAAGGAAGTAGACTAATTCGAAAGCTTCCCTACAGCTTAATTTATCCAAGGGGAATGCGAATGTTGCATTTATTCAGAACAAGGTATTATCAATGCAAATGAACTATGGGGAAAGAGGGAGGTGACTGTCTAATTTCTGGATTAAGAATGATGCTATGCTGGCTGCAGCTGGTTGTGTCTTCAAAAGTAAGAATATGTTTGGAGTACTCTCAGGTATCTGTAGTAATAGGGTGCTGATGATACCTTGTTCTTGAACTGCAAATTTTAATCAAAAACTGCTTCCCTGTCCAGTTTAGGTCTGTGCTGGGCCAGATCATTACTTGGTATAACATTTGATATTTTGCCTATGTAAGCTTACTGCCAAATGAGATCTGGTCCATTGTTCATTAGGTATTCATATTAAAATATATATTCAGATTGACTTTCAGTGGATTGTAGTGCAAATATATATATAAAAATATATAGTGTAGCTCAACACTCTGCAGTTACTCTGCTTTCTGTTTTGTGGATAAGTGAAGCACCTTCAGGGAAGACTAACAGTTTCTTTTTTGATAGGATTGCAAAAGTGGTCGTTCTGCTTTACATTTGGCAGCAGAAGAAGCGAACCTGGAGCTCATTCGTCTCTTTTTGGAGCTGCCCAACTGTCTCTCTTTTATTAATGCAAAGGTATGATGATTTTCCCGGAATGCAGATGTAATCCGGGATGTGCACATGTGTGGCACTGCGAGTGTCCTGAGACTCGTGCCCCTGCCTTTCCTTCATGGAGTTACTCTGCCTTCTCCAGGCTTACAATGGCAACACGGCACTCCATGTGGCTGCCAGCCTGCAGTATCGGGTGAGTCAGTTGGATGCTGTGCGCCTGCTAATGCGAAAGGGAGCCGATCCAAGTGCCAGAAACTTGGAGAATGAGCAGCCAGTTCATCTGGTTCCTGATGGCCTTGTAGGAGAACAGGTAAAAAAAATCCAACAGCCCTCACCTCTGCTCCTATCTGTCCTGATCCACACAAAAAAGCCTTATTCCCCCAAAAGTTTCTTTTGGGTTTTGAGTTGCAGCTTTTCAGGAAAAGATTTAGCAAATGCCATTTTATTCAGTGTTCTTTGGTTTTAATGTCAGGATCAGGCAGAACATACAAAGACCTGAAACTACAGGTTTCACTTGTAGCTTTTATTTTTTCCATCTCAAAAGCTTTTTCCTGACAAGCTGGGCTTTTTCTTTGTAATCTTGCAACATACTGGAGGTAATATCCCTTCTCTTGTTCATCTCAGTATGGCCTGAGATCATGCTTTTGTTGCTCTTGTCATAATTAGTAATGGCAGTTCTTAGGCCTGAATAACAGATGAAAAAAAATCCCTTTTTCCTAGGAGCTATACAAATACATGATGAAAGAGGTGACTCTTGACCTAAGAAGCAAATACTTAAGCAACTGAGTAATTCTGTTGCCTTTCATTGGTTCAAGTGCTGTAAAATTGGATCAATTCTGGTGTAACTGAACTCAGAACCTAGGCTCAGATAAATGAGGAATGCAGAACTGGGTCTAGGGGTTTTTTTTTCGGGTTATGACTCACTTAAGGATGATGAATACTAAAGTTCTGTCTTTTTCTCTTCTCCAGATAAGACGTATCCTAAAAGGGAAGGCGATTCAGCAGAGAGTGTCGCCGTTTTAAGCTCCATGTTTCTTGGAGTTCAGCAACTCACACTCACTGTCAGTCAGGCAGTCCTAATGTATCTGTAAATAGACCATTTGCCCAGTGTGGGCAAATGTTAGTTGTTTCTATGAAACAAAAGTATTTTGTTCACTATCATATAGTGGGTTATATAAGAGTAAAAAAAAAGAAAACCACCAATCAAAAAACCAAACAACCAAACAATCAAATTCCGCTAAGCAAACGGGAATGTTTCATTCCCAAGCATGTGGAACATTTGCCTGGATACCTGGATTTCGTAGCTACAGCAAGACTGATTTTATTTAACATCCATACAGATAACTTCTGGACAAGGACAATTCTACAGGAAATCTTTTTATTTAGAGAGGGCTGGTACACGTCAACATTGCAGAGGTTTTTTTTGTTGTGTTTTTAATAACACTTAAGTGCAAGAGAAATCAAATATTTTTGAAGTTGAACATTTATTTATGCAACTTTGTAGCTTTTTTCCAGTATCTCGTGCAGGATTGTATATAGTCACTGGCATTATTGTACAGCTGTATAGTTCTAAGAATCTATTGATTGTTTGGGGAATTAACTGAAGAAACAAGTTCCTTGATCTTGAATTTGCAAATTGCGTATAGAGTTTTAATACTGGTGCAAATCGGGTAAATTTTCTTGTTTTGGAAGACTGAAAGTACAGTTAAGATTGTCCCTAGCACTGATTTGTGCATGCTTTTGCAGTTACTAATAAAACATGAAAAGCCATGCTTCTTCAGGGGACTGTATCAGTTTTTCTCATACCCAGTAGAGGTTTTTCTTCTGATGGGACAACAGGTTGAGGGAGAAAGATCATGACTTTTATAGTGTATATAACTTTGTTGTACTTTAAGGAATATGGTCCTGATTCAGTGAAAGTATTTAGCATGTACTTAACTGTTGATGCATGCTGAAATCTCTCCATGTTAATTATAATACTTCAATATGTGTAAGCCCCACTAGTGTCAGCAGGACTTAAGCACATGCATAAGTAGTTTGCTGAATTGGGCTCTAGTTAATTCTAGAGACTTAGTGTTTTTCACCTCCTAAGCAGAGTTAGTCCATTTATGGTTTTACCTTATAGGTATAGTGGCTAGCCAAGTAATATTTGAAGTTAACATTTTTCTATTTTTTAATAATTATGGGTATTAATGCAAAATGTATACTAATGATGCTGTATACTTGTGTTCTGTTGGAGAAAACTTCCTCTTCCTATCACTTTCTGAATGATCCATGCTGGGGTGTAATCCAGTAATATGTTCTCTGATCTTTGCTCTTAAACTGTTTTTGCATCACACTCAGTTCTCTGCCATAACTGTTTAATTAGTCTGATTGTGCTGTTTTGACAAAGTATGTCTTGTAGACAAGCTAAGTGGAAAAAATCTGATATGCGGAGGCCTAGTTGCGATGTATTTCTTGAAGGGTCTCATGTAACTTGTGTTTGAATAAACATGCTAATTAAATTTTGGTGGTTACTGTCTGTGATACAAATGATGATGAAATCAAGCTTGAGATAAAACTGATTTAGCATGGTAATACTGTGAGACTGGTGAAGGCCCATTTGTTAAGGATGAAATGAAGTCTTTCCATCCTGCTGTTCATGCTTGCTCTTCTTTTGCTAGTTTTGAAGCTGGTGCTTGGGTGTTCTGGGTCATGCACCATGCAGTTGTATTGCCTGTGTATTTAGTAGATGTGCCCCAAATAGTTAACAGTCACTAGGTCGTCAGAATTGCAGGTTGTTACCTGAACACTTGTCCCTGTGTACTTGAAGGAATGATAGCAGTTCTGACCATGTCACGTTTTCCCATGACTCCCTGCCTTGGTCCTGAATTCTTACAGCTCAGGTACAAGCACAGTCACCTTGGCACAGGTGAAAGTCCGCATGAGCGAATGAGGCTATGCACATGGGGAAAGACTCTCCTTGCTTCACCAATAAAAAGATGGGCTCTGAGTTGGCCATGACCTTTCAGGAGGAAGAACTGTCATCACAGATTGTCCTTGCTCAGCACTGAGCTGGTGAGGTGGCAACAGTCAAGGAAGGCAGATGAAGCCAGATGAAGGATCTGTAGGAAAGGAGCTGAAGAAAAACAAGAGTGCTTCTATGCTATTGTAAAAACCTGTTGTCCACTCCTGCCTTACTGCTGTGTGTGGTTAGGGTGTCCCCTCAGATGATGTGTTTTGGGATTGGAAGAGGCCCAGAGGGGTGAAGGAGCTTCCCTGCAGGGAGCGAGAGAGCAGAGAAGGGCTCTTCAGCTGCAAGGGCAATGGCTGACAGCAGGTATGACGAGCCTGCAGAGTCACGTCAGGCCAGAGAAACTGGATCGGGATGAACTGCCCACTGTCCCTTCTAGCATGAGAGCTGGAGGCTATTAATGAAGGTACCAAGTACACAAGAGACAACAGGATATGATTCCTTGAGGTAGTTGAAGAATGTGGACGAAACAAGATATTTGTTGATGTGGGGAGTGCCTGGGTGCATACTTACAAGAAGTACCTTTTTGTGGAGAGTTACTAAAGAGATTAACCAAGTGAGGCAGTCCTCTCTGTTGAAGGGTGAAGTACTGTAGTGCAGGTTTGCCCTGCTCTCAGCGCTTCCCTAGGGCCACTCGCAGACCTGCTACCAGACTAGATTATACCCTTTGCCCAAATCATTGCAGTGAGGCTTTTAGTGGTTCATGGGTTCAATCTGGCTCCACTGGCACTGGCTGCACCTTTCATGAGAGGAAAACGTAGGAAAATCATCTTGCAGCCAGTTGAGTGCTTCAGGGGTGTGCTCACAGATCCTTTGCTCTGCTCCTGCTCTGTGCAAAAACGCACTCGTCCCCGGAAGTCTCAAAAGTGGTTTTTGGTGCTGAGGTAAGGTGATGGAGAGGAGGGTGTACGTTGTTTAGCAGATAAGAGTGGGAAATGGTGATGGAGACTGGAAACGGAATTGAATTTCTAGTTAGGATATGCAAAGATGAAATGGCACCTCTTTATGCAAGCAGCTAATCTGGCCTAGATTGTGTTGAAGATGCTGTCATCTGTACCTCTCACTGCAAGTGACCCTACCTTAGGGGTTTGGTGGTGGTTTGTTGTTTTTTTGGGTGGTTTTTTTTTTTTTTTTTTTTTTTTTTTTAATGAGGAGTCCGATAGTACTGTTTCCACTTCATTTCCATTTTCTTTGTAAGAGGTGATCACACAGGAAAAAGAATTGCTGATGAGATATTCTGGCCTTCAGATCAGCCTGATCTGACTGCCTGGCCCTCTTTCCTTGGGTGGTGTTGACCTAGTCATCTCACAAGGGATAAAGTACCTCGGGCTTGTAAGGGTGGCAGAGCGTAAGCACGCGTTCAGTCAAGTCAATGCTTGAGCATGAAGTGGGTGCTGCTGGTGAGAGACATTTAGCAAGTGGTGGGGTGCTTTCAGTGGCATTTGTGCTCTTCTGGAAGGGGCACCCCTGGCACTCCAAGTTAGAAAATTCCTGAGGGGAGACTGGAGTGTTTGAAGCTAACTTAATCTGCCTAGAGCCTAATTTCATTGTCTCAAGAGCTCAGTAAGCAATTTCACAAGAAAGCATCCCTACTCTGAGTGTAACTGACTCATTTTTCTCTCCTATGACATCGGGAAGTTCTGGCGCATCTGACATGGTATAACTAGTTATTAGAAACAATCCCTTTTTACTGAAGGGCAAGGTGACACTAAATATTTAGCAGGCTAATAGTGTTTACGTGAAAACTTATGGTGCTGGGAAAGTGCTGAATAGCTTTTATTGATGCGGATGCAGGCGCACCATTTATTTCTCTGGTTGGAGTAGAGGCAGAAGAGACTCTGGCTTGGGTCTGAGTAGGGATATTAAGACACACGGAGCTTTGTTCCCAGGATGTTTCTGATTTGTTTGTCTAAGTAAGCCAAACCTCAGGAAAGGGTTGCTTTCTGATTTTTGTGGGCTACTCATCTGGCTGGAGTTGTGGAAGGTGGCAATCCATGATTTACAAGAAATGCGTTCTGCTTCTGGAGATGGAAAAAGTACATTTCCCACGTTTATTGCTCATTTTATATTTTTATCAGAAAAAGAAAACACATCCAGGAAGTGCATTCTTGGAGAGGTTGGGTGTGGTAGAAGCGACTTCAAAGATAGGACATGAACTGCTTGTTCTTCTCGCCTGACAGTTTACTTATCTGGTTGCCTTTCTTTTAAAAATATATACGCTCTCCTGTGTAAGGGAAGAGCTGAGAACGATTAAAGTGCGGTGAACATGGGAACCTAAAGAACAGGTTTCTGCAATTAAGCATCTAACAAAAATTGACCTGGTCTTTCAGTGCATTCAAACCAAATTCTTCTATTGTTATCTATTACATTTCTTGAGTGTTTGGTGGTGGTCTTGGCCTGAGATACTGATGGCTTAGGAGAATCATACAACTGACTCCTCATCAAGTTGGTTAAGTGTCATCCAGCCTCCAATACTGCTACCTTTCACTTTTCATGATTAGGGAAAGGACCAGCATGCTGGTGCAGACACTGGCCTGTTCCTGGGTTTAGAAAGGCTAGTGGCACCCCCAGAATTCAGGGCACCTTTCAAGCAGCATCCCACCTCCCTTCCCCACTGCCCCCAGGGCTGCAGCGAGGGCTCACCTGGCAGCATTTTGCTATTTTGAGAGGAAGCGTCTCTTAGCGTCTTTGAATTTCTTCTAGAAGGTGAAATACTAATCGGAGAGGAGAAAGGTTTAGACTGCTGATATTTCTGCCTCTAAATGAGGCAGAACTAGCCCCTAAATGAAGTTGTTCCTGACAGGTGGCCTTGCTATCTGGGAATGCTCATCTGTACACAAAGCCCATACGGGCAGCTCTGTTTCCTGGCAAAAATTTCCCGAGTGTTGCTGACTAATGGACCAGTGTCTAGTCTTACAGTGTTTCTTTAGGTCTGATCACTGTTGGTAAAAAACTTGAGGCAGCATTAATGAAATTGGGAACCGCACTAGTGCGGAGATGCTACACCAGAGGTTGTCTCTTTTCAGATAGTTGGATTTGGGCGTTGGTTTCTCCTTCAGGTGCCTATCTTGGTCTTGCTGGAGAAAGGTAATACATCTTGGGCTGTGTTTGTTTAGTGTGTATTTGTTTTCAGCTCTCGTGATTAAGAGGCTGACTCAATAAGACTTTGTTTTACCTGGTAAACCTTACTCTTAGCTCTGAAAACTCAATCTAGGCTGTTTTGAGAAAGTGGTTGCTACACTAGCCAACCTATACTTCACACGTGGTTTTCTTCTTAGTTTCTGGTGAAATGTCTCCCTTCCCCTTTGCTAGTCAGAAAGCCTGAGGGAAAGATGACTAAGGTTGTGCTTTAGATTTAAGAGGGGGAGCAGACATTTGAAAGAAGTTGCCCTTTGCTTCTGTAAACTTGTCTGGGCTGGGAGTCAGACTGTGAAGAGTCTGAGTGAAATGTCTTCATGTGGATGCAGTGCAGAGATGCTTTTGCACACGTTTAACGAAAGCTTGTAGCTCTGTTCAGATGGACTTGGTCACATACGTGACCTTTTGGTACCATGGTAGGTATCATTTGATACCGTGGTAGGTCATGGTACCAAATGCTCCGTGTTGGCTGCCTGTGGCTGGTTTTTAGGCCCCAAACAAAAGATCTCTTCAGCAGTGCTGAGCTCTTTCCATTGACTTGACCTGGGAGAGAGGCAGAAGTTGCATCATTTCAGGCTGTGGCTCCTTGGGATGGCCTTCAGTCATTGCTCGTGCGGCTCTCAAGGCCTTTCTGGGAAGGCCCAGAGCTGGCCTGTAAGCTTCAAACTCAGGCTTGCCATAAAAGAGGACTGGGATGACTTAAACGCTGCTGTTCATGGTCAGCCAATAAACCCTGCAGAGCTGTGCAGGTACATCTTGTTATTATCCTCAGACAGACCACAGGCCCTTGCCCAAGGACTTTCACTCCACTAAAACCAGCCCAGTAAGTGATGCCTAGAAGAATTGTAAGAAGAATCGGAAATTTGAGGTCACAGCAATGAAAGATCTTGTGAGATGCATAAGGTGCTACTATGACCTTGTCCTTTGCACTGCGCTGCAGTTGGCCGTACTGTGTAGGAGTAAGAACTGGGTCACCAGTGGCAGCCCATGTACATTTTGAAGGGAAGTGTTTTAAGAGCAATTTGAGGAAAACCATCAAGATAGTAGTGTGCTATTATCATTATTCATCCGGAGATTTCCAGGTGGCTTCAAAAGCCAGTAATAATCACTAATCCCATCAGCTAGATAAGAAACCAGAGGCAGGGACAAAGAAAGAAGCTCCTCTGAAGATACTCAAAGAACCACAGGAGCTTCATCCAAAGGCAGTGCAGGCTTGCAATTATCTTTCTAGTTGCCTGCTCTTTCTAAATTTGCTGAGTAATGCAGTGAGCGAGGATTGATCTGTAGGTCATTTATGTTTAGTTCATGTCTTTTGTGCACTTACTTTGATCAGAGACCCTGCCTGCGATACTGCTTTTGCTCGCTGCTAGGGTTGCCAGGCTGTTCAGATCAGCCATTGGACAAAAACTCAAAAATGAGCTGCAAGCTCTTTTTCCCTGAAAAATTTAATCTTTCTAAGCCAAGATTGCTGGAACAGGAAGAGAAAAAGCAGACCCAGACTAGGAAAAAATACACTAGAGTAAATTCAGTATGCTACAACTCCAGGGAACTCTGAGCTAGACCCATGTCTCTAGTCTTGTTGCATTTTGTGAACACTTGACGCAAAACTATGAAAGCCTTTTTTAAGCGACATGAAATCATATAAAGACATTTTTAAAAGTTGGTCATGAAACATGCTTACTCATTAATGTATTTCTCAAAAAAGAAGGGAGATGATTCAAACTGAGGAATAAACATTTGTCTTACTGGTATGGGCTTTTAACAGTGCTTAAGACATCACCATGAATGCTCCAATGGAGCCATATAAAATAAATCTTCCTATTCGGATGGGGGTGGCAAGATCCAGCTCAGGACATGGATGACTCACCAGGAAGTAACTATGCCATTGGGTCAGCTGCTCCAGTGCTCACGATAGACAGACTTCTCCTAAAAATAGTAAGGGGGGGGGGGGGAGAAGAGTGTCTTTAAAGGTGAGCAGATAGGAGACGATGCTTTACTGCCTAGAATATACAGCTTTTATCCAGGTCTGTCCTTGCCTCTGGCCCTAGTCGCAGGCTGGTATGGTTTTTCATTTTCTCAAACTTTCTCACACATGTCTGTGAATAAAAAACATGCATATGTAGAGTAAGTTTATAATATAGATCAATTTATTTTTGTACTCTGTAGGAGAATTGTATGTATATATGCATGCAAAATGTAAGTATGTAAAATGTATTGTGTGGGAGTACATAAGGCAGCAAAACTCTTTCAAGAAGATTAGTCTTTTTATCCAGTACTTCATTACTTCAGAAGTTTTTACTTTCTTTTGTTAAAAATAGAAACTTTTCCCATACTATTCCCTTGGATTTGCAAATTGAATGCACTAGTAAAGACCTGTAGTAAAAAACAAAGCTCTACGAGGAATAAAAGTCAGAATTCTAATGGTTTTCTGTCCTGAGAATGAACGCCAACGTCGACTCTCCCATGCCTTGTAAGGATGAAGCACAGTCTTCGGCCATCGGTGAGGACCCTAATGTCCTCCCCATTTCTCTTTCAATAAATTCATAAATCTGCAAGTTTGTGTGAACTAGCAAATCTTGCAGTCTCCTCCCTCTGTTCCCATAAGGAGAAAGACCCCAGAAAAGGTGTTTTGTGTGCACCTTGTGGCACGGAGGGCTGACTTAACACTGCAAAGGCCCTATCTGCTGCCTGGAAAACGACACACAGCGCATAAAGCAGCTTCTAGCCCTCACTCAGGGCTGAGACCTGCCTGTGCAACCAGTAGTGCAAAGGCAGATACCTTTGTACTTTATTATAGACACAATAAACAAAGATTTTTTGTTTCTTCTTCCTTAGCTGTCATAATGAAATTTTATTATTGTAGTGGTTTTATCTGTCTCCTGATGAACATGAATGTCGTTAGCCTCGTTCCCACGCTGTCTGCATCGGTGTCTTAAGGCGCTTCTCTTGAGTTCATGGCAGCCCTTTCTTTCCACGCCTCACGTCCCTAGCTGTAAGCACAGGCTGGGCTGCGGTGGCTGCGGCTGAGCCTTGGGACAGCTGACGGGAGGGAGCGCTGGAGCAAACCTGCCTGCTGGCATGCCCATTCCTGGGCACTGACCCCCTTTGGAGCAGCCCGAGCTGATGATCGGGATTTTCAAGTTTAGATGCAGAGAGCAATGGGGTGGGTGCATAACTCCAGCTGCCTGGCTTTGGTCCTTGGGCATGAGTGAATGAGAGGTATCCTTGCTGCAGGGACAATGGCAATTGTCCCCTGTTACTCTGGGGTGGAGGGAGCAGGATCATGGCTAATAAGCTTTATGTGCTTTCTAGGGAGGTGCTGGAAAGATGCAGCAAGAGCTGTGGGGAAGGCAGCCTGCTCCTCCTGCCCTCCTGCTCCGCCGTTGATGCCTGGGCTCCTGTTCCCCCACCCCCGTGCGAGGACGATCCTTTGCTCTCCAGGGAGATGCCTGGTTGTCGCTCCTTAGCTAGGGCTGCAACTATTAAGCCCTCTTGCCCCTTTCTCGTGCTGCCTGTGCTCCGTAAGCCCAGCAATGGCACCCGCCTTCAGGGATCTACTGGTGGCTCCCGTCACCCGGAAATGCCCTGCTGCCAACCTTGCGTCCATCCCCACCCTGTCCACCCCATGCGCGGTGAGGATCTTGTGACGGCCTCTGCCCCAAAGAGCTCTTGGTCTAGATGCTAGGTGCAGAGACAAGTGCAACAGGGGCCCTACTTCAAAAAGGTGTGTCTTCCCTGGTCACTGGCTTGATGTCTTCCCAAAGGCCTCCTGGAGCAGATGGGTATTCGGGGAAGATTTGAATAAGGAGAGGGAGGAGGCCCGGCAGCTCCATCTGGGCCTCCATCAGCTGCTCTCCACTTGTATACAGAGTTTATACGCTGCTGCGGTGTTGTCCTTGTTATCATGCTGGTGGCTCTGGTTCTTGCTCTGCCTGTTTATTTTTACTCCATTGTTGAATTTATTGCTCCTGGACTCTTTACTCTTGTTGGCTCCTGATGAATTACTGCCTCTTATTAGCCTTAAATTACTGCCTCTTACCAACCTTTAATTATTTGCTGCCATCATATCTTGGTGCCACATCCTCTTAATTAGCGTTGCCATACTGGTGGAGACTCCTCTGTGCCTTTGTTAAATCCATTAGCTTTGCTTTCGGCTTGCTTTGGCCGTTCTCTCATCTCTCCCTGCCCTTCCTTCCCCATCTCCTTGTGTCTTGCGTTGATACTATGGAGCATCATCCCCATCCTTTCCTGTGAGCCTTTATGGTCTTACTGCAATCCTCTTGGCTTGTCTTGTGCCACCGGCTCCCTGCTGCCTTGTTCCTCCGCAGCCTGCGTCACACCTGCCTTTTTGAGGCTGGAGGGTGTTGGTGGATTTCTTTTCCTCTGTCTTCTCTCTTTCTGCTTTTATGCATGCTCCGATGTCCTCTGCCTGTCCAATTTCCCTCATCTCTCTCATTTCTTGCTTTGCTAGTGGTTTGGATTTTTTTCTGCTGGTGTCCCAATTACTTTGGTGGGATACACTTTGCAACTTTCTCCTCCTTTTCGCTGCCAAACTTCAGTTTGAGACCTGCTTTTCTGCTCGAGACTGGTGCTGATGGCTCTTTGGTGCCTCTTTTCTTGAGCAATTCCCAAGAGCATCTATCCTGTTATATTAAGTCCACCACGTCTAGCTCTGGTACTTGCTTTTCCCCATCTCCTGCTCACTCTCCTCCTTGGAGGACTCTGCCTGTGCTCAGGCAGTCAGATCCTGCCTTTCCTGATGCCTTTGAGTGCTCCACCTCTGTGGAGCTCAGGCTTCCTGTGTTGTTACAGCATTCGGTTTCCATCACCACCTTCTCTGTCGTGCTCTGTGTGTTGCTGTTCCCAGAGTCGCATCCGTTGCCAGCCATCTTCTCCCCTGCCTGTTTTCCCACTTGTGCAAATCCTACCAGCTTAAGCTTTCCTTTCTAGCACCACCAACATGTTTCCTTTTGTGTCTGCTGCTACCAGTGTTGGCCTTGAGAATGCAAACTGAAACTTAGGGAGACTAGAAGAGGAAGGAAAAGCAGTCAGTTAGAAACAGCCAAACCTTGCTGATGTGCCTAGAATTAACCTGTTCTACCATCTTAGACTCCTCTTCAAATTCCTCTGGTCATAACCCATTGCTGAAATGTTGAGTGCCTGCTTCTCTCCCCCATGTGCAGGTCCCAGCGCTCATGCAGTCCCGCAGCCCTTGTGCCTTTTCGCTCACCCATGCTGTAGGCTGGCCACAGCCTGCAGCTCACCCTCCTGCCCACCCTGCACGTGGGACTTTATCCAGAATAGCCACTCTGACTTGCTTTGCCCTCTCACCACGGGGGCCAGCAATTGCCTTGGCATTGCCATTTCTTTCCCAAAACTTGGCCGTAAAAATTTCCAGCTACTATCTGTGTGTACCCAGAAGTGTTTTCTTTGCTATGCCACATCTTCGTCGCCTAGGTCGTGTGCCTCATCGATGCTGTTGACAGAGGCTGGTGAGGCCGGGGGCTTTTGCCGGCACCAGGGAGTCCTCTGCGGTGCAACCCTTGTTCAAGAGCTTCGTTCCCCTCGGCCAGCGCTGTCAGTTCTCAGGATCTGTCTGCTTGCTCCAAGCATTCGGTGAGATTGCGGGAATGATTCTGCCCATGTAAGTCATTAGTTTAACTAATATTGTATATCTTTATTGTAAAAATGCTCTTTGAGGTTGATTAATGAGGAGTGGGTGGAGATAAAATGAACTCTGGTTTTACAGGTGAAACACCATTCCTTTAAAACAAAATAGGTGTAATGTTAAAAAAAATAAACCCACTTAAAACAAACCTCTACTTCTTCCTGTGGGGAGACTATGTCTCCCACAGAAAGTTATATTTTCTCCTTTTTTTTTTTTATTTTGAGCAATGTATTCCCTGCACGTCCTTATCTGCCTGTCTTCGGTCTCCCTCTTAATGGAGTGCTAACATCTTGGGTCACCAGGATGTAGCCCCGTGGGTTGTCCCTTTGAAACACATCAGGTGCATGACATAAGGTATAAAAACGCTGTGATATCTTGGAGCTTTCTGACTCTCCTTTCGTAGTGCCACGGCAGCTACCAGCTCCTGTTACATCTTGCAGGGCCTCTTGCACAATGAGTTGTTGACTTAATGATAAATCTTAGCAAACTCTCAAAATGCCCCTGTGGAAGTCGATCCCTCTGTGAAGAAACGTACCCAAGAGCGAGCGCGGTGCCTGGCTCTCCCCGGGCCGTACCCCAGCAGACGGGAGGCTGCTGCTGCCCAGGGGTGTCCCGGTGGGCTGCTGCAGAGAGGATGGCGCAGCCTCCCTCCGCCCAACGGGCACCATCCTCGGCCAGGGCTGGCAGAGCCCTTGCAGACTGCAACAAGCCCAGAACGAGGCTGCCTAGGTGTGGTTCCTGACTGTCATGTCCTTATCAGAAAGCCGTGGGGAAAGCTGTTAGGCCTATTCTCTTGCTAAATAGAAGTTCAGCTTCCAAGTCTGTCAGCCTGGCTGGAAACTTCCTTCCAAGTGGAGGTGCCTTGAGGGAAAGGCAATGCAGAGAAACACTGCAGCTCTTGCAGTCATCCTCATATCCAGTTTCTAATACCACCAGCGTCTTTTGGTGCGTAACTTGATAACACCTTGGTGGTACCCATGGCCGTAGGGTAGGATTTCCTGGTCATCACCACAGAGCTCTCTTCTCCAGTGGTGTTAAAGACCACCTTTTACTTTTTCTCCACGAGACGTGCTAACCAGAAAAGAAGGCCTCACGGAACAGTTTTGGAAATACCTGGTCATTTTGGTTGTGCGATACACAACTCCCTTAAAAAACCCTGGACCATCAGTGTAGCGTGCCCTTTTCTGCAGATCCCTTGTGTCCTGTGGCTGGTTGGGGTGAGGGTGGGCTGTGATGCCGAGACTGATGGTTAAGCTGCAAATGTGGAGACCGGGCTGCTGAGCAGAAGATGGATGAATTAAGTTAAAAAAATCTGCGCCTGGTCACACCCCAATGCCTGTCCGCCTTGGCACGCTCTGCGCTGGGATGGGTGAAGAGCAGGAGGGGTATGCGTGGGGGAATACACTTAGGCACCACAGCAGCATGAGCAGCGTGGCCCCTGCCTGTGCTGGCAGAAACAGGTGGGAGATGATGTGAGCCTGGGATTCCTCGGCGGCATGGCTCGGCTTGCTCTCCCCTGCCGTGCCAGGCTGTGGCCCTGGCTCTCCCTGCTGCTCGGCTCCCATTTCGCCTTCTCTCCATTGCTTTTCTTTGCTTTCTGATGAGCTGAACCTTGTTTTGGAGAGGGAGGGACACTGGTGCAAGTGAAAGAGGTCCTCAGCAGTCGGGAGAGCGTAGGATTTTTCTCTTGCCTCTCCCTTTCCTGCTCTTAGAGGAGCAGCAAAGCACCTCCTGCATCCCCGGGCCACGCAGAAGCTTGCCTGGGAAGCTGGCACCAGGAGAGTGCTCTCAGACCCCAAGCTGCTCTCTGGTGGTGACCCCACTCCCAAAGCTGCCTGTGCAAATGCATGTGTGAGTGTGTGGGGAGGGCTGGGTCCGAAGGGCAAACACGTGCTGTTTGTCCTGTGAGGGAAAGTGTATCATCACACACAGCCTGTCCTGGAGCTGCGTGCAAGCTCATGAGGCATGCACAGGGATAAAAATCTGCATGGTCGGGACTGAGTTTGGTGTTAATCGTCATAACATCCCATTAGACTCCTGGTGTCTCTAGTGCAAGGATTTTGGAAGAGCGACTCTCCGGGCGCTATCAGAAGACATGCAAATGCATGCAGAGCCAGCTCATGCACCCAGCAGGGAACAAGCCTTCCCTTAAGGTAGGAGTGGGTGGGCCTGCTAGTTGTCTGGGCCTGAGAGGTAGGAAACACCCCAGCGTCAGTCCTGGCTCCAGAAGTAGGCAACACAACCGTGTTGGTAATTGCAAGCTGCGCGGGGACTTTTTACAGCCCTACCCCACGCTGGCTCATCCCTGTCTGGAAGGAAAATGATGTTTTTCGGCAGCAGAGGAGAGGGAACTGCAGTCTCTGCTCCATTTTGGTCCACATCCAGTTTACAGCGTGAGGAGTGGCTCTGGCACAGTTGGCTGGGGGATGACATGCCTTAAACCCATTTTCTTCTTGACATTTCTTAATACATCAGCCATTGCCTTAGTAGCAGGAAGACCGTAAGGGCATTCTCTCCCAGGAGAAGTCACGCATAGCGGGGGTACTCCCCTACAGGGCAGAAAGAGGGGTGCCGGGGCTCCGCCAGCTGCTCTCTCCCTCTGTGGGAAAGGCTGCTGAGGTGCTGGGCACCAGCAGCACCCTCTCCCTCGGGTGCTGGGCCCTCGGGCTTGTCTGCTTCCCTTGGCAGTAGTCCGGGTGACTCCTCCAGCGCCGTCCCTGTGTCAGTTGTACACAGCTTCTCATGGGTGCAGGCGTGGGGTGGGGGTCGATAACGCTGAATGGGATTGTTTCAGGGAGGGACACCGTGGCAAACTGCCAGCCCCTGGTTGGGAAAAAAAAAATCTTATTTCCCTGAAGGCTGTTTCTCTGAACAGAGAAGATGAGAAATCTCATTTCCCTTGGGGAAAGCCCTGTCTCCACCAAGGAGAGCTTGGCACCGATCGCTCCAGGGTTTCAAGTACCAGTGCCTGCTTTTGCAGGACATGGGACATCAGAAAGTGGTGGGAATGGATCCCAGCTCTGACGCCTCCAGGGATACGGGTTGAGATGCTGTGTTTTGCCCCATCCTTCCTCATGCCCATTCCTACTGATCATCACCTCCTCGGCTCTGCCAGGTGTTGCATGGCCTCAGTAACATTTCCCGTGTGCTTTTATTATTTTTTTAAGGGATTATTTTTAACCTGGGCCCCTTCACTGTCAGATTTGGTCCCGTGGACAACTCGTGCCACTAAGAGAGATGAGCCCTGCAGCATGGGGCTGGATGAGCGGCAGCGCGGGCAGGAAGGCGACAGGAGGAGAAAACCGGCTACTGCGTGGCAGTTGCCTTCTCCCCAAATTGCATGGCGAGGGGGTTGCACTGGAGATGGCTCGGCCCATCGAGGCAAAGCGATGCTAGCTCGAGGAGCCCTGCAGCCCACTGAATCTGGGGGATGGTCTGAAATCTGCTCCTGATGTGGTGAAATCCTCTGGGATGCGGAGGGAGGGGAGGTTTTAGACTGGCTGTAGAAAGGTGTGGAGGGCTTTCCTCGCGTTTCTGAGGGGTTACGGCAAGTGCAAAAGGTGAGCAAAGCTAGTCAGTTGGTGAGATGAGGCTATAATTAAAGCCTTCCGACCTCCTTGCCTTACCTAATTTCTCTTAAATTGAACCTTAAACCTACTTTCCTTTTCCTTACCCAAGGATAAATGCAAAGTAATGCAATTAGGTTCAATGAAAAAACAAATAGTAGGAAACTGATCAGAGATAAGAATCTGATTTCATCTCCCGTCAAATGGTGGTCTTTCTGCTACTTCCTCACCCTGGCAAAACGTCAATTGCCAAGGGGACCTTTGCCTCATCTATCATTCAGAAATATCGTTCCTCTTTAATTTTAACGCCCAAAGCCTCCAGCCAAGCAAATATTTAGCGTGTGCAAAGCTTGCACCAAACAAACTGGGACAAATTCCCCACCGCTGTAATTATCCTCCAACACTATTCTTTGCTCTCAAATAGCCAGGATACTCTTGCAGGGAGGCTGTGGCTCACTGGAGCCCCGAGGCATTGTACAGGGCTGCTCTGGCCACTTTTCCCACTGCAAATCCTTCCTTTCTCCCCCAGGAAAGTGCTCCGGTTTTAGTGCGGGCACATGGCTCCCCGAGCAGCGAGGGCTCGCCTGTGCCGGTGGAGAGCGGAGGTGAAACCGGCACATGGCTCTCCTCCGTGCCCACATGTGGAGGCTTGCCCAAAGTCTGCCCGGACCGTACCTCCGAAAGCAATTGCTACCTATGAGGGTTAGGCACCTGATCGAGATTGGGGAGTCTCCACAGCGTACCTACATGTCCTAAAAAACCATGGCACTGGGACCTCAGCTTCACGTCTGTGAAATGGCGATGGTCCTTCTCTGGGGGCTTTGGGAGGGAAAGGGAAGAGGCTGTGTGACCGTAGCACGTGGATTGCTTGAGTCCTGCCTCAGTGCCAGGTGTCCAAATTAGCTTTCCACGTGCACGTAAGAGTTATTTTATTCCCTGATTCCATGCATCTGGTTGTGCAGGGGAGACTTACCATCATGCTCTACTGGAAACGTTCGTAGGGAGACGTATCCTTGGTTTAGACCCAAGGATAATAAAAATCAGTGGGGTATGCCTTTTGCCCCCTGCGCATGGAAAGAGAAATGAGACACTGCTTTGTGCAAGGATATTGTAGTTTGCTTGTAAGGCAGTTTTTGGCACACTTCCTAGAGGGCCCCCTTGATTTTTGTTTCCATTTTCCCATTAAGCAATTAAATTCAATTTTGGAAAATGTTCAGCCTTCCACTTCAATATTTTTAAAGTAATGTAAGTAACTACAGCTTGCTCCGGTTAAAGCAGCACTGCTGGACTCCGGCCCTTTGTGGATGTACATAGGTTTCTAGAAATAGCCTGTTGCTGTGGGTTAGCCTTGGTGGGCAGCTCAGCCCCCACCAGCCACTCGCTCACTCCCCGCAGTGTGATGGGGGAGAGAATTGGAAGGGTGAAAGTTCAAAAACTCGTGGGTTGAGATAAAGACAGTTTAATAGGTAAAGCAAAAGCTGTGTGCACATGCAAAGCAAAATAAGGAATTCATTCACTGCTTTCCATGGCAGGCAGGTGTTCAGCCATCTCCAGGAAAGCAGGGCTCCATCAAGCGTCATGGTGACTTGGGAAGACAAACGCCATCACTCCGAATGTCCCCCCCTTCCTCCTTCTTCCCTCAGCTTTTATTGCTGAGCACAACACCATATGGTGTGGGATATCCCTTTGGTGAGTTGGGGTCAGCTGTCCCGGCTGTGTCCCCCCCCAGCTTCTTGTGTGTGCCCAGCCTACTCACTGGTGAGGTGGTGTGAGAAGCAGAAAAACCCTTGACTCTGTGTAAGCACTGCTCAGCAGTAACTAAAACATTAGCGTGTTATCAATCAACAGTGTTTTGGTCACAAATCCAAAACATAGCACCATATGAGCTGCTATGAAGAAAATGAACTCTATCCCAGCCCAAACATGTGCATCTGTTATTTCCAGTGAGGAGAAGTAATAAGTCAGAGCTTTTATCCTGGTATTTTGTTACAAGTGCATTGTTCAAAGGACATTGGGTGGATAAGATTCGTAGGTAAAGCCAAAATCTTTTGTTAGACCAACTGTTATAACTCCAAAAATTAAGACGGTCTTTTGGGAACACAGTCATTCTTTGCTTTGGGGCTGTAGGCATGAAAACTAGGGGTTTTTTCCACCTGTACTAATTAGTTCAATAAAAGACCCAGGCTTGCAATTGTGCAGTCATAGCAGGTGACTGCCTCTTTGCTATTGAGGCTACAACAGGACAAGAAGTATAAAAGTAGCACCTGAACAGGAGGAGTTTTGCAAGTATACAGTGAGTCTATAAATCAGGTCAAAGAAATGAGCAAATTAACCTGTCAAATTCAATAACTCATAGCATGTAATCCAAAGTTCAGCTTTGTTTAGGCTTTTATTACTCGTTCAGGACCAACTGTTCCAATAACTTGCTGCTGTTTGGGTTTCTTTTGAGTGTGCGTGTTAGCACTGTTGTTTCAAAGAAGTAATAAAACTTCAAAAACTGGACTTTGAGTTTTCACTGTTTGTGCTTGGGAATTGAAATTTTTTAAATGGAATTTGTCTTTATCACCTGGAGAGAGTGTGTGTGAGAGAGAGGGAGCAAGCAAGAGGGAGATCTTTACATATCTACATCATCTTGAATTTCAAAGGGCTTTACAAATCTTAGTCTTCCAAAATCTAGTGAAATGCTGTGCTTTGCATATGATTATATGGAGCTCATTAGTAAGGGTACTAATGAGCCTCTACACACCCGAGGCAGATAAATGAGGTTCCAGAGTGAAATGATTTGCTTAAGGTCAGACTCTTGTAAGTTGACAGCAGAGCTGGAAATAGAAACCATTGTTTCCCAGTCGCTCGTACCATATTCCCACGGACGGAATGTGTGTGTTTTTTTTTTTTTTTTTTTTTTTAAGATGAAAACACTGCTGTTTGTTCATGCTGTTTTGCTCCTTGTGCTTTCAATGTAATTTTCACAAATGCAAATGTCCTGACCTCGAGCTATGTAAGGCCTTCATTAAAAACCTCTCCACAGTGTCAGTCTTCATGCAATTGTATGAAGCAGAAGGGATAGCCCAATTTAACAATTCCCACGCCTCATAAAATGATTGGCCTAGTTTCTTTAAAGTGGGTTTAAGCCATAGCCCCCAATGTGATTTAACACGGAAGCCACACTATTAATTGTCTATCTTCTGCCATTAAGGTAGTGAGTTACTGGAAAGTGAGGGAAACAGTGTTTGTCTTTCATGCGCTAATAGCCAACTTTGCGTGTTTTTTAATCTTTATTTTCAGGCTGCAATGGAGCACACTGACCTTCCTCCTCCCTTCTACTTTGAGGAGCTGTGACTGGGATGGGGATGAGTGCAGGGAGGTGCAGAACTGGCGCTGCATGAGAGAAGCCCCAGTATTGGCACCAGGGCTCTGCCCTGGACACGGGCAGCCACTGAAACACCCCATGCCCACATCGCTGAGAGAAACTGGGGATAGTGTTCCCACCCTGGGAATGGAGACAGGCTGTGCTAGGGAGATGCCTAGAAACTCCCAGTTACACCCTTCAGAAGGTACCGCACCTCCATGACGGTGTGCTTTACCTGTGAAGGGTGAAACCTCCTCCGTGCTCTTCCCCTTCTCTCCACTAATGTCTCTCCTTCCCCCCCTGTACATAGAGCATGCCTTTTCCTCGCTTCCCTGTTATTGCTGGAGCAGAACAGCTGTTGGTCTTGTCAACAATTTGGAGCAAGGCCAGCGAAAGGGGTTTTTGGCAATTCTAGGCTTGCAGGGAAGACTTGTGGCCCAGAAAAAAAGCAAAGATATGTATACACACACATATATACGTAGATATACACATATATATGCATATATACATATACATATGAGAGAAAGCAAGGGAGAGAGTATGCAAACAAGCCTGCCATGTGAGTGCCTGCGCGTATTTTTTTGGCGGGGCACGTGTGACTTTGTGCCTGCACATTTTATACCATTTCTGTGTACTCTTCTCATCCTGAGCCCGTTTTAAGCTTGGGTGGCTGGGGACACGAAATCGTTCCCTGGGATGGCGGTGTCGAGGAAGCCATTGGTACCTGCGGTCGTGCTCTATCTGTGACCGGCCTTTGTGACACACGTGGCACGGATCATCCATCCCTGGGCAGATGTTGTTTTCTCCACCAGTACTCGAGCCGGCGTGGGTAACGCTGGCAAGCGGAGTGTGGTAAACGAAAGCAAACAGTTTACTTACTACTTGTATAAACCAAACAGATGAACACTCGTTCTCCTACTTATCTCGGCAGGGCTGAATCAAATGATGGCCGCAGAGTTCAAATACCTCATGTTGATTAAAATCAGGGTTTTTTTGTAGGTTATCTGAAAACAGACTACTTTTTCAATGCACTGAGACAATAGCAATAAAAGCTGTAAAACTGTGTTCTTCTTTTGGCACTAGCCCATGGTAAACAGCGAGCTACCGGGCTTAATGAGGCAATTCTGCACCATCACTTTTAATAACTGAATGTTTGTCTCCCGGCTATTCAGGTGGGCTATTACTGGTATTTAATATTACTGGCAATGTTATATATTCTGTGCCAGCGCTGGCAAAGAGCAAGGCGATTCTTCCAGATAAGAGCCCTGCAATAGCATTTTTCTGGATTTAACTGAGAGAAAGGCCAGGCAAAGCCAATGCGTGCTTGTATTTAGCTTTCTCTTTTCCTTGCAAATGTTATTTCAAACATGGAAAGAGTTAAATGAAATAATTACAGGCATAAGCATGTTGATTCTAGCTTCTGTTATGGCAAACATAAAAATGTATTGACCTAAAAGGTAAATGTTGATTGAAGCAAAAAAACTGACGTCAATATAAACTCCAAAGCACCCTGTATCTTGATACTTGGCACATGAACACCGTACCTTATATAAAGTGTGAAATACTTAGGTTTGTTTTAATTAGATGGATGATAATCTGGTGATTGTGGTTCTCATGGCAAGAGTAACGATTTACAGCATGAATGCTGAAAAACCTGAAATCGTCAGTGACAATCTGGAGGGCTGAGCAAACTGTTAAATGATGGCAATTTGTTCTATCATCAGTGACATTGATGAGGTTTTCAGAGAAAAAGATTTGTGTACTCTGCCTAGTCTGCCCAAATTCTTGGGGTGATTTTTTTTTCTGACCAGCACCTTTTGTACCAAAGTTTCTTCCCCACCCAGAAATCTGCCGATGGAGATCAGTTTGTGGCTGAAGCTGTAGACATTTGGTCCCAGTGCCATCCCTCCCTCCTCTGTAGATGTGCTGGTGCTGCTTTGGGCTCCTCCCCCTCCTCCTGCCTCCCGCAGCCCAGGCTGGGCCCCTTGTGCAGGTCACCCCACCATCGTCAGCCTTTCTTCACGTAAACCAGTGGACCTGAGCTCACACTTCTCTCTGTCCCCAGTTTTGCATGGCACTGAATTATCTCCTGAGAATTAAGCGGCTCTGGGCAAGCTGGCCCGCCGAGGAGAGGGTGGCAGCAAGGTTATGTCCTGTTGAAGCATCGTGGGTGCCTCAGAGAGGTCCACCAGCGTGCTAACTGGTGGATCCAACAACGAGACTTCCACCATGTGCAAAATGAGGGTAAATTTTATTTTGCCTTTCCAGTAAAAGCCCTACTCGCAGAGTGCGGAGATGGGTCGTGGCTGGTGGTGAAGGGGATGTGTGGGCAGCTCCTGGCTCCCAAAGGTGAGGCATGGGGCTGGGTCCCAGACGGCGGAGGCGGATACAAGCGCTGAGTTGGAGCCTGGGGACGCGGGTGTACTGGAACGAGAGATAGCCGGGAGCCTGGAGGATTCACCTGGGGAATGTGAGGGTGGAGCAGGAGGGGGTAGCATGCCTGCAGCTCCATGAGCGGCCATGCTTGAGTAAACTACGATTAGGATTAGATTTGTAAATCTCCAGAGAAGCCCTTGGGAAAGCACCCACTGTGATTCACAAGGCTTCCCCCTGGCCTGCACCACACTGTGTGCAAACCCTGACTGAAACCCTTGCTGCCCCTCTGGCAGGGATGTTTCTCCAGCCATGAAATCTGCGTGTTCAGCAGCTGCATCTGGCTCTGCCACGGAGCCTGCTGTCAAATCTCAGTGTATCAAAGCCCTCATGCATGGGCTTCAGCTTTCCTCTGCTTCTGTGAATTGACTAAAGCTTGCATTCATTTTTGCGAGACCCCAGTGTGCGCCATAAGCGTGGATAATGCGTGGATAAACGTGTATGTGTCCTCCAAAGCAGCACCCAAGAAAAGAAAGGCAAGGTGGAAGATGAAAAAAAATCAGGTGTTTCTTGGTTTCTTAAGACAGATCTGACCTCATACGTAGGCTCGTGTTTTTTTCCCATTCCTTTTTCCTCACCCTGATACGTAAGTGGAGACTGACTCGTTTCACAGAGAGTGCTGATCTTGCCAACCCAATATTAACCCAGGGTTAGCTTGAACCTGGGCTTAGGAGAATGACTTGATCTGAAGGCAATTTGGAGCGGTGCTTTTTTTCCTCTGTTTTAGCGTATCCCCATGTCCCACTTTCAGGCATTTTTTTTCCCCTTTCAGAAACTCTAAAGGGAAGAAACTTTAATTAGGATTTTTAAAATAAACACAAAAGAGGACATTCTCAAGCTGCAGCCTGATTCTGGCACTTTATGTCTTAAGAAAGAGATTACTGACTTGAGACCTGAAGTGTTCCCCATTTTCATAACCTGGCTGCATTAAAAACACAGCGTGTGTCTGCAGATTTCCTCGGAAAATGCTCAGGGGCTTAATGAAGAATTAAGCACGTCATTGACTAGTTTTCCTTGAGCCTTGATGGATAATCTGCAGGTTTTTCTTTTTGAGCAAGAATACATTTTTTTCTAAGTATTTTCAGGTATTTGAGCTGTGTGGTAAAATAAGGTCTCCAACAAGCATTTTTTTCTGTTTTGCAGGGTTTCTTCTCTGTGTTAGCTCTGGTGCCTTCAGGGAAAAGCGTGGCAGACAAGACTGGTGCTTAACAGCAAAAGCCAGCTGGAGAATCCCACTGCCTCCTCTTCTGGGGAAGAGCAAGAAGGACATCCAAATCAAAAAAGCAGCAAAATAGAGAACTTGCATTTTCCCTCCTCTTCCAGGTGACTTTTAACACGACATGTTTTTGTGATAGTAATCTGTTGTTTCAGGCCACTGCCCACATACGTGGGTCTGGAGGGGACCAAAACCTGATGCTTCAGAGGAAATTTTGTGATCCATGGTAACCCAGTTATGCAATGTGGCACATGCAAGGTAAAGAAAATGGGATGGCTTGTTTCCACACCTGCTGCATCCCTCATTTGAGGACTGAACATCCAGTTTATTAAGAAATTGTGGTGACATATTATTATAATTTCCTAGTGTTGTGCAAAGCAGAAATTGGGCCTCCCGCATTTTAATGGCGTGCTTCTTGTGACTGCTTTTGTGTTTAATACTGCAAGGTAAAAAGCACCTGGAGGCAATAGAAGGAGGCACTTTAAATACAAAGCAGTTGACAATGAAAGGCTCCTTACATGAGGCATAGCTTTTGCTGTGTCACCTGGATCATCAGGTGTGAGCCCGTCCAGGGGGTGGTGGTCTTGCCCCCCAGCTGCGGCTAGGCTCTGAGCTCAGGATGCAGAGTGCAGTATGGATCTGGCCATGCAAACTTATATCTTGGTCACCAAAGGCGTCTATTAAACTCCAACTCACCCTGCAGAGACATAGCTCATGGAGGGCAGGTAACTTCAAGGCAGTCACTCTTCACAGTAAAACTGCACTTGAAGAAACGGGGTCCTTCCTGCCGATGAGCTCAGGAGCTCTGTGCCAGCACTTCTTCACATTGCAAATGAGGTCGGGGGTATTCACCTGAACAGCAGAGTGCGTTAGGAGATGAACCGCCCAGCCCGCTTGTCGCAATTTACCAATAAATCGAGGTTTCATGTAGTTTGTGAACTACTACTAGGTGATTCATCCTTCTCTTGGTAGGTGGGTGATGTTCCTGTTGCTAGACTGGTTATTTCCCTGCCTTCAATACTGATGCTGTGTGAAACACATCTTTCTCAGGGCTCCTCTTTCTTCTGGCTCCTGGCACGCAGAGTCTGAGAGTTTGGACATCTCCAGCTACATCAGTGCATCACCGGGGAGGATGACAGGGAGCAGCGTGGCAGTGTGCTGTGCATCCTGTCTGACTTGGCTTTCTAAGGGTTCAGGGATCTCCTGCTCTAGTTCTTGCATAGAGCCCAGGTACAGGATTCCTGCTTAGTCAGCCTGCCTTCCTCTTCCCTGCTTTTTCAGGAAAAACTCAGCAAAGCTGCCACGTACAGGTCAGGTAGAGGCTTCAGAAAGATGCGTCAGAAATCATAGCTGGCTGACCAGCGCAATGGCAGGCCATTTTGTCGTGTTGCAATGTTGGCTCTGCCACTGGCTGCACATCATGGTTGTGTTTGGTGCGCTGGGATAATTTGGATGGAGACGAAATTCTGCGTAGCTGGGGTGAATCACGGGCTGCAGGGGCTGCGCGAGCTCCAGCCACGTCTTGCAGGGCGAGCTTGTGTTTTGTGGGACTCAGATGTTATCTCATCCCAGGTTCTTTCCACGCTGTCAAAATCAGTGCTGCTGGATGATCATGTGGATGTCAGAGAGCAGATGGTTTGACCTTATTCTCCTTTTTTAAAGCCAATTGGTGCCTTTTACGAATTCTCACCCTGGTATAAATCTAGTTAATTTCTGCCTCTTCAGAAGAAATCCTTAGCAGCCTTAGGAGTTTATCTACTGTTGACTTGCTACACATCCATTTACAAAACTGATATCCAGTGTCTGCGTTTGCAGCTGGACAGCATGTAGGATCTGGCCAGGGGTAAAAAAACCTCTTATGAATTATGAATAAACCCTGTCTGTGCTCTATGGTAGATGCTTCTATCAGCTGAGATAGCACGCAATCAGTTAAATATTCGGATTCTGCATAACAACTGGAACGGCAAAGAAACCGAGAGCATGTAACATTATTATACAATATATAAATCCAACCTACACCCATACCTTGGCTAATGTGAGTGTTTATATACACTTACACACACATATCTGTGTATCTATATAGTTAACTCTTGAGGTGGAGCTGCTACTGCGTGTCACATGCTGCTTGATAAACTTTTTGGACTGAAGTGGAAGAAATGGCTTTTTTATTTGCTGAATAAAAATATAATGATTTAAATTTAGCTCTTTTCATTTGCTTTCCTGAAGACATAGTGTGCTACTTCTGGTTATTTTTTGTATTGACTTTTTTTTTTGGTTATTTTTTTGTATTGACTTCTTTTCTCCATATCAGCACATAAACTTCTGGCACAGCTGTGCTTCTGGTTTTCTTGGGGAATAAGGAGTACTAGCAAATATGCACCTTCAAGTCCACCAACAAGTCAGTTGATGCCGGCAGAGAAAAGGCGACAGTCGGCAGAAGCAGAGTGCGGCTTCAGCTGGGCACCAACGCGCAGCCTGGCCATGGGGAGTCCGGCTTTCGGTAGAGCTCAGCCCGGGAGCCTGTGGCTGCATGCAGGGAGGGTTTAGGTGGCCGGGGTTTGTTTCACATTCCGCTGAAGGAGCTCTGGGTGGGCTCTGTTCCCACTTCCAGCCACGGCGGCGCTCCCCGTTCTTTGCTGGGGGAGCCCCGAGGCGCTCGCTACCCAGCGAGGGAAGGCTGGGTGCGGGTGGTGGGAGCCTCCAGCGGCCTCCACCTGCCCATCCCTGCAACAACGTGGGAAACTGAAATGAGAAATGATAGATCGCGGGTACGTCCAAAACCCTGCCGCCCTCTTTTACTCCCACCACCTCCTCGAGGCCGGAAGCTATGAAAATGAAATTGATAAGAAGCAATTTTTAACGGGCTGTTTCTCTGGTAGGCAACCTCATCTAGCAGAAGAGGAGGCACCAAATGCTCTCTGGTACTCTGGTTAGTTTNCCCCCTTTTTTTATTTGAGAGATTTTCTTGTGATGAGACACTGCCTTTTCCCAGCACTTCATGCACTTCTTCATTTCCGGCAGGGCTTAATTCCCGACTAAGACATGGTTTACTAACGGCTTATAACCCTAGAATGGAAAAAAATTTTCTCAGATGGAAATACATTTGCCCAGAATGACCTTAGCTTTAGGCTTAGAGCAAGCGGTGGAAGTACACAAAAGCATTGGGAGCGCGTGAAGATCATCCATCTCCCTTGATAATTCGCTTGAACTGAGTGAAAAAGGACTTGTTCCTTATGGAAAATAGAAATGTTGGATACTTGAAGAGGCAAAGTGCACATACTGCTGCTTGAGAGACCAAACCACTCTGTGCATGAAAAGACAGGATGCCAAGGATGTCTTGACTCGTAAAATCCAGACAGCCGAAAACCTCTTCCGAAAATCTGTGGGGATATAGAATCATAGAATCACAGAATCATAGAATCATTCAGGTTGGAAAAGACCTCTTAGATCATCAAGTCCAACCATCAACTAACACCACCATGACTCCTAAACTAGGCCCTGGAGTGCCACGTCTACACCTTTTTTGAACGCCTCCAGGGTTAACAACTCCACCACCTCTCTGGGCAGCCTGTAATATATGCAGAAGGAAAGTAAAAACACCTATGCTGGTTTGGAAATGCACACACAATGTCTGCTTTGTATTTCTGTATAGGGGCTTACATCTGCATCAAACAGATTTCATTACTTGCTATTGAAGAGATCCTTCTAACAGGCATGCATTTTCCCATTATTAGCTCAGGTTAAGTCTTCCCGTTAAGTATAGATCTCTCCACACTTGGACAGATATTCTCTGATTACCGTATATGCCTTGATTCATGACCCCAAGGATGTGTATAGTGGTCCCCAGTGTAACGGCAGGGCTGCTGTGGACTTCAGTCCTACCGCTTGCTTTGGATTAGCTTTTATCATGTTTTTTTATCATGTACTTTACTACAAGGGGCCTGGGGGCTATAACTGATGTTTGGACACGCGGTATCTTGTGAGACTGGGTTTGCAGGTGAGTGCTACCATTAACCTGCGTAGAGATTTACTTTCGATGGTAAGTTACATAGATATATACTCTGGAGTTCCCCAAACGAAGGCTTTTGTGATGGGAAAAGAACAGCAGTGATACAAGGTCCTCTCAAGAAAGGCACTAATAGCTTAGTCCGACAGCTCTCTACTCTCTTCCTCTCCCCTACTCTCTCTAAAACTTCCATATGTGGCACAGAAATATTTTTTGCACCCTTACACTACACCCTTTCTATCTGTTAAAGCAAATAGGCACTTGCACATGCACCCTATGGATCATCAAGCCTGCTTGGCACAGTCCTCCATCCTGGCTATTTGCTACGATTTTGCTGCCTGTTGGAACTGGGTCTGGATTTTATGACAATATAACTCAGCGGTGGCAAAACAATGAAAACAAAGAGTTTGTCTTCGTGTTCTGGCTCTTGGAAGAGGGATATGCCTGACAGCGGGAAGTCAGGGTTTACCTAAAAACAGGTAGAACCCAAACCACGGTAGGTGTAGCTCCATGCGGCTCCAAACTATTACATCAGCAATGGACTTAATCCACAGAAAACACCTAAGGGTTATAAGTGTGAGGGATCTAGAATTAATATGTGCACATTAATAGCAATTTTTTTTTCTGGGAGTGATTACTGGAAAATGGTGGTGTTGCTAAGTAGTTGGTCTCCCTTCCAGCTCTTTAGTATTTGTACTCCTGTGCCTTTCTTATTGTTTTATGAGGATTTTCTTCTGGTTTTGTTTGTAAGCAAGGCAGCAGATGCCAGGGCCTGAACCCTATTAAAGATCTAATCCAAAAGCTGTGAAAGTCAGTGATTATCTTGCCTATGAGCTCAGCTGACTAACAAGCTAATAGTTGGACTAGACTAACAAGCTAATAATAGGATTATTTTATGACTTGAAACAGAGATTGACTAACTCTTCCACACATTTGCAGCAGCAGTTCTGGCTGTTCTTTTTATCCATATCGACTGGGGTAGTTGATCCTTTGCTCCTTCTCTTCTACCAAAGTGTTTTTGAATGGTAATGTTATATAATTTTTAATGGGAAACTGCAGATTTGGAGTGAAAGAAATTTTACATGAACTGTAGTTGGTCCCCCAGTCCACTTTTGATGTTTTGTTGTTGAGGGAAAAAAAGCAGTATCTGAAAAGCTCTGGTTTGTAAATTCTGCTGCACTCAGCCTCCTGAGAGCCACCATCCTTAGCCTGCCCCACCTGCTCACGCTCCTCATGTGTCCTTGATGCACAGTGATGCCTTCTGCATCTGGTGCGGTAACTCACTGCCACACTAAAAGTCTAAAATCCTCTGAATGTCTCCCCTACACCTCTCCCTCTCACCTATCCCTATCCTGTCTGGCTGTGGGGATTCTCTGATACCCCAGAAAAGTGCAAAACTAGTTGAAAACTCGACCCAGCAAAAAGGTTACAAGTGTTTGTTGCTAGTGGAGAAGGTGACTTCTGATTTGGTCTATCCATGTCTATCCAAAAGGACATCTGGTGGAAATGGCAGTAATGTTATCTTTTCCTTCTTTGTTTTTGAAAGCAGACCAAAAATTGCTTATGTACCTGATTTAGAAAATACTTGCCTCTTTGGTAGGGCTAAAACTGGGGTCTGCAGGTTTCTTTGAGAAGGCAACAGTCTTTTCTGGTTGTTGACACATCTACCTGATGATGGAGTGATGAAGAACTGAGAGCTGCTGAGGCAGAGAGAGGGACACCACGTCTCACAGATGTTATTTGGATCGGCCAACTTGCAACATGTAATAGAAATGTTTGCCTTTGGATCTAGGGTGAGTCATGAAAATGTCTCATTATAGAAAATGAGTTTCAAAGCGTTTTCCATAATGGCCCCAATTTTGCTATGTTATTGCTCTTCCCACTTCAAGAAATGGCTTTTTGGGAAGTTTGACTAGTGAAGTGCTAAAAATGAAGCTGGCTAAAGGAGTGTCTCCTGTGTTACAATTTCTACTGGCCAACATGAGCATCAGCAAGCTGTGGGCATTTCATCTGCGAATGTGGTTAGCTGTCTTTATAAGACTTTAACCGTGGAAATCCCCGCTGTAACCTGACCTTCGCACGCTGGCGGGAAGCAAGTTGGCCCGGAGTCTCCTTCCGCGCGGTCCCAAATCCGTCCTACCATTACCCTGAGCAGCCCTTTACCTTGGGAGGCGTTTTTCTCTGCCAGCCCAGCCGCTGTTACGTGACTGTGCAGAGTTCACCACAAAGCCTTGGTGTTGACATCAGGAATATGACAGCCCTTATCCGGCCACAGACGTTTTCAAAAGCATTGGCTGGTGGCCCGAGTTACCTGAAGCAGTTACTAATTGTTTGGTGATGACGCAAATGCCGGGGTCCAATTTCAGCCCTGCTGCCAGCTCCCAGGCAGGAATGACCTGCTCAACTATTATTGCTCTCCATATCCTGGTGGCAGGCAGGCCTGCAAATTCCCCAGGTGCTGCGCTCCTGCCGTAGGTAGGTTATATTGAAAGGTGCATTTTGTTTCTTTTGGAGTGAAATACTCTTTCCTGTGGCCTTTGCTCTGATTTAAACCCGTATGGGTTTCCCCCCCACACACTCCTATTATATGTAGAAACTGTTCCTGGTGCCTGTCTGAGCATCATTGCATGTATGCTTACTCTGCACACTTTTGTTATTATCCAAAACTGTTAAAATCATATTCAATGGCTTAAGGACTCTCCTTTTCATCCAGGTACCTGGCCTAACTCTCCTGTCGCAGGCACATCATACAAGATTGTTTCACCATGACTTGTGTGCTCCCCATTGAACTAGAATTGGCCTCTGCACCACTGGCAACACTCGTGGAAAACTGCTGTAACAGCTGCTCAATAGCACTTCAGGCAGTTTTATATGTTTTTATAAACATTTTCACTTCTGATTTGGTCATTTATAGCAAATGCCATCTGATGTTATTTATGCAATGGTCAAAGCATAAGACATATCCCGAGGATTAGTGATGGGAAGAACTAGACAGCAGCCTTGGCCTCCTACCCAGCCTGATCCTGTGATGTGCAGTGAGTCAGCGGCTGTGCCCCAGTCTCCCTATGTGTAAGACGGGACAATAACACAGGTGGATTGCAAAGCTTATGGGGTCTATCAGCCTGCTGTCACCTGCCAGTTAACTCCTGTGATTAGTGGGAGTGAAGCGAGGCAGAAGCACAGAGCAGAGGCTACTGAGGTCCCCTGGGAGCACACCACACACACCAGTGGTGCAACTTCTGCTGCAGTTGGCTTGCTTGGGGTCGGTCCCAAGGGGCAGGTGGGCAGCTGGGGGAAGGGGCCTTGGGTGAGGGGCTGAGGCTGGGTGAAGTATCCTGAACAACTGCCGTAGATATTTTCTGTGCATAACGCTGAGAATATTTTCTATATGGCTTTGTCACCTGTATGGTTATTCAGTTCTGTCTAAGCTTTTTGCAAAACAAGTGAAGTGGAGGGAAAAGAGAAAAAAAGCTCCTTGTTTTTAATGGTAACGTTTAAAAATAATATAAAACCATCCTCTGTGGCCAAACCACAGAAATTGCCATGCAGATCCAAGAGCAGGTGTGCCTCCTGGAGCTACTGGAACAGCATCAGAAACCTGCTGGATCCCCAGTAGAAAGTGTCCTCTTAATTCTGGGTCAAATTCTCCTCCAAATGTGGTTGAGAGCAAAACTCCTATTTACTTTAATGCTTGCTGGCTTTCATCTGTTGTTTTTGGAATAAACTGAGATCAGACGTGAGAAGTGCAAAGTATGTCTGTTAGGGCAGGAGGAAGCTAGCGATGTGCTGGGAGAGGTTGGGAATGAACCGGTTGGAATGTCCAGGTCCTTGGGATGAGACCTTTTAGTAGAGTAATGTGGCGAAGGATACTCCTGGTCTTTCGGCATGAAGCTGAGGTTATGGCTTTCCATTCTCACTTCTAATTTTCCTTAATTTCTCCCGCAGGCCCCCCTGGCTGGCTGCAGCCAAACGCCCGTGTTGCACTCAGCTGTGGCCCAGCTCAGTAGGTCATTTCCGTGGGGTTTTGTGTTGCTCCCTCCTGCCAAACCAGTGGCTCTGGGGGAGCCATTCCTGCACCCACCACTGTGAACATGACCTACCCAGCAAAACAGCTCTGTGCCTGGCATTAGGCATCTGATCTGTCCCCCAGTGTTACCGGTGACCTCCAAGTTCATGGGTAGGTGTTTATGCTTAGCTGGCTTCATGGAACTTCAAGGACATTAAGCTTCCCCCCCCCCCCGCCCCCAAAAGAAAAAAATCTACCTTCTTCAGCTTGGGACGTGCAGAATTTCAGCCATTTTTAGTGCCGTGGAAGTCATCCCACCCCTTCAAGAATAGCAGGTTGGCTGAATACGTTCTTGTATTGCTATGGAAACAGGGAGAGAAAGCAGGTAAGTTGTGATCATAGGCTACTGCAGGATGTATTTCTTAATGCAGCTTCCTAACTGTATAGCCAGTCCAGTTTCTGGGTCAGTGTGGATATGAGGTGGTAGCTCACTGTTAATACAAATGTCCAAACAGATTCAGACCTTTTGCCATTCTTCTTTTCTCCATTCGTATCTGTCACAAACTTCAGAAATAATTGACCTATTATTCAGTGGGAGAACTCCTTTCCCACCCACTTTCCTCCCCCCTATTTCCCAAACCATTCCCTCTCACTTAAAGTCTTCCAAAACATTAAGACTTGATACTCCAGAGTGCCGAGCACCCTGGCCCTGATTCAGTAGAGCACTTAAACATAGGAATAATTTCATTTGAAGTCAATGCAATTATTTGCATGCTTTAGTTGCTTTGGAGTGAGAATTGCTCCATATTCAATAGGGTGGAGCCCATGGAGTCCTTTCCTGGCTGCGCCGCTCAAGTTTGCTACATGGGGAGGAAAGCTAAAGCAGCTCTTTTCAGTGCTTGTGCTGCTGGAGAACAAAAGGAAGCGGCACATAGAAAGGGTATTTCTGGGCAGGATGGGGTTGTGGTTCACTAATCCTATATTATAAAAGGCTTGCTCTCATTGTATTCTTATCAGAGCCTGTGAGATTATCCTTATCACAGCCTGTAATGTTATTTTTATCAGCTTGAAAGATGGTTCTTTTATACCAGGGCAGCTGTGAGCCTCTTAAGGCCTTTCCCTTTACTCACCTTTCTGCTGCACTTCTCTGCCTCTCTCCCAACAGCATTTGCCCTTTGATACGAAAGCTCAGAGTAGTCTGACATTTAAACATATAACGCTGGGCTGGAGGTGTTTTGCAGTGTAAAATGCTTAGATACATGATTTAAACCACTGTCTCTCAGTTCCCATGTAAAAGTATGGCTCAAGTAGGGCTCCACTGCCTGTTTTAGGAGATTTAGCCCAGTGATGCTCATTCCAGACAGCCCAGGCTGGTGGTAGAACATAAACGTATGCAGCTGTGATTTTATCTGTGCTACCTCGGGCTGCTAGTTTGTGGTCTGGGATGAACTGAGCAGCTCTTTGGGACAGGAACATCCTTCTGTTATGTGTGGAGACCAGAGTAAGACTGGAAACAGGTAATTTTAATAATAATAATAATAATAAAAATAGTTCTGTTCCACTTTCTATGTCAAAACTCTTAAATTGGCCGATATGCTCATACTTGTATTTTGGTATCCTAGCTTGGAAACCTCAGCAGACTCCCTGCCCAATCTTTGTCAGAGGAGTGGTGATAGGGTGGCATCAGCAGATGCTCCAGGCCTCTTGTGAAGTCTGTTTGTGTTGCCAGGAAGTTACGTTTGGCGTTAGCAGTGCAAGGGGCTCTATAGGATAGTTTTTGCTGTGCCTGTGAGTGTAAGAGGCATGCGCGTATCATCCCAAAGGTGAGACCACAGCCTCAGACCTACCAGGCAGGGATTTGGGCTGCAAAGAGCTCCCAAAGTGGTCCCCAAGGGCCCCATGTAAAATGCCCAGCGCAAACACAGCAAGAACAATTACATCTGCACCAGCCATCGGAGCAGGGCCAGAGCGGGCTCAGGAGCATGTCTCCTGAGCAGCCATCCTGTGTCGCTGCCAGTGCGGTGCCTCGGTAGGCACAGCACCGACCCCAGGGCGAGCAGGGGCTGCGTGTCTGTGTGGGCTGTCCCCCAGGGCAGCACGGACAGGTCCCAATCTCCTGGTTGAGGGGAGAGAGGCTGGCTGCAGGGGAGCAAGCTGTGCTGTGACACCTGGCCTCTGGACCTGGCAGCTTTTGTTTCCTGGCTTAAAAACAGTCAAAGAGACCAGCCTCGGCCGTTCATGTTTGCAGTGTAAATGAGGCCCAAGAAAATTGTGTGAATGCTCAATGGGGTTTTTTTTATCATGCTCACACTCCTCTGTTCACTTTCCCACAAATAGCCTGTGCACGGGGATTTGGCTGTTGGTGGTGGTGCTGCAGAGATAGCAAGGGCAGCTGCGCGCTGAGCAAATACCCACGCACTGAGCAAATACCCATCTCAACTCACCACGGCAGCAAGAGAGGGTCTGAAACACCTCTGTCAGCAGCGATCCCCACTTCCGCTCCTTCCCTCTCACGCCACGTCTTACTGTGCTGCAACCAGAAAAGGAGCAGAAAAAGTGCTGTGATGAAGCAACTGGCCAGAAAAAGGATAGAAAATGTCAAAAAACAACCAAGGGGAGTAATCTGGAAGCACCCAGATGTGTTCCCATTGAGCATTTTTCAGAAGAGATATAAAAATTGGAGCTTGCTTCAGACCAGAGATGGGGGATAAGTGATGTGAATGCAAGGCACACATGTAAGGGATCAGGCCAAAGGTCTGCCTGGCTCAGGGTCCTGCCCCTGCCCCACAGAAGTCGCCACGGTACTGGGATGGTGAGGGGGAGCACACCCGGCTCAAGGAGAGCAGCCTGCATGCCACCGCTGTCCCCCGTGCTCCCGGTGCTGTGGCCAGGCGCCAGCGCGTAAAATCCCGGTGGGGCACGCATGGAGCAGGATCGCACCCCAGGACCGGGCAGCACCAACCCCGGCGCCGCCCTGGGCGCAGACAGGGAAGCAGACGTGTGAGCGTGTCTCTTTCGGCTGGGGCCGGCTGTAGCCTCCTCAGCAGCAAGGCCCTGCATGCATTTTTGGAAGTGCTTTGAGACTGTTTCTCCCAAGGGCTGTTGCTGTCTGGGTGCAGCACAGGCAATAAAACCCAACGGCAGCAATGCCAGCGGGGCCCTCACACCATGGCTCCCTCTCCGCCCACAGTGCCATATAGAGGGTTGTTCTGCGGCTGCTGGGCAGCGCAGCCTGAATTTCAGTTGCCTAACCCTCCCCATTTTTTGCCTGTTTCTGGCAATTTTTAACTCCACCAACCTCCACTGAGGAAAGATGCCCGATGGGTCGCCTCTCCCTCCCTCTCCCCGCAGGGCACCCTGTCCGCAGATGGCAAAAACATGTCGGTGAGTCCGGCACGGCCGTGCCAGCTTCTGCAATTGTGTCACGGTTCACGGCGGCTGTGCCGGGCTGGTTTGGCTCGTCTTCACTCCCTCGCACCCTGCAGCCCAGGGTTTCAGCTGCCGAGGAGCCTCCGCTGACTTCCCAGCCGCCTGCCCCGCTGTGCCCGTGGAAAGGGAGCTGCGTTGGCCCCTGGGGTTGCGGTGAAAACATTTGGGATTGTGGCTGGAATACTCCCCTTGCTCAGGCACCTGAAGGGAAACCGCCCAGATGTTTGGTTTTTTGGTTTTCTTATTTTTCTTTTTTTTCTTAAAGTCCTGAATTTACAAGCTAGCCTTGTGGGGATTTTTTCAGCCGGTATGGGAAAGGTCTATGTGGGGGAGAGGGAAGGGGCTGGCCCCTAATTTCTGAATACTTAAAGCTGGTGAAATTGGCAATAGGGCTGTGTCATTCACCATGACTGCATTTCCCCCTCCTTCTGCTGTGGGTCTTTCTTCCACAAAAGCATGGGCCTGAGCTCCTGGGCTGTTTGGGAGGAGGTTGATCGCTCCAGAAAACCCTTTTGACGTGGACTTCAGGAGGATCTGGATCAAGCTTTTAAGGTAGCTGGTACAGACTTCTAACAAAAACTTAAGTCTAATCTAGAAATGATATTGCAGATTGATATTATCCAAAAGGAATGACAAAATATTGCAAAAATATCCTGTACTTCTCCAATCTCCAGCCCTAACCTAAAACCTCCCCTCCTCCTGGAGTTTTGCTAGGGCTGTGGTACCAGCCGTGTTTTGCCAGCACAAGTTGTGTCATTTAGACATCATAACCCCTGACTGACAACCTCCCTGGCAAAACAAAAGTTTGTGATGTATACCTGGCCTATGTGATGTACCCACGAGGCATTTCATCAGCAGTGGTTTATGCAGAGATTTAGATTTGTATGAGTTTCACAATCGCTTTTAAAGCCCCTGGGCTGCTGGAGCGCTCCCTAGGTGCTGGAAGGGGCTGGGGCCCTCAGCAGTTTGCAGGGTGGAGCTCGTCGTCTTGCTTTAAAGCAGATCCTCATGAATTCTGTAGACTGAGAGCAGAGGGACAGTGGCGCTTCCCAAGCTTGTACCCAGGGGAATAAAGGGAAGCAGGACTAATGGGAGTTTTCAGAAGCCTCTAACTCACTGGAGGAGCATAAATATCTTCAAGGGATTGCCCTGAGGTGCTTCTTAAAAAAGCAGCCAGGTTAAAGTGGCTTTGCTAAGTTTGTTCCCATGAATATGATTTTCCCCAGGCACACTTTTTACATATACCTGTTAGATAAAAGCTACCACACAGTAAAAGAAAAACAACACACAACCCTCTTAATTAAAGATATCAGGGGAAGGAGGCTCCTCATACAAACAAAAAAAAGAGGTGAGGTGGTTCTGGTTTAAAGAGCCCTGAGAAATAAAGCTGCCCATGGTTGCTATGGTGGTCCACCCTGGTTCCTGCGCAGAGCCTGGGCTCAGCAAGTGTCAGTGCCTGGGATGCTTACAGGCACGCGCATGCCCCTCTCCCCTCCTCCACCCAGCACCAACCCCTCATTGCCCGGCGATGGCAGGCATCCGAAAACCCAAGATAAAAACAGCTCCTGCCAATCTGCTTTCTGGGCTGGCCACTCTGGGTGTACTCTGCCTGTGGCCTCGTAGCTCCCTGCCTAGGTTGTCTGCCCGCATGTCTGGCCGATGCTGGGATCCCACTGTCCCCAAACTCCCAGGGGGTTTCCCGAATGCGTGGTATGTTTTGGAGGGTGGACTTCTTCCACACCAGTGACAGTGGGATGACTCTGTCCGTCTACATGGGCATGGTCCTGGGTCTCCCTGCCCCGTCCCCACTCTCTGCAGGGCTCCCCTGCTTTTTCTTTCCCCGATGCCTGGTGAGGGCGAGTTGTCCAACTCCCCTTCTGCAGAGGTGTGACTCCCGGTGTGGGACGCAGTGATTTTTACATGGCTTTTCCCAGCTAGCCCGTCACGTGCCGTGGACACGATCCCATGGTGCTCAGGGCCTGGGAGCAGTGAGTACGTTACTTTGCCCACAGCGCTGAGAGCATAACGTGGAGGAAATGGAAGCAATGACTGGTGCTGATAGAAAAGCCAACCCTTGAATGTGTCTGTTTTGTGCCAGTTAACACAATTATGCTGATGACTTGCTTTGATGTAAACTCACTCTTGTGAACAAGTCTGCGATATTATAATTGAAAGCCAGGAAACTTCTGTTGTTGAAGATCTGGAAGCTGCAAAGGCTTTTGTTGGACTGTGTGATGACAGTACGGATCCATGGGATATACTTTTTAAAATACATTGGTCTGGGACATTGTGGAGGGAGGGAAAAGGTGGAAAGGAGGTGGGGGGTGCCTTCACCAGGTAGGGGCTGTTGAGCATTGGGTCTGAAAAGCTCATCTGGCTCGATGGATGTCTATCTGTTGCCTAATGGGAAGGGGTTTCACTGTGCTATCCTGTCTGCCCCACCGCAGCTTGTACTCACGTGGGCATTTTGGGAGCTCAGTGATGTACAAACAAAAGAAGCGGTCCAGCGCCTCGGTAGTGAAGCAGTGGACCTGACCAGAATGACTAACGCTGATAGAAAACGGAGCTACAAGAGCTGTGTGTGAGATCTGGAAGATATTCCAGACCTAGCAAACCTCTGTGAGAGCGACAGCAAAAGCTTATCTTGCTCTCCCATCGGTCTGCTGCTCATGGGAACCCGCGCAGCAAAGTATTTATTCAGAGGGCTAGTTGTGTAGGTGGCCGAGCGTGTTATCACAGAAACAAAATGTTAGTCATGAGAGTGTACTCGCTAGACATGCCTTCTGCATGCGCCTTCTGGCGCAGCAGCCAGCTTTATCTCCTGGCGGGGTGCGGGCCCTTGCCAGCTTGGCATGGGAATGTGGCAGGACAGGACTTGACGCGAGGAGTCTGGAAGGGAACGCCGTTCCACCAGCACCGAGCGCTTTGGCTGCATTTCCATGTCTAATCGGTCTAATTCACATTTGAATTAATGCAGCGTATATGAAGATGCTTACAGCTAACAAGTGGTTGTGGTTTTGTTTTGTAAATCGTTATCTCGCTTTCAGATCAATGAAACTAACTCCGCGGCCGACAAACAAAGTTAACATACTAAGGCGTTCAGACATATGTAACTCTTAGGTTGGCTCAGGTTTTGGGTGCCCAACTTTAACCAAACTTTCAGTGACTTTTGGAAGCACAGATCCTCTCAAGGACGATGACAGCGGGTGCAGCAAAACAGAGGGTCCGAAATAACAAATCCCTTGGGTTTAAATCCTTAGATTTGGTCTTTCCTTGGGTGTGGGAGAAGGTGCTATTAATGAGGGGTCATAGAATTACACCACAGTGAGCTCTGGTTTCATATGAGCATGACTGAATCCAAAAACTTATTCCCCTGTGAGAAATAACAAGCAATGTTACGCTAGTACAGTTGCATGGCTGCTAAGGTAATTTTCCCTCCTTGTGGCTGTTCCAGTAGAGTTAAAGCAAGTGACTGCTAGTGTAGACTTTTCTCTTCAATACAAGAAAGCATAGAGAATCCTACTCTGCTTTGAGTACGTTCCCCAGAGCAGCCGTGAAGGAGGGGGCTGTAGGACCCCATTGCAGGGAGCTGCGAGGCTGTATCGAAGGAAGCAGAGGCGGCTTTGGTGGGTGACACACATCTGAAGCCCAGTTTCACCGGCATCCTGATTTGCAAAGGCATTCCCATCCACTGCCACACTGTTAATTTACCTACAGCACAAGTTGCCAAGGTTTTTTAACTATCATTCTCTTGCTACATATTGATTTTATTCTATTGCCTAAGGGTATAGAAATAATTAGCAGAAGAGTCTTCCCATCGCATTTACTATGTAGTTAATTAGAAGTTTTATCATATAGAGTAGTCATGTGAGAAAAACAGCGCTGTAGTAACTCAAGTGAGCTCTTCCAGCTGATGTGAAGCAGCAGATCTCCATTGACTCTTGCTGGTCCTTGTCGCTTTACAGCAGCAGCAGGAACATGGTCCCGAAGGAAAAGGGAAACACCAATGGCTTTGTTTCATAAACACTCGGAGGCCTAGCGTGTGCTCCAGGGAAGCTCTCACTGTCTAAGCAGTTTGTCGGGGAATTAAGCCGACTTGTTGCACATCAGTGCACCGTTGCCCCACAGTTTCCGTCCCATCACCATGGGAGGGACCCAGCAGGTCTGTGGCATTCCCACACTCTTCGCATTCACCTGGTGTTTAGACTGTCCAGGATATTCAGGATAACAGTTTGCCTCCGGGCTCAGGGACTCTGGGGCTGCCCATGGCGATACCAAATGCTGAGCCCTTTGTTGCATCTCTGCTAGGGTTTTTCCTGTGGCAGGATTGCCCTCCATGCATTAACTATCTTTGCTGTGGCAGGAAAGCCTTTCTTGCCTTACAGCGCCAAGTGTCTGGGTGTGACAGTGGGTGCTGTGTCCGGCTCAGGAGGTGGCCAGTTGACCATCTGCACCAACATCTCTGAAATGCCTTCCCTGCGGAGTGTGGTGGTGTCTGGCCTGTGGCTCAGTCAGGGGCAGAGACTGTGGGGTTGCACCTTTGCCTGCCACGCTTGACGGTGGCAATCACGGATCCGCTTGTGGGTGCCGTGAGCATTACTTGTGACTGCTGCCTGTGAACGCTTGCAGGTGCTGCTGGGAGTGGCGGAAACGAGCTGTGTTATTGTGTGTGTATGTGTACATAGCAGAGATGAAAAAGAAACTTGCACATGCCAGTAGGTAATTTGGACATTGATAATGAATCTCTCCCTTGTAACCAGGTGGCTTAAATCCAGCTCATGGCCTAGAGAGAATAATGTTTATTCCTGAAAAGAAGGCTCTTCGGCATGCTTTTCTGGCTGCAGTCCAACGTCTGATATCCGTTTCTTAAATTGGGAGAGGTACCTCTGCATCCTGGAGAGGAGCTGAGACTGGTGGCTGGCCAAAGGTATAGTTCAGCCTCACCTCCTCCCAAAAAGTGGCTCCTGTAAAGCTGGGAGGAAGCATATGATGGCCCAGGTGGAGCTCCATCTCTAGACCCTCAGCTCTCTGAAAGATGTGTTGCGCCAGGTAGCTGGTGGTCCTCTGAAGCTGCCCTCATTTAAGTGTTTGTTCCAGCTTGTGACACACAGAGAGCGTTTGTGCTTTGGCAGGGATGGCAAGACCATCTGGGAGCCACTTTCGAGTCAAGTTAGCGCTTCTTCCTGCTGAGGAGACGGGGTCTCAGCACTCGGAAGAGCAACTGAATATATGGGCTGGTGGCATGTCTTTGGAGAGGTCCCAAGTCAGCAAAGTAAGGGTGAGTGGAGGTGCAGAGCAGGACATCTCCCAGCGGCACCCCAGGGAGGGCGTCTGAGCAGAGACCGGGGTTTCGGGAGCTCCAGGTTCTGCTTTCAGATCCTCCACTGTAAGGTGCCATAAGCTATGTGCCTTTCATTTCCGCAACCACTAGTCTACTTACAAGGCAAGCTCTTTGGGCCTGGGTGCTATGTACGTATTTTTCTGTCATTCCCTGCAGCTTTGGTTTGATTTGAAGCTCTTCTAGGGGGTGGGAGCTCCTCACTCTGCAGAACCACGGGCACCTGAGGTGGCTGCTGTGCCAGGGGCGCAGGCGGGCAGCCCACCCAGGGAGGCACAGCCCAAACTCGGGCTCTGGGGATCTGAGTCACCTTCTGGATACTCTGCTGACTGCCTAGGGCTGGTGTAAGCAGCAAAGTTAGATGCCTAAAATAAACCTAAGATGGTGAGACGATCCTCCTCATCCCTTCTCCACATGCAGTTTTTTTTACTCACATTCACGTTTTTATATGGCTGATGTCTGACTTATGTCCATTCATTTCCACCCAAAGGCCTTTTTACATACAGTCAGTGTTGTGAAGTGGCCTGTTCCTGTGTAACTGCAACAAGCTGAACATTGTTCTGCAAATCTTTGTTGGAGCCTGAAACAAGGGCTCATCTAATCTTCATGTGCCTTAAGACTGTGGCCTGAGATGCATGTTCAGTTTGGTCGATGTTAAGACAGTATTTAAAAATACAATTTCTGTTGCATCAGTGGAAAAAGAGACATTCTGCTTGCCAAAAGCCCCTTCCTCTTAGATATCTATCAATGCCTTGCCTAGCTTAGATAAAATATCTGCATCATAGCTGAAAGCTATTATCAAATTAGAAGTGAACTTCCCATCTGAATCTTGCGTGAAAGAGTCTATAACCTCAAAATTAAGCTGTAATTTTATGAGCAACAGCTGGACTATAAGTTGGTTGCTTCTTCAGAGAAGGCTTTTTTTTTTTTTTCTTTAAATACCTGGCTAAGCAGTATTGCTTGCTCAGTTATAATTTAACGCAAGTTCACTCTAAACCAGCTGTGCTAAAGGAAGATATTACCATTGCCCGCCTGCTGGTTACTGCTTCTGTGCCAGAGGGAGGCAGCTGCAAGAGTGACAGCCCTCTCCGGTGCGTCGTGGCGGGATCCCTGTGAGCGTTTCCCAGGCACCATCCCCCGGCCTAGAGCAAGCAGCTGGCTCTGGTGGTTTGAGGGTTTGCCCTCATCACGAGTGCACAGGGCAAGCTACCGGGCAGGAAGACAACATGAAGCCCTGACTCGATCTGCCAGCAAAACCACTTGTTATCTGTAACCCACTGGAGATGAAAGGAGCCCCGTTTACCTATTTAAACTCTTTGGATGAGCACATTGTGGCTGCAGTGCATTAAGGAGGAAAGCAGGTTATTGGCGTGTCGGGGTGCTAAGCTGTTGAGCTGACACGGCAAGATGTGGAAGTCCTGTCCATCCGTGACTCCAGAGTTAGAGCGGGCTGTGGTGTGGAGCAGCGAAACGAACCCCAAGCAGTTTTAGGCTGGAAACAAGAGAGGCTGGTTGTATCCCCAGCAATGAGAAGGTGCCCAATGGTATTCCTAAATGGTGGGGGAGGGAAAGGGCAGCAAATCTTCGAGTGCCTGTTGTGGTTAAAGTGGACCCTGAGCTCTCAGATATTTTAAGTTGCAGAATGACATTGTGTCTGATGGGAAGCAATGCTGGCGTCTGTGTTTGGATTTCCATGGGCTGTGTGAAAAGGCTACGGGGAATGCCAACCAAAGCTATTTCAACTCTTGCCCGTGATCTTTACATATTAGGGTGACTCCTTGTTTCAGTGTCAAACAAGACATTTCACTGCTCAGAGAGCTGCTTATCTCATATGCGATGAAAGCAGAGATTCTGTTGCTGGAGAGCAGGGAATCTGTAGTTTCTCATTATCAGATGTATCATTTCTGGGGTTGATCTTTGAGCCTCTCTGACTCTAAAGCACTCAGCAGCTACCACAGCTGAAGCTAGCATTTTCCCCCCTAACTGGTGTTCTCGGTGAGGCTTTCACAGTTAGGTTTTAGCAGGAGGAAAGGAGGGAAAAACGCTGGAATGTCCCTCTGCAAGTAACTGACCAGGAACCAGCGGTCTCCTTGCACACCTGCAATTAACCTCCGGGTCGGAGGCTCCTGGAGTCCTTTCCAACTAGCAGAAGATGTCGTGGTTGGAGTCTGTTGTCTTCTACTTAAAAGTCATGTATCAAGGGGTTTCCCTTTCAGCAGCTGCCTGGTATGTAAACTTCTGAAGCACACTTTGATGAAAGGTAACCATTATCACTGCAGAAAAAGGTCCCGCTTGCTAATTGAATTCAAATCATAACTCTTCATGCCTGACTGCATCTGAGGGAGGGGATGAGCTGGCCAAAGCAGACTGCTATCATCCTAACTAGCTCGACACTGCCCTGATGAATTTCTGGCTTGAGGATGAACTTTCCTCCCAAAACACACATATCTGCAAACACGACTGCGAATGTGGCAGGTGGAGAGGCTGCAATTCAGCATGCTGCTCCAGATGCAGATCTGCCTTGAAACAGTGGCCTGATTCCCCTCACCAGCCCTTTCAGTGGCTCAAATGCGCATGTGAGGCACGGGGCTGTGCTGAAACCCTCGCAGCGCGGCAGAGAGGGAGGAGCGGGATCTGGCAGCAGCAGGGAATGGAAAGAGAAGAGGAAGCCCAGTGGGAAACCAAGCTCATCCCTCCACCGTTTCTGACAGGGATGGTGTTTGTGGGGTTGTTGAAGGATACCACATCTCTCTCTGGACATGCATAATGTGATTTGCAGGAGCTGCTGGTCAAAGCAAGGCTGGAGGACTTCGCCCTGACTTGAGGAATCATTTCTATAAATGTTATGCTGACTTCCGGAGGTGGTGAAAACTGCTCTCATCTAAACCAGATTTACACAGAAACAGGATCAGCGCTTGCAAAATATTTAATCATTGCATCTTATACATCCGGGTAGTTTGGCAGACAATAGCTGTTTTCACACTCTAACAAGAGCTTTGCTGATTGCATAACTGGAAAGGGAAGAGAAACGTGAAGAAGCAGCAGCCGCAGCAGCAGCTCCCGGTGGGGCGAGGACAGTGGCACCAGGGAGGCGCGCAGGGGAGAGGAGCCAGGCATCTGCAACATGAAGTGAAAACCCAAACCAAACCCAGGAACCAAAGCATCGCAGGCAGCTCCTACTTGCTTTTCATTCTGATTTGCTTTAGCAGCAGCCAAGTGAGCCCCATGCGGGCCTGGTGTTTCTCCGGGAGTCCTGGCTCCCTGCATGGTGTGGAGAGGAGGGAGCGCTGTCCCCCTCACCGGCTGGCTCTTTGCCTGGCACCAGAGCTGCCCCCGGACTGGGGGTGCTGGGGCCTCCCTTTGGGTTCTGCTTCGACCCACCAGTTCACCCTGAGGCTCCTCCCTTCCTCCTTTCTTACACGGGAAGTTTTTTTCTTCCCCTCTTAGAAAGAGCGTTGGCAAGACACATCATGGGCAGCAAGCAGGAGCTTACAGCCTTGATCAGAGGTGGCAAATCCTCCCTCACAGCTCGTGTTGCTGCACCAGGGCTGGAGGTGATGGCTGCTGACTCATGAGAGGCGCTTCCTTATTCGCACTGTGGAGGTGAGCGAGGTGCTGAGCGGAGGACAGCGAGAGGTGGGATTTGGCAATGGAATGAACCTCACCGTCTTCTCGTGTGGGTGTGCAGAGCAATTCCCGCAGATCTGTTGAGTCAGTCCCATTTGCAGTGCTTGGCTGCTGGTGAGCCTCTGCTTGAGGGCAGGAGACTGACATGACACACAGATGGGTGCAGGGAGGAGGAGGAGGAATCGGCTGAGCGTGAGGTGCCAGCATGGGCATTGCCAAGCATTAAAGGGTTCAGTGGAGCTCCTGTGTGAGAAGGACGGGGCTCAGGCTGTGCAGCCTCTTACCCATACACCAGCTGCCCTGCTTTGGATGCTGTGCATTAAACCCTGAAGCAGGCTGGTTCAAGGATATTTGTTTAGTATTGCCCTTTCCACTGCCTTTTCCTCTCACTCTTACTCTTGTGTTTCTCTCTGACGAGCCAGAGAAGCGCTGTGCTTACAGGCAGGCTGCACCTCTCATTTCAGGGTGTTCAGGTCACCTGAAGATGCTTCTGTTCCCCCAGCTCCAGCTGGCTTCTCCAACTCCAGTACACACTGGAAGCTGCCTTGGTTTCAAGAAAGGGAAAGAAAAACACAAAATCCATGTGGTTTTTTACCTTTTAAAATAGGCATTATGCTACACTGTTAAAATGAATAAATGCCACCAAAAGAGGAGGTGACAAGAGCGAAGGGGAAACCAGTGACTACCAAGATGCTTGGCTCAGCTGAATCACCCAACCTGCCTTTCTGAAGTTAGCTTCCTACACTGCTGAAAACACTTAGAACAAATGCGTCTTAGAAAAATGAGAGTGATCTTCTCAGTTTCTCTCTTTCTCTAAAAACAGAAAGTGCTGTTTGACAAAGGGGATCACCACACACTATTACATGACGTGGGAGGCCCCGTTGAGCCATCTTGCTGCAAACTGATTTGACAAAGAATTACTCAGCAAAAGCTCCCTTCAAATAGGTTGAGACATATGCACATTTCGGCTGCTTCCTAAAAGCAAAATGAGTCTGCACCGTGATTTAAAAAGAGCTGGTATATTAATCAGGGTTTCCCTAGAGATGAGTTACTCTGATTCTTGGGTCTGCTGCTGGAAGGCTGCTTGCTTTGCTCAGACCTTGCTCTGGCTGAGCCAAGATGAACTGCTGTGGCCGTAATCTTGCACAGAGGTTGTGCTCACTGTTTTAAAGGTAGTAATACCTCTGCCATCTGATGGGTGCAAAGAAGCTGGTAGTGCTTCAGCACTGGCTAGGGAGCAAACGCAGCGAAGAGGGATCCTTTGATAGAAAAATCCCACGGTGTGTGGGCAGGCTGCAGTCAGTACAGACGCCACCCCAGCCTGGCAGGGAGAAGGACTCTCCAGGAAAAAGCCTGTGGGACTGTGGGCCACGGGCTCTGATCCATCCCTTCTTCTGCTCTTCAAAAAGTGAACCTGGGCAGAGTTTGGTTTTAGTTTTCAGGATAGAGGCTACTTTGGGTTATGAGTCCTTTAAAGCTATATTTTTCACAGATTGGTCCCTAAGCCGGTGCGCTGGGGAGAAGACCATATAGGGAGCAAGATGCTGCTGGATATTTACTTCAAGCTGCTGCTGCATCTTGCGCAGTGCCAGATCTCTACACGCAAGACCTGACTTGCGGGACTTTATCATCAACACTACCATTTTTGTACCTATCCTTTCTGCCAGTTGTCAGTGTGAGCGCTTGGTGCACATTGGCTATCGGACTGAGGTTGAGCAGAGTGGAGGAATGCAGATTATCTCTGGTTTCTGGTAGCGTATGTCACAACCTTAGCTATCCACAAGGTGTTTGTATTGTGACTCTCAGTGCCGAAATGGGGTTTCTCAGTATTAGCCCTAAGACTTGGTGGGATTGGAGCATCCCCAAGAAGCAAGTCTGTGAAAGGGAAGCTTTCCAGCAGCTGCTGCTGGGTGTGAAATGCTGGGAATGAGTCCACCTCTGATTCACTGCCCGTTGTCCCCAATGCCGGATCCTTCTCAGCCAGAGGGCTCTGCTCCTTCCCTCAGCCCATCAGTGGAGTAGAGAGGGGTCACTGGGTCCGTACAAGCTGCTTTTAAAGGAGTAGAGTCGAAACAATGCTCAGGAATACATTAAATTGGAGCGAAAAGAAATGGAAGCCACCTAAGGCTGAATCGGAAACTGAAGAGAAATAAAGGAGCAATGTAGAAACAAATAAGATTGCCTTTGCTTGCACCAAGCCCGATAAATTTGATAGGAACGCTTTAAAGCAGTGAAGGACCTTACAAAGGTGCCACCAGGTCCAGTAGCGTAGAAAGTGATCTACACGCAGGAAGATGGGATGGATTATGTAAGGAAAACCAACTTTTTAAAAAATTATTTTTATGCTCTTACTGGAGAAAGTAATTCCTATGCACTGGGTCCTGTCACTTTTTTCCTCTTGGTGAAGTCTTTCTAAGGAGATAACAGACTTTCATTTGAAGTAACCTGTGGTTTTAACCATGCAAATATTTTCCTGTGCAGTTGCTGAATAGTTTGTAGTAACATACTCAGAATTTCGGGTACCACTGAAATAATTTCAGCGAAACTACAAACGTAGAAATAAGGCAAAACTTTGCCATTATGCAAAGGAAAGCAAAGGAAAAACTAAAAAAAAGGACTTTCCCAGGCTTTTTCCACCTCTTCTTTGATGTCATTTCATCTAACATTTCTTTGAAAACCTAAACATGAGAGCATGTATACTTCCCATGCCTGACACTGTTGCTGTTCCTGAAGGAAAGGAAATTATTATTTTCCTATTAATTTGCTTTTTTTTGTACTGATTCAGCCACAAATGTTAGCTGCCCTCGACTGGATGGAGATCTGTCTGGGATTTCTCTTTTGCTCCGTGTGAAATCTTGTATCTATGCATGCATGGATCCCCTCCCACCTTTTTGGTTTCCCAGCCTGTATGTTGGTTTACAGTCTGTAGCAGGCAGACTACTGCTGTGTGCCCAGAAACTAAAGGGAGCGTGAGTGTGGAAGAGCAACAGACCACACACCACACACACGCGGTGGTATTTTTATGAAGTCAGGTTGGTCATTTTCAATCACTCTTGCCGGCACAGGAAGATGACGTCTTGTGTTGCGATAATACCAAAACCCCCCTGTCGCTCTTAGCGTGAATCAGCTCAGAGCCATTCCTGTTTGTGATGCAAAACCAGAATCTAAATGTCTGTGGGCTGCAGTGAGGTGAAGTTGGGTGGGCAATCCCACTGCCCCTGAACACACAAGCCAAAAATCTCCATCTGATAGTTAAGGCTTATTCTCACGCTCCTGCCCATACGAGATTGGGAAGTGCGCAAGGCAAACATGAGCGGGCTGATGGTGGCACGCAGTGTACAACTAACACTGGCTCGGTATTTCTACCCCTGTGCTGTAGCCCTCAGAGATGTGTCTGTTCTCAGCTGCGTATTCTGAAACTTGAGTATTTATATAACAAATAATTCTTCAAATTACTTTCCTGATTCTATTGTTTAGCTTGAGCTAATAGTTTCACCTTTGGTAATAAATCTCCAAGGCCTGTCTTAGAGGCGTAGGTTTGAAACAAGGACCTATCCTATTGCTCATTCTCTGCCAAAAGTTAAATTGCAGGCCCATTTTTTCAGATATCTTGTTGAAGAACATGTTTCTCGTTAACAGATTACAATGGGTACACCTAGCAAAAGCGTAAAGGTATGTCATATCATGTATCTGTGGTAACCGTTCCTCCTTTCCACAGAAACCCGTGTGTTCCTGCAAACTCGCATAGGGTAAGGAGATGTCCCGTAATTTTGGCGGAAGGGCTGCAAGGCCGGCTCCCAATCAGAGGGAGCATGCTATGCCATTTGTTATGGTTCAGCAAGGGTTTTTCCTCTTCTGGACTACTTTGCTGTGGGCCAGATGGGTTGAGGAGACTTAGAACATCTTGTAGCAATGGTATCCGTCCCCTCTCTTGTCTTGTACTTTAGGACTGGGAGGATGGCGAAGAACAGTTTGATTTCTGGAAGAAGGCTCCTAGGCCTTTTTGGAACTGACTACAGTCCTCTTGACAGCAACATGTTCTGGGAGGCTGGGATGTTTCTCATTTTGTAAAGTGCTGCAAACAAAAGATGTCTCTGCCTGTGGCTCTGCTCCAGCCAGGGCTCCTCTCCACGTCCCTGTGATGCAGTGCCATCCCCAGCATGGCTGACGGGGACCAGGTGGGCATGCAGCCCGTCTGCCAGGACGCTGAGCACTGACCCTTCCAGCTCATGCAGAAAACACTCAAAACTTCTGCAAAGAAGATTATGGCAGGTTGCCCAAGGTCACAAGGAAGGTCGTGCAAAAAAAGGAGAAGTAAATCTAGATCTTGATGTGCTACACTGGTTCCCCACCCGCCAGACCCGCCTTCCTCCCCTCTTTCCTCTGCTTGAGGAAGCCCCTTTCTTTGCATTTCAAAATATTCTCCCTTGCAGCTGGCAGAAAGCGTTTCCTTCTGCGTGGGGCTTCTGAAACCATGGGATCACCGATGCAGGTCACTAAGCAGTGTCTATCCCCCACTGGGAGAGGCTGCCCGTGAGCTCCCTCTTCTTTCCCCATGTTGGCCAGAATGCTGAGCAGCCTGCCAGTTTTGCTCCATGTCCCTTTTATGGTGCCAATTCCGGCTGTTTCCCTATCGGCTTGAGCTTTATTTTACTACATCCCCTGAATGTCTGCGCATGGGAGAAGTCACAGCTGGATTTTTCAGGAGGTCTTGGAGAGCAAGAGGGGGGAAACGCCACACTCCCTACCCACAGCGCATGTCGGGGAAAAACCCCTGATGGGCTGAAGCAAAACATGAGCTCAGGGAGGGAGCGGCAGCTTCTTGCCCAAAGGCTGATGGAGGTTTAGGAGCACATACGTGATCCACAGAAAGAGATGCTGGTTGCCTGTGTCTGCCTTGCCTGTGACGCAAACCCAGTGGGGCTAAGTCTGCACGGGGTGAAATTAAGCCGAGTGATATGTACTTGGGATGCCTCCCCAATAGCAACAGAGCCGCTGGAGGCTGGTGCTGTGGTTTCAAATCTAAATATTCTCTTCAGTGATGTGGTTGATCAGAAAAGAGAAATGGGATGGCTTGTGGCCGGCGGGAAGCCGTGTCTGCTCAAGACCGTCCTGAGAAGCTGACAGTGGTTGCTGATGCCAGGTCAGCTCTCCTGGAGCTACTGCTCACAGCCAGCGGGATTGCACAGCGCCTGGACGGAGCAATGCTATGCCACGCCTGGGGCCTCTAGACGTTGTTGTCCTACAGATAAATAACAGGGTTCGAGCTGCTGACGTTGCTTGTAACGTTGTGAATCAAGTTTTCCAAAGAGCCCGTGCCTGATGTGCTGAGCTCTGGGAAAAACCGGCCCCACGTTTAGGTGTCTGCTGGAGCACTGAGCTCCCGAGAAATTTTGGTGCCCTACTGCAGGAGCTGCATTTCCTTGGGTACCATGGCTCATGTCTTCTGCTCAGGCTTGAGCTTAGCCTCCCTGGCCCTGTGCTGCATCCCTTGGTACAATGCCCCAGCTCCGGGTGGGATCACGTGCTCCCGGCACGTCGTCTTTGATCACTACAGCCGGCCATGTTCCTGGAGAGGCAAAATGCCAGCTCTTGTCCCTCGCTGACCTTTGCAGCTCTCTGGGCCTCTTCCAGGGGAGACGAGGCCCTTCCTGCACCCTGCAAAGCCTGGGAAGAGCCAGGCATCACCAGTGGCATATTTAAAGTTGTGGGTCTTTGCACCACACTCTGTTCAGCCATGGAGCAAAAAAAATCCAGTGGAGGTTATTAAATGCACAAAGACTACTTATGGCTCAGGAAGTCCCTGAGCCGTAAATTGCTAGAGGTCAGGAATGGATTCAGGGGAGGCATCGCTGTATGTTTGCATTGTTTGTGTGTTCTTCCCAAACTGGCACCTGGCTGGTTTTGGAGAGCAGAGATGAAGTGGGGCAGACTTCAGTGTCCCCATGCATCTGCTCTGGGGCCGTGCAATGACATGTGGTTCTCCTGGGGACCAACACAACGCCCCTCGGGAAGTTCCTGCCTGTGCAACTAGGTGAGATCAGACAGAATCGGCTCCCTCACATACCGAGTGATTTCTGCTTAGGACGGTGTGTTTATTTTTAAAAAGGGAAATACAGCTGTATGCTTTCCTCACTGCATCGATACCAAGAAAAACCACAGAGATGAAGGTGTCACAGGACAAAGCCCAAATCTTCTCAAAATGATTCCAGCTGTGCTTCTCTTTTTGCATAATATTGAGGTGTAACATTTTCACTGCTTTTCTGGTTTGCTTTTTGTTTGTTTGTTTGTTTGTTTTTGCCTTAGGCCGTGGACAAGACGCAGTGGCAGAGCCAAATTTCAGAGCAAGTACTGTAAGTCCAGTGGGCTGTTGGCAGTGTTCCCCATGCCTACAACCAGTAAGCAAGCAAGCGAGACTCTGCTTCATGTATGCAGCCACGCGGTGGGGATCAGCTACCCTTTGGGTCATGCCTTTGGCCTACTGTGTCTTCCCTTTCTCTCTACCATTTTTATTTCCCACTTTCCCCTTCTTTTGCCGTGACTTTTAGGTGGTGGTGTTGGATGGATAATGCAATGATTCCTTTTCTGCCTTTTTTTTTTTTTTAATTATGGTTTAAAGATTTTCTTCTCCCTCTACCTCTTCTTTCACTTAAGGACTGCTAAATGATCTACAGTGAAGCTGAGATCTGGGAGGTGGCTTTTACGGTGATGGCTCCTAGAAACTCTGTGAAAGTGGCAGAGATGTTGCCAGAACCAGCTGCTCACTGCCCTGCGGTAACACGTTTAATGGTCATCCAGTTTCTGAAGCTGTAATTCAGCTATGATTGCAGCTACAAGACCCTCCTCATGGCCCCCCTCTGCCCCCGATGCAGCAATAACACTAACATAGACCATACACGTCTGTAGGGTGAGAAACATCTGCAGCGGTGCCTGTGCCACCTTGCAAGCTGCCCACAGACCCAGGGAGAGGTGCTTGGCTTTTTGGGCATCTTGTTATTTCTGTTCTCTGAGGAGAAGGCTGAAGTCCATATGGAAGCTATTTAAATGTTTGTCTGGCTGCCNTTTTTTTTTTTTGGGGGGGGGGGGGGGAAATGTGGCCATAAAAGGGTCAGTAACCCTACAAGGCACTGAGCTGTTTGGGATGCCAGCAGCAAGGGATGGAGAGCTGCCTGCACCTGCCTCCTGCTTGCTCTGCAGTCCCTGCCCGGGGCCAGGCTGGACGCTCAAATCCTGCTTATGGAAGGTGTGAGAATTCGGATTGTTTGGGGTTTCCTTCTGAAACTGCTCCCCAAAGGTCCAAGCTGTCTGAAAAACAGGACTTCAGACTACCTTCTGCAACCTTTCCTGCCAAGAGAGAAAATTAGGCTCTTTAGTTTTGTTTAGATGGACTAAATTGTTGTGGTTTGGGTTTTGGTTTGCATCTTAAGATTGTATATTTTACAATAGCCTATTTCTACAAAATTAAATGAAAACATATTGAAACATCATCATCTGGAAAGAGGAATATCCCTCGGCAGTTTGGTTGGCTGCAACTGGGCTATGGGAACTTTTGCCCCTCAGTCGTTTTCACGCTGACCCAGGGTAACCAGCAAAATTGAGGCTGAGCTGTCAGATGGCAAAGCAGCCCCATTACAATTTTCCAAACAATCTTTGCAGCGCAGTAGTGTGGGATGGAGTATTTGTCTTTATATCTAATAGATGAGGCACAGAGGCTGTTTGGCCCAGCCAGTGAGCCTGCTTAGGCACTTAACCCCCACTGATTTCAATGGAAATGGTGTGATTAAGCATCCTTTGAATGCCAAGGCCTGATCTTATCTAACAGGATGCAGCAAGCTCTCAAGGGTGCAAGGAACTAATCGTCCTCTCTGATGAAGGATTGCAGCCAAGGCATAGCTGCAGTATACCATAGCACTTGTGACAGACTCTCAAACAGAAGACATGGCCAAGGCGAGAGTCTGTGCTGTCAAGACAGGTCAAACCAATGGGAAGTCATTTAAATTGCAAAAGATGCTGCTGAAAGGGTGAGAAGAGTAAATGGCTTGATAGATTAAATGAGCTTAACATACTGCACAGAAAGAAACCTGTGAGAGCACAAAATGTTGGTGCAAGAAGAAATTTGGACACTAAAATACTGATTTATCCTGTTCTGCAAACCATAGACATGAAATGTGCGGATGTTGGAAATGCTGCTGGCTGATCTGCAGCGGTGATGCGTGAGAACATCAGCGGCGAGCGTCACAGCTCCCCAGTGCATACTCCTGGGAGGATAACATAACATTCGAGTAACACTCCAAGTTCATGTGAATTCAAGCAAATGCTGAAGCTATGGGAAACCATTTGATTTTCTTTGGCAAGATGAACTCTTGAGCAGATGTGAAACTGAATATCCTTTTGATGGGGAAAAAACCCCAGTGTTTCAGCCAAATTTATATTTTCCTCTGTTAGTGTTTTTTTTTTTTTTCAGAAAAGGCATAAAGAAGGGACTGAAAGATTAATTTGCAGATTAGAAGTTCAATTTTTGCATGTTTCAGAGGCAAAATGCTCTCAAAGCAAGATACTTGCGAGTTTCACAGTTTTTGCTTACGTTGTTCCTAACATTTTGTACCCACATTGTGTCAGTCATGACGTGATATTATTGTGTTTAAGACACTCAGTTGCTCAGTCAGGAGGCTAAATCTCAAGTAATCAATAAGTGCCTACTCAGGAAGTCGCCTCCTCTGCATCCTGTCAATGTAAATGATGTTAACATAAAGAGTGTAATTGAATGGAAATGTTAATGGAAAGAAAAGTTAATTTTTCAATTAAATTTATTCTAGTGTTTGCATCTTTTCAGGTGAGCTACTAAACTGATTTGTCACTCTGAAGTGTTTATTTTTATGTCACGAAAAAATGCAATAAGAATAAATATAGAGCATATGAAATTAAAAGAACTCTTTTAAAAAATAGATCAAAGCCAGAATTTAAAATATTTAATGTTGGGACAGGTTTATAGATGTTAACCAGAGAGCGTAAAACTGGTAGATTATTCTTTTCTTTTGTTTTCCTACCTCATGTGTGGCTGGAGTACTGTGGGAAGGGGATTACTTATAAGGTGACAAGACCCCCATGAAAACAAGAGTTTTGGAGGATTTGTGCTTCTCAGGGTATGCATTATGTGATGTAAGGATGTTCAACATATGGGCAGAAGGGTATATGGCACTGTTATGGCTGGACTTTCCTGCAGACTGCGGTATCCCCATTCAGGGCCTGATCCTCAGAAAGAGTCGCTATCTTGTAGTGCCTAAATGTGACCCGTGTCCTCTTAGTTCCTAACATGCAGTGTTCAGCAGTTGAAAATCTGGTTTTGGAGATTTTTAAAAATTTTTTTCCCCCCTGTGGTTCTTGTTCTCATAGCTTCTTAATCGTTCTCCTCTGCCTTGGCTTCCTGAAAGGAGCCCATCTGCTCTCTCGCACTGGTTTCAGTCTGCACTGAAACCGCAAAACTCAGATTAGGCTCTTCAAAAGCTTTACCAGGCTTAAGGAACTCCTGAAGCAAATCTGGGCCCGTTTTCATGCAAATCCAAATACCTTTTATGGTTTCGTTTCAACTTGACATTTTGATTTTGAGATTTTGAGTTGCTCAGACCCTACGGCTTTATGTGAAACCCAAAGGGCGTGAACTTACATGAACTGAAATGGAAAAATATTCAGATGAACCCACTGAGGACTGAAACTATGTTCCCACAACCGTGCTTAATAAACCGCTCTGTTTTTCTCTTAATTGCAGAAGTGGCAGCTACTGTTCCACAGCTAGGAGCTGCAGCAAGGCAGTTTCCAGTTTAAGTATACTGGGTATATTAAATTGGGATCCTGGTAAATCACATATGGTTTATACTCTTCCAACTGGGAAGTCAGTAAATACGGCACCTTCTCCATCTCAGCGTGACCTGAGCAGTGAGAAAATCAGTTTTCCCCTCCCAGGGGTGATGCAGTCTTTCTCATCACGGTGGGTCACTTGCTCTGTCACTTCCAGCAAAACTGCGGCATGTCCTCTACCTTGGCATGGGTGAGAGCAGCACTGGGTCAGCCCAGCTCCGGTCGTGGTGGGGTAGTCCTGGCACTGTTCTGGCTGAACGTCTCCAGCGTCATTTCTGGTTGTGTGGCTGGCCATAGGTGGTCCATCAGAGCCCACCAACACTCTGCCAAATCCCCTGTGTCACCAGGTCTCCACCTCCAACTCCGACAGCCCCTGGACACATGTTGCTGATGGCAAGTGGGCACACAAAGGCACTCGTGGGTCAGTGCCATCCCTCTCCTCTGCCCTCACCACCCACCAGGAGCCTGTGGGGATTGCCCCATGGGGATGGGGATGGGAACAGGAGGAGAGAGGAGGAGGTACTCCTTGACTCAGGTACAGGCAGGGCTGCTGACAGAAGAGGGAGCAGCATGTGCTCCAGGCATGCTTCAGCAAATAGTTGGGGACCTGGCTCTCATGGTAGTAGCCACTTTGGCCCAAACAGACCCAAACTCGGCTACTCTATGCAAAGAGCAGTACCCCCAGCAAAGCTTCCTTCTCAGCTGTGATAACAGGCTGCACGCAGTGTTTCCAAATCTGTTCGGGTCTTTACGAGAGGACAAGCTTGCGTTGCTTCCCAGCCTGAGCAGCAGAGCACAGTGCTGGGGAGTTGGCTGAGATGCAGGTCATAGAGGGAAATGCAGCTTGCAGGGTCTGGTGCCCTGTGCTGTCACGGTGTCTTGTTGGACATCAGAAGCAGCATCAGGATCTGTGATGCAAATCGCATCTCCCATGTAACTGGTCCTGCAACTCAAAAATTGCAAGGTCCTAGTGCTGCAAAAGATTTTAGAAATTACGAATGCTCTTATGGCATTCTTGTTCCTGAGTCTTTCTCTGCAACTCTGAACGATAGCAACTTTTTTCCACTCCCTTTTAATTCAGCTTGTCAGCCTCGAGGTCTGGGGACTGGCTCTTCAAGGAAGCCCCCATAGATGAGCGGAGCTGGAAGCTCTTGGCACCCCAAACTTCTGCTCTGTCTTTCTGCCGGACCCGTTGTGGGACAGGAAAGTCCGCCCTGGGTGCTGTGGTGCACAGCGCTCCTTCCCCACCCACGCCGAAGGGCAGTGGGCTTTCGAAAGGTTTCTTAACCCTTGAAAAAAAAAGTTGTGATGAACCTCTTTTTCTCATTGCCTCAGCGATCCAGACTGCTTTCCCTGCCAGAACGGACAAAGTCAGGTGCTCCCTGCAGGAGACGTAGGAGCAGAGGCCGAGCTGTGGGGAGTGCAAGCTGAGCCTGGGTGGCTGTCCTCACTTCTGGGCTTGGTCCTGCCCAGGCACCCTGCTCTGCTTCTGTCCCTCAGGTTTCAAGCACAAGAGGATACGGTAGGCTCCATTCAATGAAACAACTGGTAATGGTGGGCTCTTACTTTTTTTTTTTTTTTTTAATTAAAAAAAACCCCAAACCCTTATCGGCACAGCTGTTCTCAAGCCCTGATAGGGAAACCCCATAGTCTGTGACACTTCCATATACAGGCAGATGGTGGTATATGACGTTTTGGCACCGTGTTCCCCTTGAGACGTTGCTGACTAAAGAAAGTGGAAAAACCACTGTGGAGCCATGGCTGTGAATGACCTTGCTCAGCCACTGGTTTTTGCCTTTTTAAGAAAGCATGTGTGTGGAAGTGAAGGTCTGCCATTTCAAAGGCTGGCTCTGATTTTGTACGTCTGTGTCTATGGGAGAAGCGAGCCAATCCACACTGAGCAAAATGAGGCCTTTTGCAATGAAGCTTTCAAAACCATCAGTTAAGACCTTTTATGTTAATTAAAAGATTAATATAATTGATTTAAAGAGCATGCACATCGCGGCAGCCTATTAGGGATGTACTATCTGCAGTTTACAAGTGGTTTACTCACTGCAAATACCGTACGTACAGTGAAGCGAAGAAGGTGGTGAGGTTAGTCATGGGTGGAATGGAGCAAGTTGTCCTCATTTAGTTACCTTGTGGTAAAAAACACAGCCACCTTATCTCCTTTAGTGTTTTACTATGGGCTTGCTAACACTCGGTAACTAGCTTGTTTCTGTGTTCTCTTTCAACCCTCCCCCGCCAAATTCTCCTGCACGAGAAGCTTTGTTTCTGAGAGTTACCTGACTTCCACAATCATAATTTCTCCACATTGGTTATTGCTGGGTCTTGTTTCAAAGCTCTTATGGCTGGTAATGGACACAAGAACTAAGTGACTTTCTGAAGGTGATGTGAGAAACCAAGCTGGAAATTGAACCCAGGCATTCCCAGTTAAGTTTCTTACTTAGAAGATGGGGTTTTTTTTCGGTCTCTCCATATCACTCTCTGAGGCTGTTTTCCTTGGGCCAAGCAGTTAGTTAATCCACCAACTCTTTCTTTGGGCTGTCATCACTCTAACACCAGAAGTTACATAGTTCCCTAGCAAACCGGCACTTTTTTTTTAACAGACAGGGTTAAAAAAAAAAAAAAATCAGCCTTCCGTGGTGTGTGGACAAAACTACTGACCAGTGTCTCTCCAGCAATTTCTTAGCTTTACTTTGAACAGACCTGAGCAATGATCATGGCCTGCCTTTCTTTCTAAAAGATTTATGGACTCCTCATGGAGGAAGAGGACAGGAAGGGCTGTGCTGGTCTTACTTTCTGGCAGATATATGAGAAAGAAAGAGCTTCCTTAAGAATATTTGCCAGTCTTTCACTCCTACTTCTATGTTCAAATCCTATGCTGAAAATGTTTTGCTTCAAGAATTATTTGTCTGTGAGAAAGCATATGGAGAATCTATTGGATGATTATGGGTTTTTTTTAATTGTTCAAAGCTTTCTCTAGAGAAGAGGGCCATTAACCTTGGCTGCTCCTCCTTTTATAAACATCAGCCTGTTCATCAAAGTTGCGTTGCCTCCTGGAAGCTCGGTGAAGCATCAAAGCCCCTCTGAACAGTTATGACCAAAACATGGCAAGTAGCAGAAATTAGGAGGATTTTAGACATACCTGATTGTCATTAGTAATGCCACAGTCATTGCCTTTTGCCATGGCCAGGCTGGCAACACCTTGTAAGTCACTGAGGTGACTTCTGGTGGAGGAGTGTCTGTTGAGGATCAGCCCAGCTGCTGGGTTCAATTTAAATAGGTCAACAAAACAGATAATTTGATTTTTCTTTTCCTTTAAGCGGGACTTACTGAGTTTCCTACAGACTCCTCAGCTCGAACATGCTATGTTATTGCTAGTGGAAAACGTGGTGCTTGGCAGCTTTGGGTGAGTCTCAAGCTTTCCTTTGGGTGGCTGAGCCTTATGGTGTTAAAACTTCTTAAATCAAAGCCACTAGTAATGTTTCTCGACTTCTCTTACCATCCAAATCGCAGGGGTGCTGTTCCGTGTAGTTGTTAAAAAAAACTAAAAAAGTTTTTTAAAGTGCTGTACATGTAAAACACCATCTAATCATTTTGCACTGGCATGAATGGTTGCAAAAAGGTGTAAAACAGTGCAACATTGGTCCGTTTGGAGTATTTTGCTTTTTTATGAAGCCTTTTATTAACATTTGGCTGGAGCTTTGTATCTGCTTGGTAATGACAGATAATCTGTATAATGAGAAGTCTGCTGCACATCAGAGTGACAGGTCAGGATGGGTTCTGCTGCCAAGTGGAGTGGGTGACTCCCAGGAGAGCAGCCAGAGGGAACGGCTGCCTAGGGCTGTTTCAGGAGGATATGTAATGAGCTGATGAATATGGCTCCAGTGTTTCGTTCTGGGAATTTAGAAATAATGATGAATAAGTGTTGAAAAACAAAGCCCATACGCCCTTCTTAAAATAGAACACAGAATTTATACTCTTGATTCATCATAACTTTGTTTTGAGAGGCAAGACGTCATCCTTTGAAGGTTTTGGTCATCTCAAAACAATGCTATACCTCTGAGTGACATTTTATCCCTCGAAGAGGCCAACTGATGTACTTCTCAACAGTGCTCAGAAAGCTTAAGGGATATTTAGATTTGAAATCAGATCTTGCCTGCACACAGCAGACTGGTTTCTGTTTAATGTTTCATTGTGATTTTGTTGTTTGTGGGTGCAACAAGAGGCTGGAGATGTTTCTTGCTTGCGCAGATTTTGCACATCCTGTGACAGTTTATTACAGCTGGCCTATCTGTATTTTCTGAGCAAATCAGAAGGGGCTGGAAAAATCATAAACCACCAAAACAGTTGTTAGGGTAGGAGATGGAAATCTATAGCCTTTGAAAATGGAAAACGAAAACTTTCAGACAGCAATGGAAAGCATGCATCAGCTGAAACAGAGAAGAACATTCGTCTTCACCGGGTTGACAAAAACTGCTTACTTGAGACACCTACTGAGTCTCATTTCTCCCCCGCCACCACCTGAGTACTTCAGTTTTCACTAGCTGGCTGGTTGCAAAGGAATGGAGCTCCCTTAGCTTTACATCGTAGATACCCAGGCCTCCTTATCTGCCAAGGGCTGTCCCGTGTTACCAGGGAACCCAGTCTTTATTGCAATGCAAATGTTAGTACCGGTTCGAAAAACCATACAGGTGGTGTGGACTTACCATAGACACTAATTTTTCAGGAACGTTTTGGGTTTTGTTTGTTTTTTTTAAGGTTTGACACTGGATGCAATTTCTTTTGCCTGACTTATACAAGTACCCCTGGCTCATGTTTCCAGCCATTATTTTTCTAGGGGATGGATGTGGAGGAGAGAAGAGAAATCATATGGTTCTTGCATTAAGACTGATCATTGTGCTGCAGCTGCCGGGCATGATGTGGGATGGCGTTAGTCTGAGGGAGGCTCCGACACTCAGCCATATCCCCTCTGTGATCTACGGCACCTATGCACCCCTCAGCATCCTGGTGGTAGCAATGGCCTGTTCAGAATTAATGTTCTTCAAAGAAAACTGATCTGAAAGCAGATCGGTTCCCTGCAAGGTAAAGGGACCGCCCATGGCTTCAGACCCTGCCCATAGATTTGATGTGCTCAGGAGCACGTTCAGGTCCTTCCACTGTCTTGGTTATACCTTTGGCACTCCCTGTTAGATACCTCTGCTCCCAGGCGTGGAGGCAGAAGCTCAGCCATCACCATGTTGTAGCCTTCAAATCCCTAGTAACAAAAAAGCTCCTGCAGAACAAATCTTTCTTGCTTTTCTTTATAATCCAATGCAATGCCATAGTAACCATATCCCACTGCCAAAGTCACTCGGATCCATAAAAATTACTGGGAAATGGCTCCATCTGCTACTCTAAGCACCTCCTAGGAGGTCTTAAACAGTAATTAGGGTTTTTTTGCAGACAGCTCGATGCAGCGTTGTACTGTGTATGGCAGTCACTGAGCCTCCTCCAAAACCTTTCCAAAATAATTTTCCTCTGTGCAGGACTGTCTGTTTGCAGGAGTGCTCGCCCTGGCCTGCCATTCCCTGGGCTGACTCTTTACATCTGATGGGCCTGAAGAGCAGCAGACTGGAAGTGGCTGTTTAATAAGTGCTCGGCACTTGACAGCTTTTGCTACGCTTCTTCTCGGTAAGTACTTCGCCTCCTTCCCCTCCATCCCCGTGCCTTTTTTTTCTTGCTAAAATGACCGGGCACCACATGATGTAGATACACCTGGGTGGTCTCGTTCTCAAAAGCACCCTGCCATCCCTCTCACCTGAGCGTTTGGTCAGCAGCAGCAGGAAACCAAGCCCCCTGCCCATGAAGCAGACCTAGTCTCTGTTGCAGTGGAAACCCAGGCGGTGCGTGATCTCAGCAGTTCCTGCCGCCGACCCGCTCTGCCATACAGGCACGTACCTACTGCGCGCTTGCAACCGGGTCATGACACGCTTCTCCGTAACCCACTTCCAGAGCGGGTGAAACCTAGTTTCCTATAGCTCTGCGTCTTGTGGTTTGCTGTGCTGGGGCCCGGGATGGAGCAGGCACTGGCTGACGTGGCTCCTGCGCTGGAGAGAAGCATCCTGGAGATCTGCTGCCTGGCCAGGGATGGCTCTGTGCCGCTTCCCTCAGCCGCGGCCACCCGGCGATGCCGCTCTCCCTCCTGTCACCGGTTGCCACCTTGAGAAACTTCTAGGAAATTGCTGTCTTTGAAAGCTTGGTGTTGGTGAAATTTGGCTGTGTTTGGTGATGGGGCAGTAGGAGGATGGATGGGAACAGATGTGTGAGGAGGCTCAGAGACAGCTCACGGTTGCATAAACCACATTTCCTTAGAAAATTAAATGAAAAATGGGCTAAATGCAATAGGAATGTTTTCGGAGTTTTTTTTTTTTTTGGTTTTGGGTTTTTTTTTTTCCCCCCACTGTGTAGGCCATCTCCATTTATAGGAGCACCTAATTCTGTCCCTACCAGCACAATCTGAATTTGTAAGCTGCTAACCTGGAATTTCTCAGCAATGACAGTCTGTCCAGGGGGCCACCTTCAGCAAGCAGGTGGCCACCACCTGGGTTTCAGAGAGGGGAGACGCGGCAGCCTCGCGAGCCAGGGCTGGCTTCCCTCCGTGCTGCAGAAAGTCCTCATGCCAGCATCCTACAGCACGGCCAGCCACGTGTCAGGCCGATGGAGAGGGATGGAGCCTCCGGTGACCAACGGGATACAGATACGGGGCTTGGGCAAAATGAAACTTTGCTCCACTGCTCCACAAAGCGCCCAGAAGCAGTTAGGTAGGCAAGCCTTTAAAGCTTCCTTGCTGCCCAGCCCTCGGCATGCTTGTTTGACCACGTCACTTCACATAAATAAGAGGTGGTGATCTTTAGCCCTGAAAGTATTTTGATAGCGAAGCACCTGCTGTTGGAACGATGGCAAGACGACGCTGAAAAGTCAGCGGGGAGTCAGCCACGGCGTCCCCATCCGCAGCTGTGCTATTGTGATGCCGGTGGTGCGGCTGGGAAGGTGCAGGGGTGCAGAAGAGGCCAGGCTTGCAAGGAGAGGTAGTTGCTCCAGGCAGGTCCGGTTTTGCTTGCCTGTGTGTTCAGCAAGCTGTCTTTCATCCTGACGAATGCCTGGATCTGTGTGTGGCTGCAAGCATTTATTTCCATACTCTGTGCTATGATTTATTGATCATTATTCATGTTTTTCCTTTCAGAATGCCTCAGTCAGAGATTACAAAAGCAGAAATAATGCTGGCATGACAAAACAATGTTAATGAATTATAAACAGTTGAACAAAACTCTTTGCAAACAACTGTAGGGCTAAAAGCTGTTTTGATACCTCTGTGGTGGAAGAAACTTAATGACTAACACATTCTTGGGAATCAAGCCTGTCCCACAAATGAACTACAGACAGCAAAATATTTGCAAAATATTTCCTTTCATTCTTTTCAATAATTCATTTCAAAAGTCTCTAGTGCCTTGCTTTATACAACAGCTGTGGGCTGAACTCCATTAGCACTTTTAAAGGATTTTTTTAAGGATGCAAGTGGCTTGGGAGCCTATGATGTTAATTTAGCAAAAGAACCAAAAGCTGTATTTCATGTGGCTTGGTCACTTAGCATGGGTGCCTAGGGCTCGTGTAATGGTGCCTTTACCACCATAACAGCTCCTACACCAGCTGTAGTTTAACGGTATCAGTAAAGCTACGGTCCTCAGCCAGCGGTTAGCTACACCATAGACTCTGCAGCACCATGTGAAGTTTGCCGCTGGAGGCAGGGAAATAGTTCAGCACAATGCTTTCAGCAAGGAAATAGATCTTTGCATCTTCATTTCCTTGTTTCCAGAAAAATATCCGAAGGGCTGTTCTCATTTCTCTGTCTTAGGAGACAGAAGGTTCAAGTAGAATAAAATAATACTTTCTGATAGAAAAAAATACCTTCTTCTGTGGCCCAAGTTCACTCATCCTCTTGAGCATGTTGTTGAGGGGGACAACTTAAATGCTTTAATTCAAAGCTCTTGCTGAAAGCCTTTGCTGAATGACCGAGGCGGCACACAACGTGATGTTAACAAGCTTTTCTCTGCTGTGGATGCCACTGGAAGGCCTGCCCGCCACCATATTTCAGCTACCAAAACTCCACCAGCGCACAGAGTGCTGTCACCAGCTGTGCCTCACCGGCGGTGGGTATGAAATATGTAAATTTTATGTATTGAGAGTTGCAAGTTATTTCACAACATCTCATCTGATTGCAAATCTTCCTTGCCCCTTTTCCCTCTGGAAGGCGGTTGTCCAGGCTGTTGGGCTGTATAAAAAAGGCCACCTTGTCCAGCTCTCCCTGCCTTAATGGAATTAGGACTGGCGTGGGGTGGAACAGAGTAGGTTAGAACAAGGTTAGTAGCTTGCTCTAAATGCATTTGTTTTTCTTGTAAACTAGAAAAAGGTTGAGGGAGCTGGGATTGCTAGCACTGCCTATCGGATATGATTTCTTTGATGTACATGGAGCAGCACTAATTAGCCGAGAATCAGACATGGGGGTCTTTCTTCAGTGGAGCAATAATCCCATTAATTCGCGCTGCTGATGCCTATGTTGTGGGCTAGTCTAACCTCCTGTGAGATACCTAATTCTATGAATAATCTCATTGTGGTTCTTTTCCCCCACCTCATTACCTTTTAACAGGGGATAATGGCAAAGGTTAGATACTTTTGTATGAGATTGCCTGTATGCACCATTAAACTTGTAGAGTGGTTGATCTGGGTTTTTTAGCTTTGCATAATTCACATCTATTTTATTTTCCTCATATGAAAGCTCAAGTGGATATTGGCTGGAGCACAGCAAGAAAAAATATTCGGATATTACTTAGGAAAATGAATGACATTGCAAAACTCCTGCAGTTATAACTAGAATTAAATATTTTTGGTTTTCACACTTCTGTTCCCCTTTAGAAAAAACCCAGCAACTTCCATTTGCATTGTTGTGAGTTGTATTGAGGAGAACTGGTGAACGTGCTCCTCAGCATAAAACGTTCAAATGCTTTCCATGGGGAGGAATAAAATCAGATGGTTTTGGTGAAAGCAGTTGGAAAAGTCTCTCAGACCCTCTTTTTCCTTCCTGCTGATGAGAATCCAGGCCATAAACCAAAAGTACTGTTTGTTCTCAGGCTAAATAAAAGTCCCAAGAGGGCAACTGGTTTTGGACTTTATAAACGTACACTCGTCTCGGGTACCCTGGCAGCATTTCTGCACGGGGCTGAGGGCAGGAGGTGCGCTGCTCCGGTGACGGATATTGCAACAGCTCCAGCATTGCAGGGAGGAGCAGACATGCTGGAAAGGCTGAGCCATACCCTGTGCCTTCCTCATTCATCACGGAGGAGAGAAAGGCCTCTCGATGTGAAAAATAAACAAGGCGCTGAGGGCTGAATCACACTGGCTTGTGAGGAAACTAGGGGGGAGCGAGGCTCTATTTTAAACGTGTGTTTATTTAATTTATCCAAACACATGCTAATTTCATCCTTTTTCCTGGGGAAACCCATGGGAAGGTGTGAGAGGAGGCGGCATGAGGGCACGCCTCCTTCAGGTGCAGTGCCTGCCCGCCTGGCAGGGACATACGGCATGGCTGGAGGGCTTGCTGCCGGCTCCCCCACCTCCATGGCATCCACCTGGGGAGCAGGGTGAAGAGGATCGATTCACCTGCGGCCATGTCTTTTTTGGGAGGGAAAACCAGGCTGGGAAGTGGGGAGTGAGAGGAGCGTGGGGCCGCGTGGGGCTGGCGGAGGGAGGTGTACTTCTGGAGCCCAGGATCTCGCAGCACCGCTCCCAACAGCTAATGCAGGCATTGCCTGCAGTGTCCAACCTTTCAGGCCTTTAAGTCTCTTTTTGTCCCTGCTTTGCAGTTAATGCTCAGCAGTGACGCTGCTCTAGGTCCAGCTTTCCTTTCACAGCAGCTGCTATGGTGAAGGGATGAGCTGAAGGAAGAAAGAGGCTTAGGTTTATTGATCAGTGAGAGGCTGCCGGAACCACCACTATGCCACTGAGCTGGAAAAAAAAGACAATGACAAACTCGATTACCAGGTGAGGGTTTTTTCTAAATAGAGACAGGGAAGTATTGGTACATTTCTACAGGCATTCTTCAATGAAATATTTTACACAGCTTTGGCTACCCATGCTCTAGTTATGGCTACCCATGCTCTCTAATTAATTAATTAAATGGGAACAGGTGCTACTCACGTGAGAAGAACAGCATGTCTTCCTTTGGAAGAACCATGAAAAGAAGCTGGCTTCTGGAACTGGAGACATTAATACGGTTCTTTATAAACATATTTTTGGGAACAGGGAGAGGGCAAAAATCACAGAGGGAGAAGAAGTATTTAAGTTAAATGACACTACTGGCACAAACCCAGTTGGCTAGAAATTGGTCACGAGGAAGTTTAGGCTTGAAATTAGTAAAACCATTCAAAGACTGAAGTTCCGGACCAGTCTCTCAACCGCTGTAATGAGGGCAAGGACGTAAATCCTTTTTAAAATGGATTGTACTAAGTTATTGAAGTGATTGTGCGGCAGAGGAAGAAAGTTCTTAGCAAGAAACAAGACATGTCCTCAGATAACCATGAACTAGCAAGTCCAAAGGGATTGGGAAGGAGATTAGATCGCTGTTCACATTGCCCTGTATTAAACCTGTGCTTTGGGTGCCTCTGCAGCCGGGATGTAGGAGCCAGGGAGGAAACCCTTTCCTCACCCCACGACAGGAGGGTTGGCTACGGATAGATAGTGGCAGGATGTATGGCGAAGTAAGAAAACTGGTCCTGTTCAGCTCTCTGGTGGAGGGATGGTGCACCTTGTTTGTGTCTTTGGGGTTAGGCTGTGGATTTAGAGCAGAACAGGAAATTTCCTACGAGCCAAGAGAGCAGTGTTTCCTTCCTGCCCTCAGCCCATGGGGGTAGGGCACGGTCCACTTCCAAGGTCTGTGTGGGAGCTCGTCGTGGTAGCCTCCTTCTACCATCAGTAGAGAGAAAGATGCATTTTTGGGGAGTGACTCATCTGACCTGTTTTACACATTTACTTTGGGATGAGACAAAGAGTGCCCCAGAACCACATATCCCTTTTTGTTGCCTGTACTGGGAGTCGAGATGGGTAGTTACATGCCAGAAGAATCCTTTTGTCCTGAGGACAGGGTATGGTGAGGAGAAGAAAGGAGTTTTTTTCTCAGAATATCTGCTCTGATGAGTTCCCAGAGAAACAAGCATTTGTTTTAAGATGGGAGGAATTAAGTTCTTCGAATCATCAGTTTCCTTGGCTGTTCAAAACTTTCATCAGCTCTCACCTCATCAGTCCCTGACTTTGATGGACGTCAGGGAGGGCTTTACCACCAACCTTTATGGAAGGAGAACTGAGCTAACATGAAAGTAGTTTGCTGCGCGTGTGTGTGTCTGCATGTGGTTAGCATGGCAAAACAAGACAACAAGGCTTGCAGCTTTCCTGAGATATACTCATTTACATCATGATGTGCTGCCCAATTACTACAGGGTCCTTTTACAGCACTTTCCTTTTTAGATTGTGGTGGATCTTACACATGTGAATGTTTATTTGTGTGTACGTGACATGCATGTGTAAGCCTTTACTGTGGTATGGGAAGAGGAAATGTATTTTGTTTGCCCGTTTAAAGAGGAGAGTGTTGGGGTTTTTTTTCTCATAGGAAGTAATCTTGCTTTGCGAGCATATTTCTTGTAAGTACGTACGCTGGAAATGTTTACACTTCGCTTCCAAAAAGTAAGCTACTAAGAATATAATAACACTTATATAACAGCCACGTGACTGCATTATCACTTGAGCTGATGTGGAAATTAATTTTAAAAACATCTTTGTCTTCTGGTGCAATAATTTTCTTTCTGAGGAACCTGAGAGGTGCAAGACTGGGTTCTGGCATCAATGAGGTTGAAAGTCACTGGAGTGGAAACAAGAGGATTATTTATGTCTCAAATACAGCACTGAGATAGAATTATGAATTAAAGCAACCTGGAAGCCTCCCAAGGTTCTTTCATTGCCTCTTTGTGTTAGTCTCCTATCTCTTCGGGAATAGCAGTAAGCTGTATTATTAGGAAGCCAGCAGAAAGTGGCCTCAGTCAACCATTAGGTTAGATGTGAACTTGTGAATCGGAGGCACAGACTGGCACATCACTCACCTCTTTGGAGGCAAAGCAGAGAATGCGGAATAATCTCCTGAGTGACGCTGGGCAAGTGTGGGGGATCGCACTTCTGCCCAGCTGTAAAGGTGTTCTCTTCTACCAGAAAACATTTCCTTATTTTAATACACCTGTTTTGTTTTGTGTAATACAGCCTGCCGAGGTAGGAAGGAGTAACCTGCCTCTATAAACAATCTACATCTGTGAATGAGCTCCATTCCTAAGCTGTTGAGGTGCCAGTCATTTCCCCAGAGAAATTACTCCCTTGGCTTTGCTGACTGACAGCTCCAGCCACCGTGTCTGAACGTGTTTGAACTGGATCACGGGGGGCTCAGCCTGGAGAAGGGTGGGTGGAGGGGGAGAAAAGCAAAGCTTCCACCCCAGCTCAACTGACACATTAAAACAAAAACTCAGCCTTGATTTATAGCCACAGCCACCACTGGTTACAGCTGTTGTTGTTAGCAGAACTACATTCAGCCCCTACAATTTGAAGTTAGGATCAAATCCATTCCTTCAGCTGATTTTTGTGTGGAAGTAAGATGGAAAACCATGCATGTCCCCAAGAAGCAACTGCTGCATGCTCTTCGGGACAGCACGGCTGAGCCATCCCATCTGGAGCACACACCAGCAGTTCTCAAACTGTGTGGCCTTTCACCTGTCAGGGAGATGTGGTCTCCTGCGCCAGCTTTGCCTTCAGCCACCCTGGGCACCGCTGGCAGCACCACCCCTTTCCCAAGCCTCCTGCCTGGGATATTTCCCCCCAAAAAGTCCACTTGGCTGAGGGAGGTCTGGGCTCCTGTTCAACTCTTCAGCAACACGGTGGCAGAAAGGCGGGGAGCCAGGCTTAAAACAGAGCTTCTGGGGAGTTATGCAGCTGGGAGAAACAAAGCCTGAATGCCTACCGAGGTAGAATGCTGCTGCTCTTCAGAGGCATGATTTTGCCTGGTGCCCCTCAGCCGCTCAGCCCATCCAGACCCGTGTCGAGGTCCTTGTGCTTGGGGTGAGCCTCTCGTGTCAGGAAACTGCTCGCCTTCAAAAACCCCCTCCCTTGTCTTTGAATTAGAATTTAGGTTGAGAAAACACATTCCTTTCCTCCAGAGAGATCTTTACTGAGAATTTATTCTTTTTGTTATCTCAGTCTGTCTGGCCTCTCTCATAGTTGGCGCGGCTAAGGCAGCCTGTGCTCCACCATTGGCACCCTCAGAATAAAACACTGTTATCAGGAGTAAGTTGCTTTATGCCCTTACTGGAGTTTTACACTCCGATCTGGAAGTTAAATTGCAAAGTGAACGTTGCAGTGAAGGTTATAATAACACGATGGAGATTTCAAGTTTGACACAGACCTATCTCTGCTGTTCATCACAAGATCATCTAATCTTCCAACTTCTACCTATAATCGCATCGAATTGATTTCACTGTTTTGATTGCTTGTGAAACAACACAGCTGTTGTGTAATAATCTGGGTGTGTGTGAACTAACGCTGCTTGAGCTCTTGAAGCAGGGAGCAGAAAAAGAGAAGGCATTTAGAAACTACCTCGGTGAAGCCTTCTGTGGTTTAACCAGCAGAGCTGCGTGTGGAGAACAATAAGATACATTGTGAGCACAGGAAAGCGCAGTGAAATACTGTTTAGCAAAGTATTGTCACTGTCGCTTCTTGCCCTGTTAGCTCCTGTCCTGCTGGTTCAAGAGGGCACGAAAGCAGAAGGGCTGCTCCCACCCGGGATGTTTTTGGGCTGCCAGTCACCTCGTGTGGGGAGGGTGGGTACGGGAGACCTGACTGCAGGTGAGCCCCGCTCGTAGGCGGCGCCTGAAGCTCAGGCGAGGGACTGCTGCAGGAGGTGGGACCCTAGTGTGGCCTCCCATGCCCTTGTAAGGCCTGCACAGGCTGCGTTTACACCAAATCAGCCAGCACGCCCGTGTGCCCATGCAGCACTGGGCTGCCTCTGTGCTGGCAGCTCGCAGCCCTGGAGTCAGTGACCTGGAGGAGGGCAAGTGAGCGAGCAACCACCCTCTGCTGCCCTCAGAGGAGACTCCAGCACTGTTCTGGCGGGGCCGATCTGATCAGGTTGTGACCCGCTGGCTCTCAATTTCAGTTAATTACAACTCCTGTAAAACTTGCAGCCTTCCTCTTTCCTTCCCACTGTTAACAGATGAAGCAAGTTTCTATTTATAACTGTTTTCATGGACTTCCTTGCCAAGGGCTTTCTATGTTTGTTGCAAACACAGACCAGACAGTAGGGGTAAAAGTTACACTTGTTTTGCTGTGTTATAGCCATAGCTTCTCACTTTTCTTCCTATTGAGCCATTGCACAACGCACTTTTGGACTAAAGTACACATGGTGTGAGGAATTAATCAGCCCAGCCTCTTGCCTCTGTTATCTTACTTGCCAGGTAAATAGATATATAGGCTCTGCAATCTAGTTCAGTCAGAAAGATCTGCTTTAAAAACAAACTCAAGTGTAACAGGAGTTCATCTGGACCATTTTGGTAGCAGTGTGTTTGGAGCTGGCTCCGTGGGCTGTCGTGTCGATAGGGCGGAGGAGACATGCTCTGCTCTCGGCTCAGCTGCGGCTGGAGCAGTGTATCTCCTACTCTTTCTGTTAGCCCTGTCGCTAATGCCACTAAACGTCACTTTACGTGAGCCTTCCCCTCAAAACTTGCCACATTTGGGGCTAACATCACTGCTGGCTCCTGCGAGAGGGCGAATAATAGCCACGTGCTGGCAATCGGCAGCCCTGGTGCAATTTGGAAACCCTGCTGTCTGAGAGCCATGTGTAACTTCAGGCACTTCCCCCCAGTTCTTTCAGCTTGCAGGTATATCATTTTCCTAACAACGGAGCAGCAGACCTTTACCTCAGCAGCTGATGGTGACCAAAATGCCTGAACTGGGGCTTTAGCAGTCTGGGGTGGTGGGTATTTTTCAGACGACTGTATTACTTTTCCTCTGCCTCAGCCTGGCACCCCGATGGGGTCGAGAGCTGCGGGCAGGTACTCTCAGGGGCCCTCAGAGACCTGTGTCATTGGCCCTGCAGGTTTCGGAGCTTCTGCAAAACCGGGTCAGCTCCCAAGTCTGTGCCTGAGCTCCGGCTCCAGAAACACCTCTGTGTGCTTGGACTTAGGACAGGCAGGCTCCCTACAGACTCCCAGTTTGGGATAGATGCTGGGGATCGCAACAGAGCCCGAATGCCCTACTGACTCCTAAATGGGACCCCTGTTCCAGTTCAGGGGTTAGAGGTGCTGTTACAATGGACAGGATCGTTTTGGTTGGTTGGTTGGTTTGTGTTATACTCCCTTTTGCAAAGCTGTAGTTTCCCCGTTGCAATAGTTGGGTGGATAGCGTTCATCGTTTCAACCAAGCAAAAAAAAAAGTATTGCACTCAGACACAAATAACAAAGGCCTTACCCAGGGCGTGATCAGACCTGTGACTCTGAATAATGTAAGTTAGAATGTTATTTATATAGGTTAGAGTGATAAACAAGGCAAACCAAAGACAACCAAAGTATCTGATGAACTAAAAAACCAGAAGGTCTCAGCCAGAATCCAGATAGCATCGCTGAGTCCCAGACAGTGCCTTCAGTCCCAGATCCTTTTCGCTTTTCTCCTTTAGCTGCCGATGTGGTGTGACCTAGTTCTGGGGGGGAAAGGGAAGGAAGGAAGTCCTCTGCCTCCTCCCTTCATAGCCCTTTAACCCCTCTGAGCCAGAGGAGGATGACTGCTTCCATCTTCCACCGCACGTGGGGAACAGCGGCAGGAGCAGGGTGGTGACGATGCAGGGCAGGATGGGGTGAGGAGGCAGGGCGGCTGCGGAGCCCTGTCACCTGGTGCCAGGACCAGCTCTTGGAGGGCTGGAGGCAAAGAAGGGAGCTAAAACCTGCTGCTTTCCCCCTTGCTGGGTCCCTGCTGGGTTTTGCGGAGGCTTGGGTGCCTGCCTGCATGACTCGCCTTGCAAGCATGGAGGCGCGCCAGCACCACTCGTGACAGCGTGCGTCTCTAGCACGGCCCTGTTTGCACCAGCGTCTTACAAACCCGTCAGCCTCGGACCTGCTCAGCTGCCCTGTACACTGGCATCACTGGCGTTCCAGTCCCAGTGCCCCTTGGCTGTTCCCTTCTGCCTTGAACTCTTCTCATCTGTCCTGTGGTAGGTGTATACTCGTCTTGCACATCTGTTTCTCCTGGTCACTTTAGGATTTTGTGCAATTTGGCCCCTTTGCAAAGGATTTTGAAAGGCTGTGGGTGCTGAGACAACAGTACCTCCTGTTGTCCCTCAGCTAAAGCCTCCATGTGCAGCAACCATGTGCTGGGCACAGCTGCCATCTTTAAAAAATAAACTGGCTACCTGAAGGTGAACAGTTATGCTGGTGTGTAGAAGACATCAGTGAGATCATCATATACTGCAGGATCATCTGCCTTGCCCTCTTGTAAAGATATTTCCTTGTTTGTGCATATTTGGGCAACTGTCCTGTACCAGTGGTGGTGCCTCGCAGCATGTTTATGAACACCTCCCATTCACATGAGTGGCATTCAGTCAGGAAACAGAAGCAATACTAGGCAATTTGAATAATCAGGTCACGATGTGAACTGTCTCTATGCCATCAACACAAATTGATAAACAGCCCAAAGACCGTAAATATTTTTCACAGGGGTCATTATTACTTTGTATTTCTGAGTGATGATTTTGCAGCAAGAAATTCGTCAATAAGACCAGGATAAGGAAAATGGAATAATATGCAAAATTTTCTCGTAACAGATCATAAAAACATGTCTCGGTCTACGATGTGGTGATTAGTGATGGCACATACAATAGACATAAGAAGGTGATTTGTGGCATGACCGTAATATTTGGCAAATCCAGGACAAACCCAGGGTAATGCACGCTGTCCGCATCTGAGCAGGGAGACCATGAGACAGGAAGGGGGGAATGAGGGCAATAACGACCATTAAACCTTAACCCAAGTTTCATTTGGCTTTAGATGAAAGTGCTGGTATCAACAGTGTGCAAGATGATCTACCCAGATTTTTATTTTTGCTCTCACAAAGTTTAGGTAAGCCTTCGATTTTGAAGGTGGCGGTAAATTGTCAGTGTACTGCTCCACCCGCAGTAAGGCCCACATTTCAAACAGCTCTACTAGGAAATAAACAGAGGCTCGAAATCTGTCTGGGTGACTGGTTGATCTCAAAAAAAAAAGATCAGGCCTCATTTTAGTGTAGATATCTTCAGAAATTAAAAGGAGTGGGATTGAGGGTATCGGACCAAGAAGGCTTTTCTTTTTTTTCTGTTAATTTGCCACCTTTACCACAATATAGCATTCTTTATTTGAGTTTGTAGTGTTGCTTATTGCTGCCAGCAATGAAAAGTAATGCATTTCCACCCATTTAATCTCCTTTACAAAAGTGATCCAGACCACAATGAAGTCATTTTGGTAACATGACACAGATATTTATAAACAAGCTGTTGTTATGCTGGTCTCTGTAACTATCTTCTGTCACTAATTTAGCACTTATTAAAATGTCAGAAACTATTTATTAACCTGCCGTGAATGTACACACTGGAATCAGGAGTACAGTGTTTGGCTTAGAATATTGTTTCTTTGAATTTACCAAAATGGTGTGAAGTTATGGCCAGTACAGCAAGGATGGTGTCCTCAACTGCGCATTTCCCAGCCTCTCGGCGTGTGGATTTTATCCGTGATGTGTGAAAGAAACACACTGTCTCACACAGTAACTGCAAGTGGTGTTTATTCATTTCAGGGTGAGGGGATGGGGGGTGGAAAAAAGTGCCTGAGTCATAAAATCCCAAGCTTTCTCAAAATTTGTGTGTGTTCAGAAGCAGAGTTTTCATCCCTGTGAGTGTATGTGAGCCCACTAACGTGGTTTCTTCATTTACTTCTGGAGAGAAGCTTGAAAAACATCAATATTTTGAACCCAGTTTCTCACAGGGCAAGATGACAAAATCTTTTTTTTTCGTAAGCCCTAGCTTACTAGCACAATCCCTCTCCCTGGGCATTATGCCTTTTATTACTAAGACACACAGAGAAAATAATTGTCCCACACCTCTCTTTCTCTTAGCCTGGGTTTGCCCATGTAGGATTTGTCAGGCTGGGTAATTAAGCCTGATGCTCGCCATTGAAGTTTGCTTGCAGCTGGTGTTGCAGAAAACACAGCTGGTGCTCTCCTTGAGCGAGCAAGCTCTGGCTGGGAATGGTCTTGGATACCCCTGAGGAGTCTCATGCAAAATCCAGCTCTGACTGACACAGCTGTGCTGACCTGGCAGTCCCTGGGGATGGAGAAAGCACTGGCGGTGTTGAGGGCCAGGGCTGTGGACTGCACGCGCCGCCAGTCCTCGGTTGCACAAGAAACACCACTTCCCTGCGTCAAGCTGGGCGCCGGGGGGAGATGGGCTCGGCGGGTGGGAGGTGTGGGTGCCTGCAGCCGGCGGCGGGGCTGGACGCTGGACACCGTTTCCCGTCTGCGCTTGGCCAAGGAAAAGGCTCAGTGCTGTTGCCTCTCCAAATATGTCGTTATTCCGGAGGAGACTGAGCTAGAGGCTTGGAAAACACCGTCCCATTTTGGCGTGGCTTGTCCCTCTACTGGGACTTCTCAGCATTATGGGGGAATGAAATGAAAACAAACTCTGAACCTTGGTCACTGCCGTCCAAAATAAACAGGGATGTGGGGGTGGCAATCCTGCTTGGTTTTTCACTGCATCCTCCAGTCGTGGCTGGGAGGGATGAATTAACCCCACTCCTGCTGAGCTGCCCTGCCGACCCTGCCAGGAAGGAGATGGGCTCTTTACTGCCGGCATCCCTGCCAGCCACGGGCATGAGGAAGGGAGATATCCCCCAGGGTTGGGATCCCATGCTGCCGCCTCGCTGTGCGAGGTCGTGCCAGCTGACGCTGCGGCCGACTGTGCCCTGCGGGGCTGAGCTCTGCGCGCTGTCCCCGATGGCACACATGCTTAAACCCCAGGAAAAGCAGGGCAAGCCGCGCGCTAAATCCCGCTCTGATCCTGCAAGGCCATGTGGGGTCCTTTTCTCCCCCCGCTTCGTGCTACCTGTGGGTGCTGCGACTCCTGCATGCCCCATCTCTCCTTCAGCCGTTTCCTGGGACACCGGCATAGCGCTGTATGGGACTTAAGGATGGTGCTATGAGTTTTATGGTAAGACGGTGGTAACCGGGCCCAGCAGTCTTATCAGGTAGAGGTGCGTTACTCCCACAGTGTGTCTTTGCTGCAGTCCCCCCAAGGAGCGATGGCTGTCTTTGCTGTGGGTGAATTGGGTGGCGGATGCAAACTGCCACCCTAAAATAGTTTTCACCTGTGGTCCCCTTCTGCAACAAGAACAGGCCATATTGCTGTTGACTCCCCAAAATGTGGTAAGTTTGTGCATCTGCCATGGGTTTCCTGACATCTGGCAGCGCAGTGCGGGGAGGACTTGCAGCGGCTGTGCCAGAGCCCCTGGGTGTCCCGAAATCCCACAGGTGCCCACTTTGCCTGCACAGAGCAGCTCAGACCGAGACACCCAGGCTGACCAGCGCTACTGCTGATGTTCTCTCACAGCCGAGATCTCCCAGGCAGAAATATGACTGTTTGAGTTCTGCATCTCCAACACTTTTTTGTTCCTTTCTTTCAGCAAAGGTCAGTTACTCTTCTAAACATAAGAGGTTTAGGGTTTGTATTATCTGTTGTTCTGCTTTATCTGGGTTATTCCATTTCCGCTGGTCCAGATAACCAAAAGCTACTGACGGCAGCAGCTCTATGCAATGACACGAAAGATGGAGCTCAGAGGTGCTTGGGAGCCTAGAAGATCATATACAAACACAGGTAATCCCCGCCACCCCGAATAACAAAGTTTAAGTTTATGAAGATGTCTATTGAAGTCTTGGTTCATTGGTAAATGATTAACATTGTGAAGCAAATGACTGTGCAACTGGGAATAATGGAATACTTGAAGGAAATCTTAGAGTATGAGGCAGCTGCAGGCAGCTGGAGAGCAAAGTCCCAGGGGAAGAGCTCCCTTTCATCTGGATTTTCACAGAAGACTGGACAAGTGACTAGATAAAGTATTAACAGTGCTAATTTGGCATTGTGTGTTGGTTGATCGATTGTACTTGAAAGTTTATTAAAAAAAAATAAATTAAATAATGTAAATAAATAAATATCTGAGCGCCATACAACAACCGTTAGATGGGCAGTACTCTCCTCCTCTGAGCTGGCTTTAAGGAGTGGAGTGGACAAGGTGATCCAAGAGGGAGTTTCCACTTCTGTGCTTTTAATGACTGTGTCAGTGTTTGAGCTAAACTGAAGAAAGTCATACTGGAAGCAAAATCAAAGCGTCCTTGGCTTTTTGTCAACTGCCGCTGTGTGCGTCTGCTTCCCTGTTCCCAGACCTTCCCTGGGTTTCAGGGTTTCACCAGCCGGGCTGTGCGAGGGGAAGCGTGCCAGGAGCTTGGTGGCGAGGAGCTGAGGCGGGGATGGGAGCATGCAGTGGAGAACCTGCTCGCGTGGCACGCAGGGCATGACACGCAGCTGTCTGGCAGCGGCCAGGGAGGCTTTGGCTTTCACACCACCAGTGATTCACGCTGCTGAGAGGAAAGAGGCAGCATGGGCAGACGATCCGCTCCTGCTGACTGCGTGGCTGAGGTTTAGAAAAGTGAATGGACCTTATATGACAAAGGAGTACTGGAAAATGCTTGAACTCAGTGGCGTGTTCCACAGTTAATATCAGAGCTTTATAATATTGGGGCAAGCATGAGCCCTTAGTAGCATCAAACCTCAGATTAAAGAGTGGATTTAGCTGTCCTGTGTTAGGGCTCGTGCTTCTGCGCATGTACTGATTAATATCAGTTTTCATGCTGGCTGACTCATAGCTCCTAAACAACCAGTATACTGTGGACTTGGTTATTTTGTCTAGTATCCCTCTACCCACACCTAGGATGTCCAAGCAGTAGTGTGGGAGCACAGCTGGCCTCTCAGTATTACGCTTCTTGGGGCTGTTTTCTTGCAACTGGGCAATTCTTATGGGCTAGAAAAATAAACTCCATATTTGTAATGATTTTAGGCCTTGGTGTTTGGCAGGGTTATACACTCTTTCTCATTCACATCCCTGTTCAGCTCTGGGCTTTGTCAGTGATGAGGGTGCATCCCACAATGTTTATGATAATCCAGTATTTCTAACACCAACACACACACACACACACACAAATTAGCAGTTGAGCTTCTAAAACTTTGAGACTTATATTTGAAAATATATGGTTTTACACAGTCAGGTTTCCCTTGCCTTTCATTTTGATTCTTAAAAGATACCTGCTTTGAAGCTCTTCTGAGCTCCAGGAACTTAATTTCGTTTTAATGAGAGTCCAGATTGTCTTAATTGCATGATACTTGGCAGTGTTAAGAAAAAGAGTAAAAATCATGAGACCTTTGATACTTGCCAGAGGTGTACCAGAACCTGTGGGTAATTTTGTATGTGTCTTATTCTCCAGCCCAGTTTTCAGGTGTGGCTGACTATTAACGCTTTCCAGTTAGTGGACATGAGCTTTAGTCATGAGTACCTTGTTTTCTACATCTGATACGACACCCAATGCCTGAAATCTCTGTTTATTTTTTAAGGAAGATATGAAAAACTGCTTTGTCATAGCTGATTGTCTCGGTATTTATCATTATGATGCTAAGCCCTGTCAGTTCATTTAATGCATGTGCATGAGCACGTGAGGTTGTGCATACACATCACTACTAGCAGATTTCTCCTTCCCAAGCCACGCTAGTTACTCTGACTGTTAATTCCAAGCCCCAGAGTGGGAGAAGGCAGAAATGAGAGTTAATCATGGACTGGAGAGCTTGTGTTGTTTGGATTATAACAGTACATGTCAAGAAACATGCTAATTTTTTGTTACACTCCCTTGGAGCTGGATTTGGTGTCCACTGGAGTCAACGGGCTTGGTTTTGTTGACTCCAGCAAAACAGGATACATCTTGTGGAAGCTGACCCACCTCCCGCTCAGACAAAATGGCACCATCTTTAATAGCATGAGATTATTCTGGAAGACTGAACGTTTCTAGGCTCTCTTTCCCCTTATTCCACTGTTATTCCCATTTGCTAGTAAGCCACTTGTAAACCTTGCTGCTTCTTTAAATGAATTGGGGCAAACGATGCCGAGTGGACCAGCTGGGCTTCATCAGGAGGGGGAGGCAGCAGTGGGGCTGAGGAGGCTGGATGAGTTTGTGGGGATTTGCATGAATCTGCTGCAGAAGGGGGAATCACCTGCGAAGAAGAGTTAAGTGGGCTCTGAGGTGCGTCCTTTGGGGTATAAAAGGCCTGGAAAGGCTTCTCTCATTTTGGCTTTCTTGTGGTGAAGGGCAGAACAGAGACAGAAAGCTGTGATAGGACCTGTTGGCTGTGGCTAAGAGGGTGTTTATATGTTGATTCTTTCCTTGGCTCTGAAAGTAGATGGCAATGAAGCTAAAAGGTATGGTTATTCCTTGTTTCTGCAAGTGTTCACCAGGAAACAAGTGCCTTTTCTTGTGCTGATGCTGTGCTTGCTGATGCATGCAATAATTTGGTGAGATTCTGTTTAATTTTTCCTGAGTTTTTGTGAATGATCAGAGTCAACTTCACTGCATTTTCTTTAATGTCCTTGTTTTTTCTAAGCTATCCATGAAGAGGTAAATTAATTTATACCACTGTGGCTTCTAAAGGAATATTTGCTAGTTAATTTGAGCCACCTCAGCTGTTTGCCTGTACCCATTGAACTGGTAGTAGCTATGAACAGAGATAACTGCTGTTACTGGGCAATTATAGTTTTATTTCCTTCTGACAGAAAGTCCTACTTTAAGAGGTTTTTGGAGCCTGGGCTTTCTTTTTGGTATTAAAAAAAATACTCCTAATATGACTTAGCTAACACTTGGTAGAAGCCTAGGGAAACCAAAGTATTTTCGTAGTTGTGATTCAAGACAGCGAGTTGAGCTATCTTGAGTGAGTTGAGCCTGTTAGCTTATGGACAGAAGCATGAATGGGACTGACCCCAAAACGCCTTTGATTTGCAGGCTTGTTAGGTCCATAGATCTGCAAATAAATCTTTCAGGTCTATGCACTGAATATCTGTGTAAGATAAGCATGTTTGCTGAGTGCTGCTTGGCTACAGTCACAAGGAAGTTCTGTGCCTCTGTTGTGAGCAGAAGAGGATTGATTTGACTCTCTATTACCCTGTCTCTCATCAAACGCATGTAACCCTGGTATGCAAGACTTGCCATAGATTAAGAGAACAATTTTTGGTGTCTGTGCTTACAAAGGTGACTGTTCCTTCCACTCTCCCAGGTGCTTTTCCTCCCTTCTCCAGTGTAAACTCTCCTGTTGCTGTTTTCTTGCCTGAGGCTTTTTGCATTATCCTATGAATATGATCTCAGCCTAAAATCCAAACCAAGATATAAACACAACAGCAAGCAGCAGAACTGTTGGGTTTTTTCCTGTGTTGTCTGTTTCTGGAGAGATCACCCTTGTGTTTAGCATCTTGTTTAAATTGCTGAGGTGTTCCCATGCCTTTGAAGGGTTACTCTGTGCTTGCCTGTGGTGTGCTGCTCCTAATAGCCTCCATTTATTGCTGCACATACTTGGCTCGTTTTACCTGTCTGTGATCCGGAGGTGGGGGCAGGAGGAGGAGAAGCATCTTGCTTTCTTAACCTGGGACCGCAGGTAGCAGTGCAGAGCCCTGGCCATGTCAGGCACTGACCTGCCAGGGTGGGATAACATTGTGAAAGGGGGGAAGCGGAGGGTTACTAACGATAGCTCTCCTGTTAAAGCCCCTCTTGGGAATAACAGTGCACTGGCAGAAGGGTCTGGATATGCATGTACGCTGCTGCTGCTGCCGCCCAGCAGTGGGGACAGGATGCTTTAATGCAAGGTGCCTTGCTGCTCCATGCCAGCGCTGGAAGGGAGGTTTCCCCTGTGCCTGGATCCTGATGATGGCGCCAGTGGGAGCGCAGTGGCTGTGCTCCTCTGGGAGCCCCTTGGTCCCCTTTCATTCCTGTCAGCCCTCCCTCCTCTCCGCTTCATGGACCCCCAAATGGAAGTTGGTTGCAGGACCCTGACCGATATTTGTGAAAGAGTCGCAATAGTGTGTACAGGAGCTATTTGGGAGCGAGGGCAAGCCTGGGGCATTGAGATGAGCATGCTTCTTGTTGCAACACTTCCTGTGTGGCTGTAGTTTCAGTTCTTGCACTCCTCCCCTCGCTGACAAACGCTGTAGGAATGTGCCAAGCCAAAGTCTCTGGGTTTCTGTTTAAATTTTTGCTTTTCTTGACTCTGAATAAAAGAAGCTAGAGACACGGAACATTCTGGGCTTCAAAATAAGGCGATGTTGTGCTGCTGGAGCATTTTAAAAAAAATGACCCATGGGCTTTTAGGTTTTCCTAACAGTTCAGTTGGAGGGAGCTCCTTCTCAGAGAGCAGGTACTTGGCTCCTACAACTTGTGTCCCTCTAAGATACATTCAGGAGAGCAGCAAAATTATTAGCTGTTCCCAAAAGCTTGGCCTAAGAATTTAAGATCTGCTGTCAAAAAGGATATGAAAACTGAAAAGACAACTATATTGTGGTTCCTGATGAGGTTCACTAAGCAGAACAGAAATACAAACAACATATGTTAGTGGAAGCTCTCTTGAAAAAACAAGTGCAATTCACATGATATGCTCACCTTTTCTGGTGATATCTTCCGAAATTATTCCAGTGTTAGCCTGATTTGTTACTAAGCTTTCGAAGTGGTAGCATGAAATGCTATTGTGGGTTTTCTTGCTGCCTTGCAACTGGCTAATCAGTGATTTTTAAAGTCAAGTGAAGGCTGGGATTTCAAAATCTGAAAGGTATTTTTGTGCTTGGGAATGTCTTCAGCCATCCCTTCTAACTTAAATATTTGCCTGCTGTAACTTGGCTGTCATGGTTTTTTTTGACTCAGTCAACACCATCATTGAAGTAATGATGTTAAATTAGTCATGACCCTATAACTTGCAGCAGGCTTTGTTCCCAAATGGGATGCTGTGTCAGCACAGAACATTGTGTTGTAGATTGCAGGGTTGGAGTCTCCTCACTCACTTTCTTTTTACTTTTTAAAAATAAATAGCACAAGTTGGGATGCTTTCTAAAACTAACAAAAATAGAGAAAGCAAACTTGATTATTTTTAGGGTTCCAGCTCAAGGCGGTGAAGGTCAAAAACCTGCAACTGAGCAAAGTTATTAATTAACAACTAGTTACCAGATTCTTCCCAACTTATGACTTCATGTATCACAACTCTTTCAGTAAAACATCCTTGCTGGTTATAAACATGCCCACTGAGTAATCATACAGTATGTACAGCCAAAAAAAAAAAGCTGAGAACTCAGCAGCTACGAATTAGTAGAGCCTGTTCCTGACTGGAGCAGGTCAGAAAAGTTATTCAGCAAAACAATTTGTTGAAAGAAAAACTTCTCAGTTTTTTTAATAATATACAGAGGAAGCTTCCTCTGTGCTGGAGAGGAGCCAGCTTTGCTAGTGTGTGCTCCCCATGCTGGGAGCAGGGGCTGCCTGCAGCGCTGGGGGCTAAAGGGCAGCCCTGCAGTTGGGTCAGAAATCAGCCGCGTGCTTAGGGACACTTCTTGCCTCTCCCTGAAAAACGGTGCCCTCCGTGACTGAGCTCCAAGTTTGGGTGAGGGCTGTGGTGCCATAGCTGTGCTGAACCAGCTACGAAATACTCTAGAGGGCCCAGGGGCTGCTGGACAAGGTGGGGGGGGCCTCATGGGAGACCCCCAAGAGACTTGTAACAATAGCCACTTATCTGTGCTTTTTTTGAAAAAATGCTGTGCAGTTTGAACAGAAGATTAAACCTGAAAATGGCTGGGAGAGCATCTGCTTCCCTACTAGCCTTCAGACTTTAATGTTTAACCACCCTTTATAATCAGGACATCATGGATGTTTGTATTCCTTCTAGCTGGAAGGGGAATGGAGAAGGAGAGAGGCAGGTATAAAAAGTGAGTGTGGAGTCGGGAAGGTGAAGACCAAAGAGCTGGACAAAGCTTTTTCTCTCCCTGGCAGCTGGAGAACTTTTTTGTGTAGAGAGGAACCCACAGTCCATCTTATTCTGATTTAACCGTATTTCAATAATAAATGCAATTTCAGTATGAGAGGCTGGAACATCACTAGAAATCAGTGCTAATTAGACAGTGGTCATTTTGCTTGTGGGAGGTTTGATCTCAGACAGAACCCCCAAGGGATCAGGATCCTGCAGAACGTGGATGTCCCTATCTCCCTGATCACTTCTCTGCCTCCCATCATCATGGCTATTTGCAGTCACTAATAACCTCCTAATTTGCCTGTAAGGCATTGTCTTTGCCTTATGGATTAGAAGCTGAAGTGCAGTACAGACTAAATGACTTGCCCAGGGTCATGCAGGAAATCGGTGTCTGAGCCAAGAACTTCAAAACCAGTATTTCTGAATCACGACTTTGACATCTCGGTACCAGCTTTGACTTGGTTGAGGTTTGGTCCCTGGGCAGAAGGAAAGAGTTAGCCCCTCCAAAAAACCCAGGTTGACATTCTTTAGTGAGAAACAGTGCCTCCAATTCAAGTGTTTCTCTTGTGCTCTGACCCTTCATATCTCCCCAGCTGTCAATTATGCTAAAAAGCCTTTCCCAGTGTGTTTACTTTGTCACATTCCCCATGAATGGACCTTCATGATCACATAGTCGTCTTGCTTGCTGCCTCTTGGGGTTTTTCTTTGTTTTCTTTTTCCTTTTGGTCGTGTTTTTTTTCTTTTTGTGTTGTTGGAGGGCAGGCGAAGGGAGGAACCTCAGAGGCAGCCAGCCAAGGGTGTGAGTGGTGCAGGGTTAAGTAATGGCTTTGCTGACATGAATTCCCATAACTGCTGCCTACTCCTGCCCTGCCAGGAACAGCCCATCAGGCGGCAAGTTTTGAAAGTCAAAACAGTCCAGGCCAGTAATCTATTGACCTGTACAGGGCTGCAGGAGAAATCTTGTGCATATGTATGTGTTTTCTGAGGGAACTTATTAATTAAATGTAGTAATATTTAATTATCTAAGTAGTAAGTGGCTGGGAGCTACAGGAGTATGATGAAGCACATGTGAGGGGCTGAGGAAGTTGGTGCACTCAGGGTGCAGGAAGCAGAGGGGACCCTGCGGGATGAGCTCCATGGGGCTGCAAGGGAGCTGCTGCCAGGGCTGTCTGGCCCTGAGGGCAGGATGCTGGTGATGGCTGGTAAGCACTGCCTCACTCCTGTCATATCTGCTCAGTAAACAGCATGATTTCCCCCCCCCTCCCCGCCCCCCGCCCAACCTTTTTTGTCTACATCTCCTTTTATTCCAGATCCAGCAGAGATGGACTACAGGGGTGGAGTTACGGGTTTCTTGAAATGCCCAAGCAAATACTCTGTATTGGTTGGAGCTCTGAATTGATCTGAACAGGCTGAATACACCACTTTCTGATGTCCACAGGATCAGAAACTTTCTCTGATTTTCAGTAATAGCTTAAAAAAATGGATGTAACTCTAAATTTATTTCATTTACCCTTGCCCCCACTTCCCCCCTCCCCCCCCAGTTTATCTCTCTAACTCACCAAGGAAGCAAACCCAGAGACCTGATTTCTCCACTGGTTATTTCCTGCCCACTTTGAGTTCATGAATTTATCCATTCCTCCTCTTTGTCACAATGTCAGAGAAGCAGTTCAAAGCTTAGTGCTCTGAAGGTGACTGTTCAAAGTAGCAGCTTGATGGACATACTGATGTTTAGATATATTTTGAAGTTTTCTACCAAAAAAAACACATTACGCTCTCAAGAATGCCCTCTTTGTCAGAGGAAACATTGCTTTGTCTCAAGTGTGTTATTACTGTGTGCTGCTCCATCTTGTTCAAAAGGAGCTGTTGTCCTGGAAATCTGCTAACAACAGGTGATAGAGATATGAAACATCAGCAGAGGGGCTGAGGGATGATATGAGAGGGAAGTGCAGGTTGTCCAGAATCACAGCAGAGGGTAAAGGTCTGCCTGACCTGTGTCAGATTGTCTGTCTTCTGCAGCCAGGCAATAAAACCATAACTTTTATCAGATCTTCAGAAGGTAAAGAGCATTTAACCTCTTTCCTTGAACAGAGCTTAAAGATGTCTTGACCTGTTGACTGGAATCCAAATGCTCTCCTGCTCCCATTTCTCATTAAACAGACTATGGTTGATTTATTCATTTTGTTTAACTCTTCTTTGACCTAAGATGCTATACAGGTAGAGTACTATTGATTTTTCCGTGGTGTGGGTATGGGAACTGTAGCCTAAATGTCCTCTTTACTCAACAGCATATTTTTAAAAACAATTAACACCCTTCTGTCCCCTCTAAAGTATTGCTTAAAAGATCTGGATGCCAAGGTATCATTACAGAAAGGTTTTGGAGAAAAGTAAAAGCTTGGTCATGGACTTATTTTTGAATAATCAGATCTGTTGTGATTTGTAGCATTTTTATTTGTGATAGAGTTGCAGTGATTGTTTTCCCTGACTGTGATTCTTTCAGAGGCTTTAACAGGCAGCGTGTTGGTGTGCGGTTTTTGCGTGCTGTAGCTTGGCTTTAGGAAACTTGTGCTCTCAGCTTTTGGGCTGTAAAATGTGGCTGCTTTCATAGGGATGATGTGAAGAGTGGGTGATTGCTTGTGAAGTGCTCTTGACCCATCCTTTTCTAGGGCATGGGCCTTTGTGCAAAATCTGCAGTGGGGCTGGGAGGAAGACGGGACAGAGGTGGAGGTGCTCAGGGAGGTTCTTGGAGCTCCTTCCTCTGCTGGGGCAGACACGAACTGCTGTGTCACTAGTGAAGAGGGGGATTCATCTGGGCCTCTGGTGTTTTAGCTAGTCATACTCTTGACACAAGTAAAGGAGCTTTGCTTAATTGCTCTATTTGAGGTGACACTTCACCTTGTAGGGAATGTCTCTGAAATGACACCATGGTTTTAAACATCTGTTTCGCCTTTGTGTGGGGTGCATGCATAGGCACATTGCCCATTCCTCCTTGGTGTGAAAGTGTGCAAGCTTGCCAGAATTCAGCCTTCTACAGATACGAAACACAGTTGCTATGTATCACTTGTAGAGAGTATCACAAATCTTCACTTTTGCAGACTGTCAACCAACTTGTACCAATAAAACCAGCCAGAATGGATTGCTGTTCTTGAGAACTATTTTTTACTTAATCAATTTTAAAAAGTTAAATCTTCTGTAATGAAGAATTTGATATTTCCCAGGACAGATAATAGAAATGGGAGGGGGCACAATAAATACTTGGCACAAGAGGAATGAGTTATACTCCTGGTTCAAACACCAGCTGGAGCTTGCTTTGGCTTTAGTTATATAGAAAGAGCTCCACTCGCTGGTAGAGCAAATTTCTAGACTGTTATTTGTGATGACTTGGTCCTGGGCTAAAAAGATGTCAACTGGAGCAGCTATTCCAAAAGATAATGTGACTGTCCTACTGGGAAATTCTGTGTTCAGTGCAGGACCACTTGTTTCTTTACTAAATAAACTCAAATATTTAATGGTTTACTAATTTCATGCGTGGAAGCTAGTGTATAATTGGATTAGAGAAAGCGTATTTTTATGGATGCAAATGGAGTAGGTCTAGAAGGTCCTCAGAGTATTGCTTCAGAAGAGCTCACTACAGACGGGTGGCTGATACGGTTGACACACAGAGCATGCTTTGTTCCCACTATGATTAAAAAAAATTCCAGCTTTGACCAAGCAGTGACCAACATCTCTTTTTTTTTTTTCCTGACAAAGTCAATGCTTCTGCTTCCTCCTTTGCTGTCCACAAGGAGCAGGCTCCTCTGTACATGTCATAGAATCATAGAATGGTTTGGGTTGGAAGGGACCAACCCCCCTGCCATGGCCAGGGACATCTTTCACTAGACCAGGTTGCTCAAAGCCACATCAACCTGGCCTTACACACTTCCAGGGATGGGGCATCCACAAACATCTCTGGGCAACCTGTTCCAGTGTCTCACCACTCTCACAGTAAAGAATTTATTCCTAATATCTAATCTAAATCTACCCTCTTTTAGTTTAAAACCATTACCCCTCATCCTATCACTACACTCTCTGATAGAGACCCTCCCCATCTTTCCTGAAGGCCCCCTTTAAGTACTGGAAGGCTGCTGTAAGGTGTCCCTGTAGTCTTCTCTTCTCCAGGCTAAACAACCCCAATTCTCTCAGCCTGCCCTCACAGGGGAGGCGCTCCAGCCCCCTCATCATCATGGCCCTCCTCTGGACCTGCTTGAGCAGGTCCATGTCTTTTTTATGCTGGGGGCCCCAGAGCTGAACACAGTACTCCAGGGGGGAGTCTCATGAGTAGAGGGGGGGATCACCTCCCTCAACCTGCTGGCCACACTTTTGATGTAGCCCAGGATACAACTGGCTTTCTGGGCTGAAAGTGTGCATTGCTAGCTCATGTCCAGTTTTTCATCCACCTTGTGGTGTGCTGTGTAGCTACCTGCCCACTGGCTGCTTAGTGGGGGGCTCTTGGGAGTTTGCTGTTCCAATAGGCACCAATTGACCTTTTAACAAAACGTTCATCAATGATGGTTTGGAGGCCCTCCTGATAGTTTAATGTTCTAGGCTTATATATGAGGATATCCTTCACAGAGATCATAGTTCATGAATTGCTGTGTCCTACATCTATTGCAGGGCAAGCCTTGCCTAGTTACAGGCAGGGTGGGGCCATGCAGGCAGAGATGTCTTGGCTGGCTTTGCAAGAGTTGGTGCTGGCCTTGGAGGTACTGTTGTTGCATCAGCAAGACACTGCTGGGGTGTGGGTCTACACATGTGAGGCTGGATGGCTTTCAGATCCCAGCCACACAAGCTGTGTGGATGCCTGGGGCTGTCCTGGCTCAGGGGTCTCTTCATGCTGCTACTAACAGAGTAGTGACAGGGCTGTTTCTAGAAACGAGAAAAGCTTGTGCCCACATAAAATTGTTACAGCCTGATGTGTCATCCTTGTTACATCACCTGGGATATTCCACTGCCATTGATGATGAACCAAGTCCTTCTTGGTTGTCTTGGTCTCTGAGGCTGGCCAGCTTGCCTGCTGCCTGGCTAGTGGGTAGGAGAGAGCATGGGCAAGTGGTGTGCATATATATCTTGCTCCTTTTTGGGGCACTTGGGACAGTAACTCTGGCTACATGGTGTTGTGGCTTAACTCAGCAGGCAGCTAAACACCACACAGCTGTTTTCTCTCCCCCATCGCACTGCAGGGGAGTGAGCATCAGAAAAAAATAAAACTCATGAGTTGAGATAAAGACAAATTAATAGGACACAAAAGGAAGGGAAAATAATAATAATGATAAAAATATACAAAACAAGTGACACACAATGCAATTGCTCCCCACCCACTGACTGATGCCTAGCCAGTGCCTGAGTGCCCACCCTGGCCAACTCCCCGCAGTTTTTTTTGTTCAGCATGACATCATATGGTATGGAATATTCCTTTGGCCAGTTTGGATCAGCTGTTCTGGCAGTGTCCCCTCCCAGCTTCTTGTGCATCTCCAGCCTCCTCACTGGCAGGACAGTATGAGAAGTTGAAAAGTCCTTGACTTAGTGTGAGCACTGCTGAGCAACAACTAAAACATCAGTGTGTTATCAACATTATTCTCATCCTAAATCCAAAACACAGCACTATACCAGCTACTAGGATGAAAATTAACTCTATCCCAGCTGAAACCAGGACAATATCTACCCCTTATTCTATACTGTCTATGTCATGCCCAGGTCCCACACTTTCCAATACATCCCAATTAGTCACCACCATCTTTGCTGTCTTTTGATATATACACACAGATATCATTCCCTTAGCCTATGGGCCACCCCTCAAATGTCTCTTGAGTTCATTTAGTCCATGACTTTGGGCTCCATCTGTCATAACAGTCCTTCAGGGCAGGAGAGATGGTGTGTGGTGTTGGATTGTTGCATGCTGAAGCCATTTCTGGTTCCATCACTGCTGCGCTTGTCTGGTTCTATCATAGCTGCACTTTGCTTAGTTTCATCAAAATTCATTCTTCGTCAGTTTGGGTGATTCTTACTGTAATACTGTTGGTGTAGCATACAGCAACCATAGTAGTGATGACATACAGTATTATATAGCAATTAGCATACAATTTGAATCATGGTTATTCTCTCCCAAAATCAAATCCCCTTGAGGTACACTGGACTCCCCATCCTTCTGCATTATCCACCTAGTGCATCCAGGTCCTTAAGCAAAAGCCATCCCACAGATGGGTTTGCCTTTGCCCGAGGCAGGAATAACCCAGACTGTCTTCCCCAGTATATTTTATGTGCACTACAGGGACTTTATCCCCTTCTACAGTATGTAAAACTTTTGACTGGACAGGGCCAGCTTGATTGGCAGATCCTCTAGTGTTGACTAACCAGCTGGCTTTTGCTAAATGTGTATCCCAATGTTTGAGTGTCTTAGCACCCGTTGCTCTCAGTGTAGCTTTTAACACTCTGTTGTATTGTTCAGTTTTCATGGACACTGGTGCATGATAGGGGATGTGATATACCCCCTCAGTGCTGTGCTCTTTGGCCCAGGTGTCTTTGAGGTTGTTTCAGAAATGAGTCCTGTTGTCTGATTCGATTCTTTCTGGGGTCCCATGTTGCCATAAGACTTGATTTTTTTCAAGGCCCAGGATAGTGTTTCAGGTGGCGGCATGGGATATGTTTCCAGCCATCTGGTGGTTGCTTCCACCATTGTAAGCACATGGTGCTTGCCTCGGTGGGGTTGTGGGAGTGTGATACAGTCAATCTGCTAGGCCTCCCCATATTTATATTTCAGCTATCGTCTTCCATACCAGAGAGGCTTCAACTGCTTGGCTTGCTTGACTGCAGTACATGTTTCACATTCATGGATAACCTGTGCGATACTGTCCATGGTGATCACAAGCCCATCTATATGTTGCATCTCTTCTTTGATGGCCTGAGGTGTCATGAGCCTGCTGAACTATAAATAATTCACCCTTATGTTGCCAGTCCAGATCCACCTGAGCCACTTCAATCTTAGCAGCCTGGTCCACCTGCTGGTTGTTTTGATGTTCTTCCGTGGCCTGACCCTTGGGTATGTGAATGTTTGTGACATACTTTTATAACCAGGTTCTCTACCTGGGCAGCAATATCTTGCCACAATGTAGCAGCCCAGATGGGTTTGCTTCTGTGCTGCCAGATGTTCTGTTTCCATTGCTGTAACCACCTCTACAGGGCATTTACCCGTCCATGACCATCCATGAATCAGTATAGAGATAAAGTACTGACCATTTTTTCTCATTCAGCAATGTCTAAAGCCAGCTGGATGGCTTTCACCTCTGTAAACTGACTTGCTTCACCTTCTCCTTCAGCAGTTTCTGCGACTTGTCATGTAGGACTCCATACAGCAGCCTTCCACCTGCGATGCTTTCCCACAACATGACAGGACCCATCAGTGAACAGGGCATACTGCTTCTCATTTTCTGGCAGTTTATTATACAGTGGGGCCTCTTCAGCACATGTCAACTCCTCCTCCTCTGGCAATGTTCCGAAATCTTTGCCTTCTGGTCAGTGCATGATCACTTCCAAAATTGCCGGGTGACTGGGGTTTCCTATTTGAGCCTGTTGTGTGATCAGTGTGATCCACTTACTCCACGTAGTGTCAGTTGCATGATGTGTATAGGGGACCCTCCTTTTGAACATCCAGCCCAGCACCAGCCGTTGGGGTGCCAAGAGGAGCTGTGCTTCAGTACCAACCACTTCTGAAGCAGTTCGAACCCCTCCATATGCTGCGAATATCTCTTTCTCAGTTGGAGTATAGTGGGCCTCAGATCCTCTGTATTCCTGACTTCAAAGCCCTTGGGGTTGACCTCGAGTCTCCCCTGGTGCTTTCTGCCAGAGGCTCCAGGTAGGTCCATTCTTCCCAGCTGCGGTGTAGCGCATATTTTTTTACATCTTGTCCTGCCTGGACTGGCCCAGGGGTTATTGCATGAACTATCTCCCGTTTAATTTGTCCAAAGGCTTGTCGCTGCTCAGGGCCCCGTTTGAAATCGTTCTTCCAAGTCACTTGATAGAAAGGGCTTATGTTCAGACTGTAATTTGGAATATGCATTCTCCAAAAAACCTACAATGCCTAAGAAATCTTGTGTTTCCTTTTTGCTAGTTGGTGGAGACATGGCTGTTATTTTGTTGATTACATCCATTGGGATCTGACGATGTCCATGTTGCCATTTTATTCCTAAAAACTGGATCTCCTGTGCAGGTCCCTTGAACTTACTTTGTTTTATGGCAAAAATAGCCCAAATACTTCTGAAAGCTGTTTTCTTCCCTTTCTCAAAAACCATGAATCAAGGTTTTAAACAGCAAAAAACCTTTGTGAACAATGCAGTGTTTCCCACTTCCCTTCTCCCGCACCTTTGTGAACAATGCAGTGTTTCCCACTTCCCTTCTTCCGCACCTTTGTGATCCCCAACCCTTAGAGCTGGGCTGTCTGTGGCAGAGGAAGCTCAACTCCTGGCTCTGATACAGGGTGGCCATCAGCCTTGCAAGTGGTTCAGCCAAGCCCACTGTTGCTTTGCAGATGGTGCGTGGTGCCAGCAGGTGGGCTTTGGGCAGGGTAAAGTGGAAACCTCTACTCTTAGACACTGCTACTGCTTTGCACTATGGATCTGGGACCTCACTGCGTTAAGTGATGTACAAACAAAACATGGTTCCAGCTCCTGGTGTCCTGTAAGCTAAATGAACACTGACATGAACTCCCACAGGAATCCAAATGGACATATCTGCATTCCTCTGGCCTTACTAGCAAAGATTTGACAAGTCACTTATGAAAACAAAGTAGTTTCCAGAGACTCTGCAAAGCTGCTTTGGCAGATGATTTGGCTCTATGTTATGGAGTATTTCAATTGTGTAGAGCTCAATAGTTGTGATGACAAGGTTGAGTGCTTATGGGTAAGGATGAGGGGGAAGGCCAACGAGGTGGATATCCTTCTGGGAGTCTGTTAGAGACCACCCAACCAGGACGAAGAGGCAGATGAAGCATTCTACAAGC
>WAAD01040847.1:9237-27013 GCA_013389945.1 Fregata magnificens | reverse complement strand
GGGAAGTGATCGTGCCCCTGTACTCGGCACTGGTGAGGCCGCACCTCGAATACTGTGTTCAGTTTTGGGCCCCTCTGTGCAAGAAGGACACTGAGGTGCTGGAGCGTGTCCAGAGAAGGGCAACGAAGCTGGTGAAGGGTCTAGAGCACAAGTCTTATGAGGAGCGGCTGAGAGAACTGGGGCTGTTTAGCTTGGAGAAGAGGAGGCTGAGGGGAGACCTTATTGCTTTCTACAACTACCTGAAAGGAGGTCGTAGTGAAGCGGGTGTTGGACTCTTCTCCCAAGAAACTAGTGATAGGACGAGAGGGAATGGCTTCAAGTTGTGTCAGGGGAGGTTTAGATTGGACATCAGGAAGAATTTCTTTCCTGAAAGAGTGGTTAGGCATTGGAACAGGCTGCCCAGAGAGGTGGTGGAGTCACCATCCCTGGAGGTGTTCAAAAAATGTGTAGACATGGCACTTCGGGACCTGGTTTAGTAGGCATGGTGGTGTTGGGTTGATGGTTGGACTTGATGATCTTAGAGGTCTTTTCCAACCTTAATGATTCTATGATTCTATGTTGTCCTAATATGGGCTTATCACACGGTGTAGAAAGAATAGAGGTTTTTAACTGAGGAAGTTGAAAATAATGTGGTGTTTGCATTTTCAAAGGTGTAGCAAACATGGGTTGTGATATTATGGCAATCAGTGTTGCAACTGGTCGTTATTGGTGGCAACACTGAATGAGAAGCAGCTGGCTTGAGGATCTGTCTCTTACCAAGGCAGGTGCCTTTTGCACTTGCATGATGAGCTAACACATTGGGAGTGTTGGAGACTGCTGTTGGCCAGCTCTATCTAGCATCTTCCTCTTTGAAACAGCCTCTTTCGCTATGGCACTAGGGCACATACCGAGGTGTTGTGGTTTAACCCCAGTCAGCAACTAAGCACTGCACAGCCGCTCGCTCACTCTCCCTGGTGGGATGGAGGAGAGAATTGGAAGGGTAAAAGGGAGAAAACTTGTGGGTTGAGATAAAGACAGTTTAATAGGTAAAGCAAAAGCTGTGCGTGCAAGCAAAGCAACATGAGGAATTCATTCTCTACTTTCCATCGGCAGGCAGGTGTTCAGCCATCTCCAGGAAAGCAGGGCTCCATCACGCGTAATGGTGACTTGGGAAGACAAACATCATCACTCTGAATGTCCCTCCCCCTTTCTTCTTCCCCCCAGCTTTACATGCTGAGCATGACCTCATATGGTATGGAATATCCCTTTGGTCAGCTGGGGTCAGCTGTCCTGGCTGTGTCCCCTCCCAGCTTCTTGTGCACCTGGCAGAGCATGGGAGGCTGAAAAGTCCTTGACTAGTGTAAGCACTATTTAGCAACAACTAAAACATCTCCACATTATCAACAGTTTTCAGCACAAATGCAAAACATAACCCCATACTAGCTACCATGAAGAAAATTAACTCTACCCCAGCCCAAACCAGCACATGAGGAATAGAAGCAGAGGTAAATATCTCACGTAGCTGTATGCTCATCCTCCCATTGCTGTGATGGGAACTTGAATGCACACTTGAAATCTACATTGACACAGTTCCCCAGAGTTTGAGGCCACAGGGATCAACTTCTGTTGTGCCAGGCTGTGAGGCTTAAGATCAGCATGGCTGTAAGTGGTTGAAAATATTTTACTTGATATGAGGAGAGATGAATACCAGGGTTGTATGGCAGGTCCAACTGATAAGGACTCCAGCTAATCTCTCCTGAAGATTTTCAGAGGGAAATATTTCTCCTTGTGCAAGATGGCTGGTACTTCATATGTCAGACTTGGGTGTTGTATATTTATCCTCTAAAACACGTGACATTTGAAATGTTGCTGTTCTTTGATTACTGATTTGCTAGTGTTTCTTTCTGGAAAGAGCATGTGTGGATGTACTGCTGCTTTGTTTCAGCATGCCATGGTGAGAAATGAAGGTAGGCAAAGCAAGGCCATGTTGAGAGGTGAGGGAGGGGAGACAATTGTGGCTCTGTCTGGAGTTCAAGTGACAGCTCAGACCCAGCTCAGACCATGGAGGGAGGTTTTATTTGGGTAGGGCAAACTGGTCTGCCGATGAACAGGTATCTCAAATGCAGTTATACAAAAATGTGATAGAACTGTTCTACCTAGAAATTGTACGTATAGAAGTGTGGGCATATGCACATACAAACAAAATGCTTTTTTTGGAGGGGGGAAATCCTTTTTAACTGCTGGGTATCACTGTAAAAGACAGGTAAGTGTCTGGTCTTTTTCATTTTTATAAAAGAAAAGCCTTAAGCCCTCTGATCGTAAGTGTAACAACCCCTCCGGAATTCTTCAGGTCATGGTCTCAGAGCAGGGAGACTTAAATTGCTGGTGCTGAAAGATTGAGCCTTGCTAGAAGCTGAGACCACGGTGGCCCAGCCAGTGGGCTAGCGAAGCAGAATATCGTGCTGGTTGTTTATGCAGGCAGCCCACTGATTCCTGAAAAAACCATACTGCGCATGCAATTGCATCTGCTGAGTTGTGAATTGAAGGCCTGCAGATCACATTTTCCACTTGGCTTTTCTAAATGCTTTGAGCATGGCTGGAGCTTTTCCTGATATTCCTTTGTCACTACTTCTCTCTTGCTCTTTCTGAAGGTTTTCAACACTGAAGGAAAAATATGGAAATATGTGTACATCTTGAAGGTGAATGTAAGATCTCATGCAAGGGAGCAAGAATATATTTTGGGTGTTCTTGTGAAGATAGTTTTGAAGGGACAAATATAGTGGTGGGGAAGGACTCTATATTTTGGAGGAATAAACATCCTTATTCCCTCCTTTCGTGTGATCCAGATCAAAATTCTGTAATGGCCTGCAGTAACATACTGACCATTCAGTCAGACTTATGCTAAAAGCAAACTCTAGCAATGAGGTGGCAATGCCACCACTCTGTGGGATTTCCTTGCATGTAAAAGCAGAAAGTTTGAACTGATGCTTGTTATGTAAAGCAGAATGGAGAAACAAGCTGTGGAGCGGGTGGGAGCTGCAAAATGGCTAAGCATAGGCTTGCTGAGACTCTGTAGAACTTGAAGTTTAAAAAGGGGGGCTTCATGCTCTTCATGGGGTGGACTAAGCAGGCTGCCAAAAGCTGGATGAAAAGATTGCAGCAAAATGAAAAGTGGGAGGGTGGATGGGTGCACACTAAAGAAAATACACCCCCCCGATCAGAAAGGAAAAAAAAACCAACCCAAAACTAATCCGCACACACTATGATTGGGACTGGAGTCTTCTCCTATTTCCCAGACAATGCTGGCATCATGTGGCTGCTTTATTTAGCTTGCCTTGTACTAAAGTATTTCCGAAAAATCTTTGCTCTTTCTCAGCATCTTTCTGATTGGAATTCCCAAAGAAGCTCACAGACACCACTAAACTCAGCTGCTTCGCTTGCCTGGATGCCCTGGGACACTACCTCCATTTTACAGAAGACATAAGAATTCTTAATTGGTGGTTTGGGGTCTTTTACTTTCTGACCAAACATCACTGATCATATTTTTCAAATTATCAGACTGCTTCTTCTAACATGCCGAAGAGTTTTTAGCTGTGCTTTGCTTCTGAATCTAAATGAGGAAGAAATTGCCACCTGCATGGCAGGCTGTGGTGGGAATATTTTCCCGATGTGGGGACATGCTTGTAAGCAGGGGGAGCTATGTTAGGGGATGGTGGGTTTGCAGGGAGGGAAAAGAAACTCTAAGGCAGCAATTCTTCCCAGAGAGGAAGAGCATGGACTGTAAGAGGTGAAGCTCATCTTGGAAAAAGCTGGAGAGGGAAAGATCCTCCAGTGGCCAGGAGATACCTGCACAAGGAACAGGAGTGGGAACAAGGAGAAAAGGGAGCTCTAGTGATGCTTTTCATGTGTACCCTGCAAAGGAGCAGCACCCTGTAGAAGGTCTTAGTAAAGCAGGCTTCAGTGACTGCTGGGCTATGGAGACGAAAACTCTATAATGCTGAATTGAGCTGATTAGTAAATCAGGCTATAGAAAATGAGGGTAACTTTACAGCAATACTGCTGGTATTCTGGAAGAATGAGATCCTGTGTAGAGATAGTATCTAATACTAGTTGAAATGGGATCCTGTTAGACCAGATTTAAAGAATTTTGCAGAAATGCCCCTGAAGCTCAAGTAAATAAAGCCTAGGTAGTGTAGCTTTAACCAATGATACTAATAGCTTATTAACCTCCATCCAAAATAACCTGCCAAGAACAGAATCTGTTCAGGGGAGTTCCTCTTTGAAGTTCTGTACATCCAGATAAAATGGAAAGCTTGGCAAGCAACATAAAACAAAGAGTATTTCTCCAAGCTATGTTTTAGACTGTGAAAGAGATGATACAGCATTCTTAAATATTAAGACAGAGCATGTGTATAATTGCACACTTGCAGAAACATACAGAGGAGCTGTGCATAGTTGTATAGATTTGTGTACATATGAACACTTGTATATGCACAGACACGTGCCTTTCTGCAAAGATTGTCTACAGTTTCAAAAAATCTCATATGGGTGCAAAAGGCATGAAAGTTTAAAGTGCAAAATGAATGATAAAACTTTTAAACCTTCTTCAAACCTTTTAAAGCCCAGTAAGTCTCAGGTCTCTGGATGCCTGATATCAGCAAGCAGGAAGTCAATTAGTAGGTGACACATGCCTCATTCTAAAATACGCAGTGCTAGCTGTATAAATGCAGGCATATGTTTTAAGTAAATATCGGTAATAATTATGGCTCTGATGTTATAGTTTTTATGTACTTTTTAGGTGACAGGGAACCTTTAATCCAACTCAGTGTCTTGTTTACATTCGTTGCTCTTGGTTAAAATGTCTAGCTTGGATCATGTCAAAGCTTTGGCAGGGGATAAGGTACAAAATTCCATAATAATAAAGAGATACTTCAGCATCTGCATTGCATAGTAGAAAATAGTTATTTAACTGTTTTTGCATCTAGGTGAAAATCCAAAGCAGATCAATAAATTGCTTCTCCATTATCACTTAGACTCCAAGTGCAGTTTCCTGGAAAGCTTTCTATCTCCAGAGCAGACCCAGCAAAATCAGACTGATTGAAGTTAGTACTGCAGATACATGAATGCAGGCCCTTTGCCTTTCCATGGTAGACTCTTTCCTACAGCTTCTGTCCAAAAAAGGAGATACTCTTATTTCTTTGGCTATATATGATTAAATATAAAGATTAATATATGCACATATCTACTGTGTGAGGTCTGCTAGACCATTTGTTCTCAAAGACTGCTTTTTTCACACTGGTTCTTAGAGATGTATTGATAAAAAGGAAGCAAAAGTACTGTGTCTGCTGTTTTATATGTGTTCTTCCAGAGTAGTTTTAAACAGAAGGCTGCCTGCATCACTAAAAGTTGTTGGCCTGGATACACATTGAACTCACATCACCATTATCTAGAGAGTTCACTGTTGGAATAGGACTTGATAAAAGCTATTAAACAGATATTTATTTTCCAGAGTATTTTGGAAGGGGATGAATGAAAAGGAATGGAAAAGGAAAGTGAGAAAGCAGATAATGTGACTGAGGAGAAGAGAACAGGTTCTTCTGCTTAACTGTGGAGCTAGGGAAAAGGTGAGCAAGGGAGAAGGTGAGACTTTTTGGTAGGTTACTCTTTCTCTAATTGTAGCTCTGCCTTCTCATTTCTCCTGGCTGGAAGAATGAGAATTGTTTCTCTAATACATGTTCTTAGAGGCTTTTGCATAGCTTTACGGGTGAAGGATGGGACCTCTCATCAGTGACATTATTAATTATTTTGGGCCACGATGGCAGATAATCTTCCTGATGCCTATATACCTTTACCAGAGCCATAGAGAACAAGCATTGGCAGATAGAAGTGAAGCGCATATTTACAAGGCAAACAGGGCCTACATCTCTTGCTGTCGCAGGACAAAACTTACTTGGGATGTGAAAGAAAAATAATGAGCTAGTTGAGGTTTTTTCTAAACTGTTACTTCAGCCTTTCACTCTGGTTTCTCAATGGAGTCTGTTGTAGCAAGTAACAGCTGGTTACCACTAAACATCCCTGCAAGGCATGCTTCATGCTCTCCGGAACATTGTCTGAATCTGATGCATTGCAGGAAGGACTGGGATAGCAAATGCAATGCAAGAGACATTTAAAATGTGAAGCAATAAGCATATGTTTGAACTTGAAGATACTAAAGTGTTTACTGTAATCGAGCTCAGACCTAAATCTCTTCTCGGGGAAAGAAGAAAACATGTTAAANGGGGGGGAAGGGGGGGGAAGGAGAAGAGGAGGCCTTCTTAGACAATTCAGATCTTTGTTTCCTACCTAGCTTATTAAAGATTAAAAGCTTTAGAGTGTGTGTCCCCGAGTATCTTTGGTGACAGAACTCATATATAGGGAAGTTTCAGCCCTGTTTTTGGGGATGAGAAACAGAAGTAGAGTACTGACTGAGTAATCAGCCTAAATGCCCCAGGGAAAATTTATGACTTAACTGGAAATGACGTCAAATTCCCCTGTTAACTAAACTAGTCTTTCCTTAAACTTTTAAAGAGGTCAGCATGCTGGTAATGGTAGGAGAGTTGAAGTTGCTCTTGCTACGAAAAAAAACCCCAACCTGAAGAAATCAGGACTGGCAAGACTGCATTGCTGCAGGAATTGGTGGGTTTTACTTTTTGGGGAAGAATGGTTAACGTGTTAGAGCTTCAAGATCAAAAAACTCTTTAAAGATACCTTTACAACTAATAAATTCAGGCTGAATATTCCTACTTTCCTGGGTTGTACCAGCTACAACCCAGTTCTAGGGTAGACAGGGAAGAATGTAGTGCTTAGTTAAGTGTGAGAATATAACAGCCCTGATCCAATACATATGAGAATCAACAGGAAGGAGGATTGCACTTGACTGGGGTGGCAGTATGCTAGCAGAATGGTATCTTCTGGGGAGAAGACAGGGTATAGCGGAATACTGCCTCAGCTCTTGAATGTGGGGAAGGAAAGGAGCATTGAGGGAACTGGGTGATCTTCAGCAGCCATTTGGACAGGATCTAGGGTTTACATCTTATATGGAAGGTAGAGACTGGCAGAGCCACGGTGCCTGTCCATTCATTGCGTGCGTCCAGAGCAGAGGAGCAAGCAGATGTTGGGGCTTGGGCTGGGTGCTTTCTGGTAGTCCTGCTGGCTGCCTTTTTACAGGCACGGCTCTGGCCTCACCAGGTGGATCTGGTCTGTGGGACTGGAGACTGAAGGAAAAGCTTGCAGGGCTGCTCCGTAAAATGTAAGATATGTACCTACCTGAGGGAAAGAGCATGGGAACTATGCCTTAATGGTAAGGCTTGAGAATAAGTGAAAACAGGTAATACCACAAAGGGTAGCAGGTGTCTTATGGATCCTGGGTATGGACTGACTTAGTGCTGTTGGAAAGCAATCAGAAAGAGAGTTTAGTATTAAAAAAAAAACAAAAACAAAAACAAAAACAAAAAAAAACCCAAAAAAACCCAAAAAAAAAAACCCAACACAACAAACTGGTTTGCCTGTAGAGGCACACAGGATTCTGTCTGCTTAAGACATCCTTTCTTCTCTTTCCCCAACCACTAGCTGCATTTCTATCTCATTACCATGTTATAATATACTTTTTACTCTGCTTTTGTGTCCTTGCCATGCTAGATGAGAGGCTGTCTTCATGGCAGGTGCTCTTTTGAGAAAGTCACCATGAGCTTTGTAGGCAGTGTTCCTTGTTCCCATCACAATTGCTCTGCCGCAGTGTGGCTTGTAAAACTGAATTTGAGTTTGCTACTGTTGTTCCCCTTCTCCAAATATTTATTGTAAGATATATCAAGGCTGTCATGGGCTTTTTAAACTTACAAGATGGGGTGTATTAATTGCATTAAATGAAGGCATGAGACATGGAACTCTTTCAGCCTCCCTGAAAGAAATCTGGAAATTTTGCATCTCTAACATCTCCTTGGTGTGCTTGAGTTCTCTGTAATTTACAGATTAATCAGTTCAACCCTTACAACATTTTAAATGAGAAAACTACCCATAATCTATAGCAATAGCTTCAATATAGTGTATCTTACCCTGGTAATAAAAACATGCTACAAGATTTTAATCTAGTATTGAGGAATACTCTTGGGTATTTTTTTTTTAAATTAACATAAGGACTGACTGCTGGAAGATACTCCATGAAAACAAATTATATTATTAATCAAACCAAAGCACAGAATTCTCCACGTGGTGGTTTTAAAATGCCCAAGATGGTCTTTAATTGAAATGTTACAGAAAATAACAGAATGAGAAACTGTGTACTTGGTGCTTAATTTACTTTACAATGTATGTTCAGCAGTTTGTATTAGATGGTGGAACCAAAATGCAACTATGTAAGATGTTGCCAACACAAAGTCAATTTATCTATTGTCTAATAATAAATTTCAACTTAGATTAATAAGTATCTTAATTAAACAATGTCAATTAAACAGTTGCATGCTGAAATGGCTGATGCTAAATGCCATTTCCATGCATTGTCTTCCATTAAGTTCAGCACTCGCCTTTCCTTATGAGGATTATCTGTCACGCAAAGAAACCAGGTTTTAACAATGCTTTTTCTCTCAGCGTCTGTCATGTAGTTGATTGTTGTGGGTTTTTTGCATTCTTTTATCTAAAACCAGGCTGTGTTTTAGCCTTCTGTAGCTGTGAAAAGGATACAGGAGATCTAAAGAACTTTATATTTTGTACAGAAGGCCTAGGCTGGTGGTCCTTCATGTGGTTTCTGTTTGCTCCTTGGGCCCGGCATGGAGATGACTGTCTCCCGGGAGGTATGGGCCTTGTCCACTTCATGTTTTTGCTCTGGAGCCTGTTCAAAATAGCTAGAGGAGGACATCTAGATTTCAACAGAAGATCCAGCTAGTCTCGCAGCAGTGATGGGTAGTGGATGACTGTGGAGGAGGACAAGGACAGGACAAACATATGACAATGCATTCATGTTATATTCTGCTCAAGCAACGTTGCTGTGACTTTGTTCAAGCTGTGGATCTTCATGCTACCAAAAGCTACTTCCATAACTGGTCAGTGCTTGGGCCCTGAGGATTTTCTCTGTGCCCGCTGTCCTCTTGGGTTAGCAGATGTGCTGTCCTCTTCTACCAGCACAGCAGCTCCAGTCCCGCAGAGCCCCAGCTCTGCCCTGACACTGCTGTCTTTGGTCTTGTTCTCACCACCTTAGCACTGGCTGGTGTAGTGGGGCTACAGGATCAGTCAGATATAAGTAGTTTCTCTGTACCTGACAAGAGACTTATCCCTCTTTTTTTTAATTTTATAGTGGGTTGTATGGGACTGATTGTAGTACAGTGCTGGCACCCCTCTTTAAATATCCAAACAATATGCTGAGCTTGAGCATACCCCCAAAAAAGCAGGGGAAGATGGTGAGCAATAATCTTGGTCCTACTAAGTACCTTCTGATGTCTGAAGCAAGTGGTTAGGACCTGTTCCCTTCTGCTTTATTGGAGAAGGGCTCTTCTCTGGAAGGAAAGAGTGTCTTACCTACAGGATTTCAGGTCAGGGCTCTCCCAGAAACCCTGCTATGGGCAGTGGGTGGCTGTGGGGGGGACAGGATACCTGTGGGGTTTGAGCTGGGGGAAGTGGGGTGACATCAGGATGGCAGGGTAGGCTAGGGCCTGGGATGGGATGATAGCAGTGAGGGCAAGCAAAGGTTTTCCTCTTTGGTCAGCTGAGCTTTCAGCCACCTGACCCAGGTGAGTGTCAGTGATATCTTGTAATACCCCGAGCTGACTCTGCTTTGTATCTTGTACTAGTCAATAAATCCTGCCTCTAGTGGGAAGGATCTTGTGCCTCTCAGTTGGTGCAAAGGTACCAAACGAGCTGAGTGTGGCCTCTAGTGGCCTGTTAATATCAGATACTGAGAGTCAGGGCTTGCTGGGCTGCTCATCTGCTGGCATCCTTGATGCTCCTTTTTAACTAAGACCTGCAAATCTGTGAAAGAAAAGAAAATGACCACCAGAGAGTGGGGATAAGTAGGTTGCTTGCTATCAAGCACCTGCTTAGGTGAGATCAAACAGCACTGTGGGCATCTCTATTGCATTAGAAGAGCTGCTGCTATAAGGCATGTGCAAACTATTTAAAATGGTGCCACAATTAGATCTCACTGCCAAAGTGTTGGTACTTTCATGAAATATACAGTAGAAGCTTTCCATAAACTAAAAGCTCTAATAGATGAGATCTTTCAAATGAGGACAAAGTAAATATTAGATCACAGTAGCTTTAATTTCTTAATGTTTACTTCTCTAATTTGCAAAGCTCTGTTGTAGGGTCTTTGGCCACCTGCGCATCTGAGATGTTCTCCTATAATCTGAGTTGTAGTTTCTTAGCAACAGGTCCCCAGGTTGGGTGTCTGAGATGCGCTGAAGATTTTGAAACTACATCCTCTCTTGGGTTATAGCAGGATCTACTGCCCTCCACAAGAGAAATGTGGAAGAAAACCCGCTCGTCCCGAGCATGTTAGTATGAAAGTAAGCCCTCACCCAACAGAGCCTGTGTACTTTGAAGAGTGTCCATTCCCTGAAGTACAGACTCAAGTGACAAGCAATAACAGTGCTAACAATCAGCTGATCCATTTATCTGCTATCTTTCATTTTAATCCCAAGCAGTATAAGCATAGTAATTAGTAGGTAAGGTGGAACAAGTGGTATTTCTGTCTTGCTTTCAGTTTCTGGGGGACGTGTGCGCGGGGAATATTGCTTCTCATCTTCCATAGCATCCTTCCGTAGATGTGTTCACATCTGTACTTGCCTGTAACTCTGAGGTGCTCATATACCTTGACATCATTGAAGAAATTTGTTACTAGTGCTCACTAAGTGCAAAACATTCCTTGCAATAAGAAACTTTCATAATTCTGTACTTATGGTCTGTGGTGCTGACTCACAAACATGAGTAAACTATAAAATTGTGCTAGTGCAGAGCGTGCTTTCCATGGCCTTCCATTACGCCCCTGACTCAGAGGTTATTTCCCTCCGAGGTATCTGGCCCTGCTTCAGCAGTGACTTGGCTGTTTGTGGCGCTGAACACCACAAATGACAGCCTGGCATATTGAGGAAAGCTGGAACTGGCACTGATTATATATTAATATGCTGTAGCTAAGCAGCTACTTTGTGAGCATCTGAGTCATGCATGCAGCTGGCCCAGAAAAGTCTGAGGTAATCGGGAATAAGGCCTGCTGCAACTCATGCTCTGCCCTTCTCCAGGCAGAGCCCTGTGTCGTTTTCATACTTCAGCAGCTGGGGAGAACTGCCCTTACACTGGAAGAGAGAGAAACCTGGGAAATAAAACAGAACTTAACTCCCCTTCTGTCTCTGCCTGGTGTCTGCCATGGTGACTTAGCCTCGAGCATGCGTGAAGCTCTTGGTTTTCTGCCTTTGGTGGTTTCTCTCATGTGACTGTGCTCAACAACATATGCCTGCAAGAGTGTTGTGAGGATCAGTTAGGGCACATTTGGGTTTTCAGAAGTGTATAAAACACACTGCACAACACTTGGTGTTTCTAAAAATTGCCCCTTGAGTATCTGTTTCCTAAGGCTTTTTCCCAGGTCAGTTGACTTTTTTCTTCATAAAACAAATGTTTGAATTTTTTAATCAGTTTTTTGTCCTTGTCTAATATGGACATGGATGCTCTCTGCGGTGAGGTTAGTCACCCTTGGAGAAAGGTGATGTGAGAATGCTCTGAGATGGTAGAGAAGATGAAAAAGCATACCTGTTGCTCTTTTGTTCTTCCTTGCTGTTTAAGGGCACAGGAAAGACTTCAACAGCTGCTTTCTCTTTAGACTGAAGAACCCTCATCCCTGCTTTTAAAGTTGTGCTGGGATGAGTGCTGGAAAAAGGAGAACTTTTTGGGTTTTGCCTGCACAGTACAGTAGAAACTATTTTAATGTTAACATCTGCAGACTGTTTGTGGGTTTTTTTGGCAATGAGACTGGGAAATGATGATGTCTCGGATATCCCTGAAAAGCTGTGACTGGCAAAAGCTGGCTTGGGTGAAATTACTAAATTGTATTTTAGCCACAAAAATATTCCCTGGCTGATTCCTAGAGAGTTTAGGATGTTGCCTGGAAAGAAGCAGGCTGTCTTCATATGTGGAAAAAGCAACAGTTTTTGGAACAAAGTAGTATTCAAATGGCAGACTGAAAAGTGATGGTAACTGGCAAACAGGGAAGACTGCCTCCCTGTCTGGGCTTCTTGAGGGAGCTGCTTTTCCTGGTGAATAGACAATGTGCTCTCACCGCCTTTTTGTGCAGAGGGATGCTCAGGAGAGGCAGGATGGAGACAGCTCTGCTGGTGTGTGTGCGTGATAATGCCTATCAGTCTGGGGCTAGGAAAATGATCTGTGCAAGGGAAAAAGGATAGGGAAATAGGATATGAGATATGAAAGTAGACCCTTGTCTGAGCAGTGTTTTCTAACCGTATCTGTTCTTCACAGGCATAAACTCGATATCCAATTTATTTTATAGCAAGAAACTAGTACCTTTGAAGTCCTTTAACTGAACAAAGATTTGTTACGTTTGCCTTTACTAGCTCAGATCTCTTTGTTCTCATTTGGTGTTCTGATTTCTGTATTAGCTGATGCTTCAGGGAAAGGCAAAGAAACAAAACAAACACCTTAAAATGTAGTACATCTGTATAAAGTGTGGAGAGCTACGCGTGAGAAACACTTCCTTGTCTGCAAGGGTGATCTGCCTGTGCAGTGAGGCATGAAATTTGATTATTATCTTATTCCAGCCTTTATTGTAGCTTGTGGAGCTGAAAATATTATTAATGTAAATAAAATGATTCAACCCTTCCTAGGCAACATAATCCTTTTTTAATTTGCAGAGGCAGAGAGTCCTGCAGGTTGGTTCTGTACAGTCCAAGCTGGTGGTTGTTCTTTGCCCCACAACTTGTTTTCACTGTAGCTGTGGGGTGAGGGACTAACAGAGTCTTTGCATTCTGACCCAATGCAATGTAAAACCGAACACTTTGCAAGGACTCAGATTTGTGTTGTGCGCTGGTGGTTTTTTTTTTTTTAAAAAAAAACAAAACCAAAATTCCTTGTGTGACAGATCAGAAGCATCCCTGTTACCAAGGCAGGTCAGGAGCACATGGTGTGACTGTCGGCATATTTTGGCATATGCCTCAGGTCCAAGCTAGCCTTTACCCTGGGCCGGCTCTGCTGTGTGCCAGGAGGAATGAGTAAAATCGGAGAGCTGCAGCCGAGCCAGGCCCTGCAGATGGCAGCAGAACAGCACCAAAGGCAGAGCCCGGTCCACCCGGCGCAGCAGCATCCCCAGCTGTGCCTCAGCTGGAAAGCTTCAGACATCTTCCACTGAATCCTTCTGCGAGGTTGAAGGGTGAGGGCAGTGAATTCAGATATTCAAACCGTGTGTGAAGGTCCCATGTTGGAGTTCAACACTTTGCATTCAGGCATGGCAAAAAATGCTGCTTTGGAAGAAAGTGAACCATAAAGGGGGGGAAATGCCTGAAACACAGAGTACATACTAACAGTGTATTATAAGGTGATGTCCTGTTATTGCCCTGCTGTGTAAATACTGGTGAAGGAACTCCAGTTAGGGTGTTGTTTCCCATGAGGAGGTCCTAACTACGGTTATGATGAATGCTCTTATTCTCAGCCTGAGCTGAGGGATGCTTTCTGCAAAGCAAAACAGGTTCAGTGATACAGACTGGGAGAAACCTGCTCCCAAAGTACCTCTAACCTCACAGTGAGCAATTTCTCCCTTGAGACACAGGTTCGGAAGCCCTCGGATGGGAAAGGAGTTGAAGTAACATCATGAGTGGTCCTTTGACTGTTGGGTAGTGGAAGCTGTTGCTGCTGGGGCTAAAGGATGAATTGAAAGAGCTGCAGGGCTCTGAATATACCTTGTCCTGATCACTGTCCTCCCACATGTGTTTTAAGGTGGGAGGCAGGCATCAGCTCTGAATTTCTATCACTTCCAGAGTACTAAGTTTATTCTGGGAAAATCTTTAGCCAGCTGCTGAAGCTAGTTATAAGCCTGTTTTGCACGGTTAGCTCATGTGCCAGGATCTAGCTCTGGGTGTCTGTTATGATTATTTATTATTGTGGGCGAATGTAATCATTATAGCAGGCTGAAGAGGCCATTTTATATAATAACTGCTGATTTTATCTGTTGGTATATTTTATTGTCAGTAAAAGCCCCCACAGCAATGGATCTGGTGTTCTGATATCAATCAAAATAAGACTGCTATGAGAAAAGGCTATTGCCCATGCAAAACAACTCCTCTTCAGCAGCATTTTTATTATGTATTTTTAATACACATGCAGGTGGTAGTACATAACCTCTGGAAGATGTGCAATTAAACAGTATACTTGCACTCTTTTCAGAACTCATGCCGGTATACCAATTTTATGGCTGCAGTCACGTTTCTGTTTCTGTGGTTTCTCACAATTGCCGTAAAAATTAAACAAAAGGCAGTGTTCTATATAATGTGGTTTATTAGGCATATTGAGCAGTAATACACAGATCAATGAACCTGTGTGGAGCCAAATACCTCTAAGTCATGGCTGTAGTACTTGCTGCCTTGAAAATGAGCTCAGAATTGAGTTTGCTTTTAACATAAAGGTCAGCAGGATGAGTGCTTTGCTCTATATTTACCAGCCCCCCTGTTGACCTCTAGAGCACTAGATGGTCAGGTGGGGGGGGGTGTTTCCCCCATTTATTTGCTTTAAATAACAAAAAGCTTCATCTGGCTCCTAATATTTTGCAGTACTGTCAAGTCAAACTAGTCAAGTACTTTTAGCCAAATTGAAAAGTGGTGAATCTCAGAAGTGCCATTGTGTTACCAATTTCCTGACCCAAGTTGGTTTGATACTTAAGGCTGCCACAGTACTGGGGTGTCGGAGTAAAAAGGGTGGATCACAATCCAAAACTTCAGCTGCGATGTGAGAAATATAGAGTTTAAACATCTAGGTTTGACTTGGGTAGAGTCTGGAAAAAAGGACTCCGTCGCAGAAGAGTACCTGTTGGTTAAAGGATATTGCAAGATGTCACCTGCAGTTTTGTATGGTTGGTCTTGATCTGTTTTGCTTAAAATACCTATGATTTTGCGAGAATGACTGTCTTCAGTGGTGACAGCACTTCTTGGCACGAGAAATATCTGGATTTGAATCTTACTTCTGATAAAGGATTCCAACATTTTGTACTTATGGAAACAGGTCAGCAGAAGAGGCAGAAGGCAGGTCACACATAGCACTATACATTAGCTGGCAGCTGGGCACTTCTCTCGGGAGGTGATTCAGTCATGAGGATCCTTCTGCAGAGGAAGCTTGGCTGTGTTTTGCATCCAGTGATCATCCCAAGCACTGGGCCATCCTAGGCTATGCAAGTGGAATCATACTGAAACTGTTGCTTAGTCACAAATATCTTAGATTTCAATTCTTTGAGCTCAGCCCTCTGCCTCTGTTAAAAGTGGCCATCAGCTGGGGAGGAGGGGGAAGCGGATGACTTGCCATGGATTGAATGGAGCATTGAGTTTTCAGTGACCAAACTTTGAGAGATTGTTTTGGAAGCATTTCTGAAACAATATTCCCATCTTTCTTCCCTTCATTTTAGTCACTGGCCTTGAAATGTGTTCCTTGAATGCTGTCAGAAGTTTAGCTAGTTTTCATATTGGAACCCTGATGCTCATGGAGACTGCTTGGGTTCTGCCCATGTGGTCAGCTGCGTGCCTGTGTTGCTCATGTGCTGCACTAGCTTGACTCAGGCTACTTCTCATCCGGAAAGCATTCTCCATGTTAGCTAATATGGCATCTTGTAAAGAGGCAAGTAATGCCAGGTGTGCCATAGTACGCACATAACATACAGATGAAATATCTGTAGCCTGGCACACAATGCAAGAATCCTGGCTTATGTGGGGTTTTGTTTGCACAGTATTCTGTTATATGCTTTTGTAAGTTCAGGCACTGGCAACTGGAAAGGACAATACCGACAATTTCTACCAAAGTATGGACCACTAGGAGAGGTCGGCAGTGAGGCAAGGAAAAGGAGCATTGGTGTTATTGCCATTAAAGTTTTTTAAGACAATGGGACTTCCCTGAGTATTTACCATTTCCATATGGTGCCGTACTCCCTTTTATGACCCCTCCCTGAACAGTGCTTATGTATAGGACTCTTGTAGAACTGTAGGCTATGCAGGGTGGAGAAGTACCTCAAGAGATCATGTAGGCCACCTCTGAGTCAAGACAAACTCTGTGAGCCAGAGAAGTGTCTCAGATGAAGACAGCAATACAACAGGTGCAGAGATAGACAGAAATGGAACTCATAATATTTGTCAGTAGTTTGCCACCAAAATGGGAGGACTTCTGGAGGGTGTGTTCTGGAGCCTGCACTGCTAAGAAGATAGAGAAGATGATTGTTAAATCTACTGCTGCTGGATGTTAAATTCCCTGAGCTTCAAAGAACTGGAAGTAGGTTAGAAATGAAAAATAGCTTGAGAAATCAGGAAAATCGTGTGTGTAATAAAGAGAAATAGCATAGGATGGAAGGAAAGAAGCAAAATACAACTCAGCAGAACAAGTATGAGGTAATTCACTTGAGCAGGAACAATGAATTGCACAGAAGCAGGACAGGGGAGTAATTCAGTGGGTATAACTCAGGGATGGGAATAACTCTAGTCTCTTCTACAAAAGAGGATGTAGGGAATGGTAATGTATCGCAAGCAGCATATGAGTCAGTGCCACGCCTCTAGGGAAAGAGTCAAATATGTTACTAGAGTGTATAGTAGAAGGGATTACAGTCCATCAGATGCGTGAAGCAGTGTGTCTGCTCAGTATTGCTCTGTCCCAGCACTGGCGGAGTGCTGTGAGCTGTTCTGCACTGAGCGCTCCAGGAAAGCTGTGGTCTCCTGGGGAGAGCTCGGCTGAGAGCACCAAGGAAGGCTCAGCATCTGGAAAACACAACCTGTGGCAGGATGGAGTGAACTGATGGTGTTTAGCTCCGAAAACAGCATTCCTCTGTTGGGGCATGTCTTTAAATCTGCAAGAGGCTGCTGTAGAGGAGGGAAATGATCTGTTCTGTCTCTGTGGTGGGTAAGATGAGACCTGATGGACCTGAATTGCTGCAGCAGAGATTTAGGTAAGGCGTTAGGAGAAATCTGCAGTGATTAAGATGGAAAGGATGGGAAGAGGGACTCTATGCACTCTCTGAGCAATTGCTCTCTCTGCAATTGGAGGTCTTCAAGAATAGACTAAACACCTGTCAAGAGTGACACCAGAAACCTATGATCCTCCTGTTACAGCGTTTCTATGAGCTGCCTCCATTTTTTTTATTTGAGCACTGTCTCCATCCTTCCTCATTTTTAAACCTTGTGGCATTTTTTTTCCTCCATTTGCAAGTACACCTTCGCACTAGTGCAATCCATCCCTGCCTGCCGGAGTTTCCCCACGCCGCTGCCTAGTGCTGCTCGCTGAATTTCCTCAGCTGCTCATCCTGCGAATGCTTTTGTCGGGGAGTCCTTATTGGCTCTAGTACTCGGGGTGATTTGCTTCCTTCCCCCGCCAACCCTATTCGGAATAATCTTGGGGGTGTCTAAACCTTGCTGCGGACCGATGGATGTCGAGAGGGGCTGTGGAGCGGGCCTCCCGGGGTGCGTTTGGCGGCCCCCGGGGGTGCCGCCGGGCCCCGGGTGTGTGGGGCTGACTGGAAGGGAGGGGCGGGGCGGGGCAGCGGCCAACCGAAACCAACGCTTTTGGCGCGGCGGGAAAACGCGCGGCG
>WAAD01040846.1:13503-29437 GCA_013389945.1 Fregata magnificens | reverse complement strand
TATGTATGACTAGAGTCACTCAAGCTCCACCTGAAAGGTAAAAATAGTATAAATATAGCTTAAGAGAGAGAGGATGTTAGGGAAGATACCATTGTCGTGTACCACTCTGACTTCTGGGATCAGTCGACGAGCTGAGCCTCTCTTCCCCCCTATCGGGACGCCTTTGGGTGAGATTCGAACACTTGGTCATACCAAGTGCCTCTGCGCGCAACTTAGAAATCTCTATAGAGTCGCTTTACATCTTTTAACGCGTTTGTAGCCAAGCAGTATTACTCACAGTCTTGGTATTTACACGTGCTTTGCAGACAGCGATTTTATCCCCAGCAATCCAAAGAACCTGTGTATCTGTTGCTTTAATAAACTGCACTATTCATTAGTCTAGCCGTGATAGTTCTCATTGAACGCGACCAAACTCTTTAAGTGCGGCCATGGTAGTTCATGGAACTCGACTAGACTGAAGGTGTAGTACGTTATTTGTGCATCCGTAATCATGATAGTTCAGTGCACTGAACACAACTGGACTTATAATCCGTAATCGTGATAGTTCCGTGCACTGAGCGCGACCGGACTTATAATGACAACTTGGGCTACTTTAGCCTTTAACGCAACACCACCATCACCTAAATTTCAGCTTAAGCTAATGCTGACCTTATGAAAACTGCAGTGAAGGAAGAAACTGAGAATTTCAGGAACAATGCAGCTGATGAACATACTATAAGTAGATTTACAGTAAAAATTAGTGTAATTACACATTCCTAGGAAGTTGATAATGCAGTTTACGTATATAAAAATAAAAGTGAGGAATAAACCATAAAATAATTAGAAACATGTAGATCAGATTAACGTTATGGTTTAATGAGGTCATTGGTAAAAAAATTTTGAGCAAATCCCCACACAAACATATGAGAAAACATCGTTCTGGCCATAAGGATACTCACTTTGTCCATAGGACATGGCCAGAGATGTCAGCCAGACCAGAGTGTGAGGTCATTAATAAAGGCTGAGGAAAAAGTATATTTTTAAAAGAGATTAGAAACTGGGAATTTATGCAGAAAACTGGTTGTACATTTCAGGGAAGATGGTTCTTCCACCAAAAGTGAGATGACAAGAATGAACTAGTTGAGAACTGGTGATATTTCAGTGAAATAAATGAGTGGCTGAGGATAACATGATCTATGATATGAACTAAAGCAGGTACAGAAGAAGAGAATTTTTGCCCATTTCTTTCTCTTATACATGGATCACATATGTACATACTCATGGATTCTCTGTACTTTGTGACTAAGGCTCACAATGCCCGAGACCCTAGACCTTCCATATGAAATTTAGTAGAAATGGTGATGGTTAGAAGACTTGAAGGAAAGAATTAAGTGGAATTAAAACCCGTGATTCTTTGTTCTAGTTCACATTTGCTCTCCTGTTTGGGAGAAACTGGAAATGTTCCATGGACTAACTGCTGTGATGGCATAAATGGACCTGATTGTGGCTATTGCCTTTTAGACTTCACACAAAACTGTTCAAGACAGTTTTGGCTCTTTTCTTCAGATCTAAGCTTCTTCTACCTTTCATAACTGATTCCAGATTGTGTAATTTCTAGCAGAAAGACACCTGAGATGGCCAGTAAGGTCTTAAAGATCAATGTGCAGTCTAAAATTGTTACAAAGTAAAAATTTTCGAAATAGCTGTGTATACTAAGGAAATGTGAAGGATTTAGACGTTTTCATGGATAGATTGCTGAATTGAAAGAAATTCCAATCTTAGTCTAAATAAAGCAATGATGAGATATGGAACATGGAAACATTGGGAGGCTCCTGAAATCCTTTGATGTACTGAAATTCATATATAGGGCAAGGCAATATTTCAAGAACACACATTTCCACCTAATCGTACCATTACAAATGGAACATATGAGACTATAAACTATTACTCATTTTAGTCAATATGGTCAAAAGGTCTGTTGTCTATGCATTTTGGCCAAATGTCAGTATGTGTAATACTGCTTTTGGATGAACACCATATATTCAGTGAGTAATATTTCAATATAAGAATTTTACCAAATTCATAGAAAATGAGCCATACGAATCTACCAGGTCCTGTTTCAGATATAAGAAGATTACCAGAATTTAAGTTTGTGATGGACCCAATCTGATTTTTTTATTCCTCTGATTAAGTGACCCACACAGAGAAAGTTTCATATGTCATATCTATTTATGTCATGTCATATCTATTTACAAACAATTTAGAAAGTCAAAACTGTGGCATTTTTATCACTTCTGAGTTGCTGCAGGAGGTAATCCAAACCTAAATAAGTACAAAATGCTTATTAAATCTTTTTCTGCAGTTCCTTTAATGCTTAATTCCAATACTTTAATGAGATGATGCTGGCTTACTGTGCACAGAATTCTGAAGTTCACAGGACCAGGGAGAAAGAGATCAACAATTCTGTACTACAATGCAAGTGTATTGACCCCAGTATCTCCAAAAAAAAATGAAGACCTACTCATGCTTACCATCTATGCAAAATAAAATAATTGTTTACCACAAAGGAAAAACAATTTTGTCCCTCTTGGAATCAGTGGGAATTCTTTCAACATGAGAATTTCACTGCTCATTAGTCACCAATGTGTGGAGGGACAGAGACATGCAGAAGAGCTGGATAGAAAGTCACAGAAGAACCAGTTACTGGGAACCCACTTCCGTAATGACAGGACATTACCAGAGATGTACTTACATCTGTGCAGGAGATGATCCCAGTTAGCACCTCTGAAAAAGGTAGAGACCTCCAAGACAAGTGTGGTGACAATGATCTTCCCAACCGTATCCTCTTCAGCCAGCATACTCCTGTTCCTGTAACAGTCACCACCGTCCCCACCCAACACAATGAGCAGCCCACTGTGAGTATACAGTGGTACCAACTCAGTGGGCAGAAATAAACTGCTGAAAGCCAATTGCCATTTTGCAGAGAATAGAATATCTCTGCAGATCATTGGAGAGACATGTTTTAAAAATTATTGTGATTGTGAAGATAATCTTTTCAAAGTGTCTCCCCCACTTCCTATACCTGCCTCTTCATATATAAGATTTCACACAGCTAAATGTCTGGAATGAAATACCAGTCCCACTCAAGACACATAGAATTTTCCCATAAAATTCATCACGGACAGAATTTCACAGTTTATGTCTACTGTCTGTCACCAGAAAAAAATTTCTATTTGACAGTTTCACAAGTTTAAGAGTTATTTCTTACTAGAAATGCAATTTAAAAAAAAAAGTGGGAGGAAGGTGAGTTCACATTTTCTTTATAGTACAAAAAAAATTCTCTTGGTGTTTTTTAAGCTAGTACTTTTAGTAAAAAAGAATAATTTGGAAATACGGCTTAAATAAAAGAATATGTTACCTTTAAGATTATAGTCCTTCTTCCATTGGGGTAAGATTTAGCTAGAAAAGTAAGAAGTTATTAGCATTTGAAACATTGTTATCCAGATGGTACTGACAGAGTAGTAGATTTAGTGCCTTGCTTATGAATTTTCATGATTTTTTGAATGTGGAAAGTAGAGTTTGTCAGAGTGGAATGATATCTGGGAAGATGGATGAACTGTTATAAGCAAAGAGGGGTGTGAAATAAAGCCAAAGCCATTGGATATGGAAAAATTCGGAACTAGGCACATACTTGATTTTGTACTTTATTTTGAGGAAGACTTATTTCTCCAAGCTGGGAAACTAATTTTGTAAAGCGGACTGGCAGCCTCAGCCTCTGCCGAGGATGAGACTCTGACTTGCAGGAGTCGGGCAATGCTGCCAGCTTCAAATCCTACCAGTGGGCTTGACCACATGCTGTGACAGGCAGCAAAAGCCTTTTGAGAAGAAAAAAAAAATATCGTGTTTTACTGATATGCAGTTTATACTGCTGCTCTGATATAAAGCTATAGATGTTCCAGAAAATAAGGTTAATTATTAATATAATTAGCAAAGATAATATCTTTTCAAGTATTTTATGCAAACAGGATATTGTTTTGGGTCACATTGAGTAGTAGTTCACTATTAGCTGGTGCTGCTTACGTACACTCATACATGTCTGCTTAAATTCACTTTGGGGACATAGAAAGTGGGAGAAACCAGTTTTCTTTTAAATAACAGAAGACCTTTACAGCTCTTGGTTTCACTCCAGCTGGTGCTGGGTTCAAAGAAGCTATTAATTAACTGTCACATTACCAACAATCTCTTTTGATTTAGTGAGACAGGCCTAGATTGTAAATTTATTAAAAAGAATTTGTTGAGGCTCATGCTTGTCTCCGCCATTAATTCATTAAACCAAAGTCAATTGCTTTATCATTGAGAAAATTGGTGCTGCACAAATGAAAATTGCAGGCAGTACATCAGTTGGGTGCCTGATAAAATCATCGCAGCAAAACCACTTTGACAGCCTACAGCTCTTTTGAAAACAATGACTTAAATAAAGAAATGAAGCTTACTTGTAGGTAGGTGATAACTCCCAATGCAGCAGTTAAATGCAGAGATCTTGGGAGCAAGGCTCGCAGGAGGCTTTAAGAGCAGCACAGCCCAGCACTTTGGAAATAAAGCCACCTGCAGGACTGTGATATATGGAACAGCTTACAGACAGGTTTGTCCGGTTTTTCAAGTTCTTATACACATGCCCTTTTGATGACAGTGATTTTATATAGTATAACATAGCAGGGGTTGGGGGAGAAACATTCTCAAGTGTCGAAAGTTTGCCTATATTATTTTTTTCCTCTTTCTCTAAAAAAAATTGTTGATTTACTTAAGCATAACTCTTGCATCACCTTAAGCAGACTTGGTATTTTTAAGCAGTTGAACTAAGGAGACTCTCACTTTTTCTTTCACTTTTTCTTTCACAACCTTAGCATGTAAGATGGGCTATTGCATTTTGTTCAGAGCTCTCAAAGCTCAGGAAGTGGCATTCTCACCATTTGCATCTGGCAAAGACCAGGATGCAGAAAAGTGACTGGCTTAAAGTCATGCAGCAAATGACTGCAGGTGTTAGAGGAGAGGAAAGCGCTCACCTGATATAAGGTGACATCTCTGTATGGGCAAGCACAGTGCCTCTGAGATCCTCAAAAAGCTGCTGGGTTCTAGTCCAGATGCAGCTGCCTTAAGTCTGAAATGACTGAAAGGTGATTTGAATGTTCATGGATAGGATGCTTGACATTATTAGGAGAAACAGATCAGAGACACCGGCAGTGGAGAGAATGAATTGGAGGATGAAATAATACATCTAACATAAAATGATCCTTCTTTTTGATATAAATCAGGAAGAGCTTTGGTCAGCCTAGATCAAAATATTTTGTGCCCAGAGGTCCATGTTAATCAGTAGTCTCTTGAGGATGCCTGCATAAACAGCAAGAGTTAAAATTTAGATACATACGACACCTCAATTCTCCTGAGATATAGTATTGCTAATACTGAAAAATACCTTGACTTTAATATGTTTTGTGGGGCTTTGTATTCAAAAATTTCTCAACCAGAATTGTCATTCAGGATGGGGAGGAGGGAGGATTGATTAAATGAGACAAATAGAGAGGCTTGCAGGATCCCTTTGATTTAGTCTTCTGCTTTTCTTTTATGCTCTCACTTCGAAGGAAGGTATTTATTTGCTGCGGTGTCAGCGTGCCTCATGAACTTCACTGTGCTGCTCTTGTGTACATCTCACGTGAGTGGTGCTGCACAGTGTGACTGTACGGAAAAGTGACTCTGATGTAAGGTAATGCTATTGCATGATGTTGAATACAAGGAGAAGTGACTCAAAGGGAGTGCCATATTTTATATTGCCAGCACAATATAGGCCATGCCAAGACACACTGCTCATGAAGGTGTAGAGGGCCACCCAGGTGCACTGTCCTGGATAGCCATTTCAGAGCAGCATGTTCTAGCAGGACACTTACCTTTAGTTACAGAAGATGATGTCTGACAAATGTGACTGAGGCTTTGTCTGTGGACTCGCACGTGGCAAAACCTTAGCCCTCGATGACCGCTCCTTCCTTCTCCCCACTGCACTTTCCGCACTCTCCTTTAACTAACTAAATTGTCTGTCTACCCTTTTTTATTTTTTTATTTCCTTCTCTGCTTATGTTTCTTGTACCTTTATCTGTCCATATGTCTTTCAAAATGGCACAATGATGGAGTTTGTTTCTACCAATGGGGAAAATGCATATATGCTGTGGCAGCTCCATAGCAATCAGAGCTTTTCAGAAACCCAGTCCACTGTGTGTGAGGCCAAACAAATGGGTTTGTGCAACAGCTTATAACTTTCTGCAAGGCAACAGTCTGATTTCCTGCAATGTGGCTTTTGCATTGATAAAGCAGAAAATACAGACTGTTTCTATAAAAAGAAAATGCAGACTGTGAGATCATCCAGACAGGAAATTCTTGGTAACCTTGTAAACATCAATAACTGTTTAAATAAGGAGTAACAGTTACTATAGTGTACAGAAGGGATCTCAAAGGCTGTGTAAACACAATGTGATAGGTATAGCCCTAAGAAATGCATCACACACAGAGAAAGATTTCCTCTTCTTTCTCTCCCTCTCAGTGAAGATATTTAAAGAAAATTCTCAGTTCTCAAAAATGTGGACAAAGTCTTCTCTTTTGATGTAGTGTTGTAGCCATGCTTCTACATTTGTGAATTCACAAGGTAGCACCTGTCCATGCTGTGTACTTTGTCTTGCACAGAAGAGCCTGAGCCTTGGTGCTCAGCTCATGAACAAAGACTTGCAGGTTTAAATAAGATTGACTGAGCTCTCAAGACTAACAGGAAGAAGTTCTTATTATTGGATAAGCCCATGACAACATCTTTCACAGTTTTTAATGAAAAAGCCAATCACAGACTGATTGGAGAAGTATTGCTCATGCAAAGGGACACTAAAGATTTCCACAGTGTGATCCTTCTGATTCAAATGCAGCTCAGATTTTGACTGACTAAAATGAACTTTGTTCACAATCTATTAAACTGGGTTCATCTAGTATTTCCTCAGTTTATGGCCCATTATTATTTTTTGTCTCTCACAATCATCAGAGTGACTCTAAAGACACCTTGACTTATATTATATGGTCTGGAAAGTGTGGTGGTGATAATACTGTAAATACTAATCTAGTTTTTTTCTTCCAGCTATAGCAGCAGAAAGTTGATTAACTCGGCTTCTTCCACTCACTCTGAACTGACCAAAACCAAAAAACACAGGGTCGACTGTCCTGTCGTAATGGAGTATGCAATGAACACCCTTCTGCGTAGTATGATCAAACTGTGAGCCTCTTGGGCAATACATCTCCCATGCACTGCAGACCATCCCAGTGAGCTCTGAATTATCTGTAGCAAAAAGCCAGTGTTTTCCTTTCAAAGCAGCAGTCAAAATATCAGTAAAAACATCAAGTACCAGTGAACTACGAAATATGAGTGAAAAAAGCCCTTATCAGTGAGCTCTCCTCAGCATGCCTGAGATCATAATGACCTGAGATTTTCTTTCATCCTTAAACAAAACTAATCTGAATTTCTATCAAAAGGGGGAAGGTCTAATAGCAGTTTAAAAGACAGGCAGCATTAAGGTTATGTGAGAATATAACAGACAGTACCCCAGGGGAAAAAAAACCAAACCCACAACCCTGCTCTAAAATGAGAGATAGGAATTATGTCCATATTTATAGTTAATACACATAGTGGGTGAGATTTCTTGGAACAAGTTGCAGGACTCTTGTCAATGGACAATACTTACAGTACATGCTAATCTAGTTGTTTCTTTCATTCACAGCAGAAAACTTGATTTACTTGGTTTCCTCCATTCAGAACTGACCAACACAAAACAGCTCGAAGTCAACTCTCCTATCATACCAGTTGTGAACACACTGTACCACATCTTTATCCCTTCACATGTAGATCCTTTAAACAAGAATCATGCCACTTTCCCCAGAATATCAGAAGTTTCTGGGAGATCTATCTGGAAAAATATTTATTGGAAAAAGACATCTTACTTAACCAAATGATGGACTCGCTGAATTATTAACCCTTTTTCTTTTTCACGGAAATGTCCCCTACAAATCTTGACATACTTCTGAAGATCTGCATGAGAAAGAAAAATCTGAAGGTTTAGTGGTGTGCATGAAATACTTTCAGTATTCCATCTCTCCCTTGTTGAGTGTGCATCACCCCATGGGTCACCATCAGGAGTCTCACCCTGACATTTGCAGTGAGGGTAAGTAACAATGCTCCAAAGTCTAGATTGTTAAGTAGACTGAATTATTACTGTGATATTGTTGTCCTAAAAATCGGGGTTCTTTCATCCGGTGTGCAACAAGCCAATCTTACACACAGAGCCGAGATATTTGTTCATTCCATGTTTGTGCAAAAATTGGTACTAGGTGGTAACTCGACAAAGCTAGCACACCTAGTTAAAATCACAGTAGATATTTATACAGTTAGATATGTTAATAGTTTTAATATTCACACCCCCCAGTTAGTCATTGGTTAGTTTTTCTCTTGCTTCAACTTAAAGGTACAGCTCTTCTTAAATTTATTACACATGCCGAGAGAGTAAGGGGCTTATTTGAGTAGGGGGCTTTTTCTAGTCAGGAGGTGTGGTTTTCATATTATAATGAGATAGTTCAGCCTTCGAGCATCAGTTTAGGTCATGTGCTGATTTACTGGACTGCTATGTACCCTCAAAGACACATATCAATTGTTTTGGAAGCTTACTGGTATGTACATACCAGTTGTTTGGGAGGCTTACGTCCGTCCTCCCTCCCTCCCTTGTCTTCCCTCCCTTTGTTAAGGCTCCTCTAGGGCTAATTATCTCAGTACACCTTATCTTGGTTTAATGAATCTGTCTGTGTCTTGGGGCAATACATTTAATCATTTTTAAGTTGAGGCCAGTTTTCCTTTCCTACTCACAGGAGCCCAGAAGTGCTTCATTCAGGAAGATAGTTCTTTATGCAACTCTGAATAAAGCTATACCTTTCTTCACACTCTGTGTATTCTGTAGCTTTGTAAGCTTGAGTCCCCTTCATTTAAGGTCAGTGCCCTAACCGTGGCACTGTAAAAACAATCCTCCTTATGCTTTGGCTCAGGGAATTATTGCAGCTTAATAAATTAGTCCATGCAGTGTGAAATCCCCTTAATTAGCCTAAATAAAGAACATCAGCCTACAGCATGGTTCTCATAAGCAATAAAGGATGAGGGGTCTTTAGGCAGAGGGAGATTTTGAATGTCAAATCCTGCACCCAGTGCCCTGAACTGAAAGGTAGTTTACCCTGTAACAGACTTAGCTGCAGCTCTCTCTGTTAGGCAAGTTTTGGAGACATTGGTGGGTTTGATGCCTCCAGCATGCTGGGTGAGTAAGAGTGACTCTGTGGGTTCTAGTGAGGCTAGGCAGTGTGCTTGGAACCTGACATTTTGGTGGGTGGAAAATATAACCAGCAGAAATGAGGATTTTTGGATATCTTTTGAGTAAAAGCTGTGAGTCTCATTCTTCTATTTTGGGCAGCATGATAACTATGTGATTTTCATGGTAGTCAGTCTGTGAAATTTCTGAGTAGGAGGCACTATGTGATCAAATAATTAGTTTTTACAGGCAAGTAGTGGGAACCATGTTTATACTATCTACCCTGGCACAAAGCAAAGCGTGGTGCAGATCACGTCTCTTATTCTGAATCTACCAAGCCGGAACAAAGCAGAGGGAAGGGCACTAAATATATCCTGGAAAGGGGAAGTCCCGCAGAAAGCATGCAGCCAATTCTGAAAGTTGGGGGGAAAAAAAATTCCCCTCTGGGCTCTCAAGTCATCAGCTGATGCCATGAACCATGAGGTTCAAAAACTTTTATTGCTGTCCTTCTTTGTGTAACTGCACTGGATAATCACGCTGCTGCTGGTGTTGAAGCCCAGCCGCTCCATTTGTCTTGGTGATAACCACCAGCAGCAACAAATTCCACAGGCAGCCCTGCTGTAGAAAAACCTTTCCTTGCAGGGTTCACTGTTGATCATCCTCATTCTTGTCACATCTTCAAGAATGCAATGTCCTATTATTACAGCAGCAAGGAAATGGAACTTTTTTCCCCTCCTCTATGTTTTCAGATAGTTTTCAGTTTTGTATGACTTTGCTGAAGTCAACTCTAAGAGAGCTCCTGTGGGTCAAGGCCTAACCTGCCACTATTGCCTCCAAGTACAGCAATTCAAACCAGAGCTGCACTCCTTTGTCTCCTTGCTCTTGAGGAAGAATCTCCTTTCCCAGGAAAAATAGCAAAGGAAGGGGAGGAAGCATGAAGGGGAAAAAGCAGGACAAAAAGAAGTTACAGCTTCCGGCTGCAGCATCAGCAACTGGGTGAAGGGAAGGAAATAAGACCTGGGACAAACATTTCTGCTGCTATATTTGGAAGATGACAGAACAACTGGAGCCCTTGTTCAACAGGGTTTCCACAGCATGTTGCAGCATGTGGGGCATGGAGGGAACTGGTTATATTTTTTACTGCTTCCTGATGACCAGTCCAGAGCCAGGCCTGAGCACAAACTGACACAGACTTGCTGAGGGTGCAGCATGGCAGTGGGATGCCATCCCAGCCAGAGGACTGCCAGAGCATATTTTGTTTCACACATAGTATCTGGGTGCAGGGCTGCAGCTGGGGCATCAGAGCTTCTGGTGGGATGGACATGGGTATTTCTGTCATCCTCAACAAACACACAGTGGGACACATAAGCAGCCACCAACTTCACTATGCTACTCAGGTGGGTGGGGGGGAAGGGCAGCTTTGCTGCTCCCCTGGAAGAGGAGTAGAGCAGGGCCCCAGTAATTCACAGCTTATGCTGGTGTGAGAATACCATTTCCCTGTTGCTCACTGATGTTTTTTGAGGTCTGTGTCCTGCCCACACTTGCTGTTCATGCAAGAGAGTTTTCTTCCTCGTGGTCCTGTAGTGAACCAAAAGCCAAGCTTTTAGTGAAGTGGGTGAAACATGAGCTCTGGTCCATTGCTAGCACTGTATAAATGCTTACCTATATTAACAGTTCTAATGAGTATCTACTTAAAACATAAGGGTCATCTAACCCCCAGGGACTGAAGACATTTGCTCAGGCATTGATCCTTCAACATCCCATCCTTTGCTTTCTATGACTGCTTTGTCTGTTAGCTCATGAGCCTTCAGGCCCAGAGACAAAACCTGCAAAGCTAAAATCAGCAACTATGGATGTGATCAACCTTATGCAGTGTTCATGTGCACCCTTTCTGCCCCCCCACCCCTAACCCCCAGTTGTGAGAAGCACCTGGAAAAGCAGTAACAAAACTCAAACATTGCACCATCACCCAGAACCTCAGGTTTAAACAAAAGGTCAATGTAGTTCTCAAGTGAGAAACTTTAGATTAAAATATAAACAAATGAGTGAGAAATGGTGCCAAGCTTGGCAGGCTTAAGGGATTCAACAAAAGATGAAACTTCAAAAAGTGTTTGAGCCTCTTTCTTAATCATTGAAAGTCAAAAGCACAGAAGAAGAATCTCTTATTTGCTACACATGTGTGCATGACTTTGTCACTGCCTCCAAAGGCAGCTTATGTATGTTTTAATGACCAGAAAGGTGGACATCTCACAGTTCCAGTTAAATAAACTCTTCCTTCTGTGTCCATGTATGAGAAACAAAAATTCTCTCTCACAAACACAAAGTCTCTCTTATGATTTTCTCTTAAGACTAATCTAACCTCACAAGGAGCTGTCAGCGACCTGAGGCACAAGACTCAAAGAGTGGAAATACTCCTGACACCCTTAGTTGGAAAACTTGATTATGAGACTCATTAAATCCTGCAAGACCCCATGCTCTTCTGGAGACTTGCAAATGAGTGGGACTAACCAAGTAACCACTTGGATTTGTACAAAGTTTTTGTCACCTTCTGTAGTACAACATAGAAGGGCAAAATATTCACTAATCATGATTGAAATTTGGCTGGAGGATAGTGACAGCAAAAAGGCCAAAGGTTCTTTGGCCCAAATTAGGTTTTCTAGACTGTGGGTCAAATAGGTAGACCTCTTACCATTAGAAAACTTTCTTCTTTCTAAACCAGCCATTAATATTGCACACCAGTTTCTTGGCAGAAAGTGTTGCTTCAAAAGTCCCTCCAAACCATGGTCTGGAAGCTCAGTGGGCTACATAGGTCCTTTGGGACACAGTAAAGTACAGCTTGAAGTACAACCCAAGGACGACAGAAAGCAGCTAGCAACAAGGACACCTGTCCTTGACTCTTTGTCTTTCTATGCATTTCTTTGGAGAAATACACACATTTGACCTTTTGCTTCAGTTTAATGCTGAAAATAGTGGTAGCAGTAATTCGTGCTGTACGAAAGTACAGTAGGTGTCCATCACCATTTGGAAAGCTCACTTAAGCCAGTTTTAGTGTTTCATTATGTTGAATTTCTACTTCAAATGACCTTGTAAGCTAACAGCACAGCAGCCAGATGAAACTAACCCTTAACTAGATGGCTTCCAGAAAGAAATGAAAATTTATGTGTCTGCTGTTTCTGAGGAACATTGGGCAGAATATTGGGCAGCTTAATGCTGCCAGTGCTGTTGGTTCAAACAATGTTTTTGATATTTCAGGAATTAAGCATGAAGGATTAGTAGATAAATGGCACATTGTTGTGCATGAAGAACAATCCTTAACCCTTCACACATCCCAAAAGAATATGTGCATGAGCTGGATGGACAATGAAGATGCACTGGGGAGAAGGTATTTGGCTTTCCTTTTGTCTATACAAAGGATTCATATTTGAACTAAGAATCCCAGGGAACTTGGAAAAAACCTGTAAATATCACAGCAGATGAGTGATGGAGGAAGTACTGCAGGAGTGGGCATGTTACAAAGTTTTGTGTGCATGACTGGAAATGGATCAGAGGAAGTGTTAACATGTGCTGAGTTTACATGCTCCAGTTTACAAAGGGGAAGTGGGGAAGTGGCTTTCAGGCCACTACTGCAAACACGGAAACATCCCGGGAAGATTGTCACTGTGGTGCTGCTCAGAATTTTTCAAAAGGACAAATGGAGACAGTCCTTCCCTTAGCTCAGGAGTTCCTCAATTCATCACTAATAAGGCACATAAGCATTGTAAGTGGAGCCCGGGAACTATGTTTCTGGTCAAAGAGGAGAATAAGAGGACAAGCAAAGGAGCAGGGTCTGTGGAGGATCTGTATGGAAGCATGCAAGTGTAGAAATGAGGAGACAGAGAAAAAAGTGATGGCACACTTACCTAGAAATCCTGGGAATCACTGACCTAGTCCATTCTTCTGTTTTGAGGCAGAATCAGCATCTGGATAACACCTGAGAATTTTTCATCTAACCACTTTTTAAAAACCACCAGTGGAGAAGGTCCCCCAGTTTCCCTAAATAGTCAATTACCATACTGTTTGAGACAGGATGGATCCAGGCTGGAAAGTGGCCACAATACCAAGAACACCTTCACTCCTCTAAAAGATTTTTTTTTCCAAACTTTAACTATTACAAACAATACAAGTTTTTGATTCACTTGAAAAATAAGAGCAATGCAGCATCCTCTGGTACTGGGACAGAGCTGTTCCGCTTGCTGGGTCAATGTCTGCCAAGAGCAATCACACTTTTGGCCATCTCATGTCCAATTAGTCATCATATTTAACCCGGCCTTGTGTAAGAAAGAGCTCTGAAAGGATGAGAATGCAAGACTATATGACTGTTGCGCTGCAAAAATTTGATGGAAGATAGATTGAAAGCTAAGCAAGGATAAATTATCCTTGCTAAAAGGAAAGTTTAATATCATAATCTTACTCTCCAGGATTAAGCTACAGTGATTTAAGGCTACATGAGAATACTGAATTGGAGGTTTAACATGCTTTAGCATACACATATCAACTTCACACACTTAACTAATTTGTGTCCACTTTCCTGAAGAGATAAATGACAGTCAAAGGTCATCCAGGAAGCCAGGGAGCTGAACTGGGTGCTAACAAGTATGACGTTAGTTTCTCCAACCATTGCTGTGTTTTTCTTTTTATATGGAGCTCATCTCAGATTACGCCTCCTATTACCACTCATTAACTTTCCATTATGCTGGATTACAGAGCTCTCCCAAACCAACTTTTAGTGAAGTTTTGAAGGCGCTTCATTCCTGCATGTCCAATTCCTTTTACAACATTGAAATACTGTCAAGTCTTAACATGCTCGTGCTGTACCAAGGCCAAGTCAAATAGTAATCAGTTGTCATGCTTTGAGAACTTTTGCTTGTAATATGTCTCTGTACATTCCTGTGAGGGAAGAGCTGCAGGTGAGGTGCACTGGGATGGCAGAGGCAGGGAGCAATGGCAAACTGCTGCCCTGCATGTGTGCTAAACACCTAGAAAATGAGGAAAGTGTCTCTGTTCACTTTTGCTGTTGGGGTTCGCAATGTTGTTTTCAAAGCTTCGATTTTTCCTTTAGGGTGTCTCAGAATCTGCATTAGAACAACATTAGCTGTCCTAAAGATTAGACAGAGTTTATGAGAGTGGGATAGACTTGTTATCAGATAGTGCTTTTACAGTGACCAACAATGTAAGCTTTACAGCCACAAGGACCACTCGTTCTTCTTGCTTCATTTTTTTTAGTCAGTAGTTCATATTATTCTTTGTGCTATCTCTTTTTTTCATGTAAATCTGTGAACATTACCTTTTTTGGAAGGAATGTCTAGGACCTTATGGATAGGCATTTTGGTTTTCAAAAAGGAACAGTCCCTTTGCTTGTATGTTGTGCCTGGAAGAAGCCTTTGGTGCTTAAGCTGACTGCAGTCAATCACCTAGGCACTTGATAAGGCAAATTTTAGACTGTGATTCCCATTAAGATAAATCAAATCCTTTAAGATACATGCATGATGAAGTATAGGAGGGTAAGTAGCATATAAGTGGTTCAGCTGTTATTGCAATATTATTCTTGAAATGAATACAATAACCACCCATAAAGGGAGAATATGTTGAAAAAACTGAGCAGAAAGCAGGTTTTGTTAGTACAATTTGCTCACAAGCCCTGTTTAGAACCTATAGAACAAGGATAAAATATGACCTATAGACTATAGAACAAGGATAAAATATGGAGGAGAATTATCAATGGCAAAGGCTCCTTTGTGCTCATTCAGAATGTTTTTAAGTGTTCTAGAGCTCCAGGAGTTTGAATATGCTTCCATTAACATTCTGTCTACAATTTTGGTATATGCCTAAGCATGTAAGTACTTCACAACTCTGATCCAAAACTTCTTATACATCTTAATCCATCAGCTACAAATGCCATCAATTGACTGTCTGCAGTAGTCTTACATGAGAGTTATAGACACATTTTTGCAACCATCCCTCTTATTAACTTATTAGGGAAAAAAAACCCCAAACAACAAAAAGAATAACAGCATGATCAAGGAAAGAATTAGATGTCTTGTGGCACTGAGAAACCCCAAACTCTCTTCAGGCAGAGAATTTTCAATAAAGCACATCATTACAAAGTAGTCTGTATTCATCTAGACCACAACATTGTTACATACACATCTCCCAATCTTTGTAGTTTTACAAAATGTAGTTATCTTTAACTTGTGAAGCCTTTTTATTTGACTGCAGTGTGGAAAAAGTTGGTTGCTTGTTTAAAGTCTACTTCCAGAAAAAACACAGGAAAAAAAGAGAAAGAGTCTGGAAGGACACATGTGTGTCTGGAATCCACAACGACATGTAAAGGAGGAAGATTACTACATTAAATGTACTCAGGCAAGCATGGGTGCCCAGGCTGAAACAAGGAGCAGGCTGAACTGATGAAATAGATTTAGCCAGTGAGTCAAATTCTTACTTCTCTTAGCATTGACTCCATGACTGAGTTCACTACTCCTCCTGGAAATTTGTCCTTGGAATATGCAGTTACTGGCAGATGTAGTGGAGGCTATGTGGGCAGGTGTACA
>WAAD01040845.1:0-15841 GCA_013389945.1 Fregata magnificens | reverse complement strand
GGTGGGAGTGGGGTGTGTTGGGGTCAGGGGTGGGGTTGGGTGGCTGTGGGACCAGGTATGGAGCTGGGTGGTGTTGGGCCCGAGTGATGTGGGGTTGGGTGGCTGTGGAACCACCAGTGGGGCTGGGTGGTGTGGGGCCTGGGTGGTGTGGGATGGGGTTCGGTGGTGTGAGGCCGCTGGGTGGCTGTACTTGCAGCAGCCTGGGCTTGGGCTGCTCCTGGTGTCCAGCATCTCAGCGAGGAGGGGACAGGCTGTGGTGGCAGTTCTATGTTCATCATTACGGGTCTCACACAGGGTTGGCATCACCTGAGCGCAGCCCCAACTCCATCTCTTCATGCTCCTTCTCTGTATTTACTGAGAAATGTTGTTCCTACAGGGTTCAACATCAGCCATTGCTTCTTTCAGGAGACTCCCCTGTCCCTGGGATAGGGTTAAAGAGATGGAGGGCTCTGGCTCACCCTGGATCTGGGTAATCTTCTAGGAACTCTCTCTGGATGCTCCTTTGCACCCCCTCTGCGACGTTGGGCAGGGTGCCGGGGAGCCCACCACGCCGCTTACCATCAGCACAGGCTTAACCCCCTTGATTTGAGACGGAGACCAGTGTCCCCCCAAATGACCAGAAACGCGGTGTCTGTGGGTGAGTTAATGTTGGGTGAAGAGCATGGGGGCATTTATGGCAGCTCTCATGCCAACAGCTGCCTGGCATCGGGCAGAAGCCACTTCGAATTACACCAGCTTAGCTCTGCCCCATGGAGGTGCCATCTCCAACCACTGTCACTGGGGTCTGAGTTGGCTTCCAGGTATAAAGTGCTCTTTCAGAGGAACAAGCTCAATTTTTTAATACCTGGAAGAAATTGCCAGCCTGGAGGGTGGATGCATGCAAGGCTGATGCCTTTTCATTTCCTTATAGCAAACCATCTATCTAGGAATAGTACCTTGTAGGGGCTGCACAAAATCATATAGATAATACCTGAAACTTATTTTTTCCTGTACAGCAGCAACATATTATGGTTTGTTCAAACTCGGGGACTAGAGACAAGTTCAACAGCAGTAAAGCATTAGGGTTTAGAAGGGTTTTCACTGGAGAAATGAATCCTCTGTTTATAAGCGTTTGAAACATAAATAAGCTAATGCATTTAAAATGGTTTTGATTATTTAGGAAGGCTTGTTCACCCAAGTTTTTTACAACTGCACATTTTTGGGGAGCTTCCTACTGTTCTCAGCCACAGAGACGCACTGTGTAAAATCCATAGAGAGAGGAAAAGCTACAGATTCAGCAAACGTCGCTGCATGCTTTTCTCTCAAGAAATGTATGTCAGGCAGAGCATCTCCTGCTTCGTTCACATTTTATTTACTGTTTGCTAAAATACATATTAGTAACAGTTCACAAAAGAGTTACAGGCAGAGAAATGCAACCAGATTTTTAAATGCAATAGCCCCACAGGCTATCTATGAAAGTGGTAAGAAATAAAAACCATGTCTTGACACTTTCCAAATAGTATTCATTTAAAAACATGGCTTTTAGTGAATTGGGGATCAAATTCTGATCAACGGGAAAATCCTACAGTTACGAGTCGGAGCAAGAAAATAAAAGGGAGGGGAATGGCAAGAGGAGGAAGAGAAAAGGAATTATTCCATACAACCCTCCCCTATAGCTTGTTTTTATTCTGAATTCATAGGGAAAACATCCCTCATGTTATTCCCAAGCAAATCTGAGAGCATGATCTGCATATTTATGCTCAATCCAGCCCTTCTCACACAGAATATCTACATGACTGACTGTACTAATTCACATACGAGACTTTTACTGAGACGGCCACATATTAGCACTGGTTGTACCCTGCATGTTTGTGACCATCCGTGTGTGGATACGGGACTCATTACAGAATGGCAGTTAAATATTTTGAAATATATTGGACTTCTGAGCAGTGACACCAAATTCAAAGGGATGGGGTGAAAATGAAACTCCCCAAAGGAGTCTTTTTCATAACTTCTCCGTTTATCTGTGAAGTATCAGAAGATCCCAGATTTATTTTCCACAGTCTACGGCATGGGCTGAAGGCAATATTTATCACTCCTGTCAACCTTATATACGGACCCCACCAGCCTTTCCTAGACTGGGAATAAATCTGACTGATTGCAGGTATTTACTGCCAGTGAACTCACACAGCTATTTATACTCAACAATCCAATTAAAATATGGGCAACTACTAGTGCATATGTTTGGTGATTTAAAGCACATGTGAACTGAAGCAAAGCTGTCTGCTCCTGACAAGTTACCAGCATAACTCTTGGCATGACCAGTATTTAAGTTGCATAACAGGAGGTTAAAACTGGAAAGGACCAGTGAGTCATTCTGATCGCAGCCTCCTTCCATAGCAAAATCTTTGTCTCCATTGTTATCTTGCTGGCTTTTTTCCTGAACACATCAAGATGCTTTATTCTCTCCCTTCTAAATCCTGAATTTCTTGTTAACATGTGAATCCTTTCAGGTCTAACTTCTAAAAACTTCTTTTATTTCTCTACTATCGCCTGCAGCAACAAACACTCCTCTCACCGACTCCTAATTACCTTTAAGATCTGCATGAACTAAAGATGCCTTAGTATTTATGCATGGTTTCAGTCCTTTCACTATAACTGGAAATTGTTAGATATTTAAAGAGCTATCAAGCCTAAAACCACATAGAGAAATCCATGTGTGATTCTTTCTGGACTCCAATAAGATGCTTCATAATCATGTTTTTGTCATGTAAGAAATCCCACTGTGCTATGCACATGCCCATATCTGAAAATGCCATTAGACTACAGCTAAATAACTTGTTTATCATCTGCCCTCACTCTGGTATTTTTTCTGCTTTAACACTATTGATCTCTCTAGTCAGTGGCGCTCTCAGCATTTAGGCCATTTTAAAAAAAAGTGCAGGACTTAGCCTCATTTTGTGGATGAAGGTTTTGAGGGAGACAGGCATATGGCAGAATCAGAACAGGAGTTATGCACCGAGATGTGGAAGAAAGCACCCTTCAAACTGTAAGGGAAAAACCTCACTAGATCCTTTCCTTGTTCTCAGGCCCTTACAGGAAAAAAATGTTTGTTCTGAGAGTGAATATTCCACTCAACAGTGAAATAATTTTTAGATGTTACTGCTAATAAATGCCAACTGCTTTTCATGACTAGTGATGGGGTTGCGCTGTACTTAACATGGCTTTGTTTATGTTCACTTTTCTTTAATTCAGAAAATTCTTGAGAAGAATAATCGTCAGTGCTGTTGACTGGTAAACAAAAACAAGTTATACCTCTAGGGCTCAGAAAAAGAAGGTAAACAAAAGCCAGCTGTCTAGATAAAAAGGGAACAAATGTTTTGGAGAGAGAACATTCCTAAAAACAGTCATTATAACGTAACTCAGACTGCAAAATTAAGGAGCATCTATAAATTTAGCTTAGCATGTAGTTTGAAATAGCAACTGCGTTTGTATAACATATGTTTGCAATCGCAAGTGATTCACTTATCGCTTATTTCATGTACTCGATTAGCACGCAGAACCACTGTGGCATTATAAATAGTATCTCATGCTTAAAGATGTTTATTCTGCTTAGCAATTTAGAGGTATCTCAAGTTTTTCTATTCCTCCCAAAGCCTGTCTTCACTCATGTCTTTATAGTTGTTGGAAATTTTGCATCTCTGTGCATATAGAGGAGAGATGTTTTGCACCCTCTGAATATTAATCATAGAACCGTAGAATGGTTTGGCTTGGAAAGGACCTTAAAGACCATCTAGTTCCAACCCCCCTGCCATGGGCAGGGACACCTTCCACTAGACCAGGTTGCTCAAAGCCCCATCCAGCCTGGCCTTGAACACTTCCAGGGATGGGACATCCACACCTTCTCTGGGCAACCTGTGCCAGTGCCTCACCACCCTCACAGTGAAGAATTTCTTCCTTATATCTAATCTAAATCTCCCCTCTTTCAGGTTAAAGCCGTTACCCCTTGTCCTATTGCTACAGGCCCTGCTAAAAAGTCTGTCTCCATCTCTCTTGTAGGCCCCCTTCAGGTACTGGAAGGCTGCCATAAGGTCTCCCCGCAGCCTTCTCTTCTCCAGGCTGAACAACCCCAGCTCTCTCAGCCTGTCCTCACAGCAGAGGTGTTCCAGCCCTCGGATCATCTTCGTGGCCTCCTCTGGCCCCGCTCCAACAGGTCCGTGTCCTTCTTCTGTTGGGGGCCCCAGAGCTGGACGCAGCACTGCAGGGGGGGTCTCACCAGAGTGGAGCAGAGGAGCAGAATCACCTCCCTCAACCTGCTGGCCACGCTGCTGGTGATGCAGCCCAGGATACAGTTGGCCTTCTGAGCTGCAAGCGCACATTGCCGGGTCATGTTGAGCTTCTCATCAGCCAACACCCCCAAGTCCTTCTCCTCAGGGCTGCTCTCAACCCATTCTCCGCCCAGCCTGTATTTGTGCTTGGGATTGCCCCGACCCATGCGCAGGACCTTGTACTTGGCCTTGTTGAACGTCATGAGGTTCACACGGCCCCACCTCTCAAGCCCATCAAGGTCCCACTGGATGGCATCCCTCCCCTTCAGCGTGTCGACCACACCACACATAATAAATGAGAGAGATTTGTGGCCAACTATACCTTTGCCTGATTTAGTTACCTGAGCACAGATAAATGTGTATTCAAGTGGTCCACCTTTTGCATAATAGACGGATGGGTGAAATAAGTCCAGGAGAAGACCCAGATTCAGTTCTCTCCTCGGTCTGTGGGCATTCAGGCCCATATTTCCATGTCAGCAGAACTACCCCAGTTACTATCTAGGCCAGGTTGGGGCAGTCTCCATTTCTTGTTTAGACTTTTAAGAAACTGTGTAACTGCTTTTAGCATGGGTGCTGCTAGCGTCCGAAGAAAAGAAATGGGGATGGGGGCAAAGGGGAAGAGTAAATGCTCTACATTCAGCTGTGCATAGTGCTTCTGGGGACTCCTCTTAACATGCCTTTCAACAGGAAATGCAGTAATAATTCAAGTCTCCCAGGGAATACTTTTATTTTGCTGAAACTGAATGGAGGAGTACCGATCCAGAGCTCTAAATGGTGTAGATAAGACTTCTTCCCCCTTCCAAATGAGATTTAAGCCCACTGCTCTTGCCCTTGGACAAAGTCAAGCTGACAGGAAACAAATTACTACAGGTAAGTATTATTTTAGTCCTGACATACAAGAACTCCTGTTACAGATCATTTAAAATCTATTCTGAAGGGCGTGGGCTAAAAAGAAATACTTCCAACAGCCCCCAAAAGCTCCGTTAGCATAAATCCAGCAAAGGCATATCTGTTTCGAGGCATAGATTTGATGCAAGAGGGTTCATGTATGGTATTCTACAGACCATAATCATATTACCTGCATAGATCATCACTGTGAATGTCCGACTGACTGACAAACTCATGTCAGAAATAAGATTCACACAGGAGTTGCTTTGCTTTGTCAGTGGCATGCAGCAACCCCTGGAACAGATTACTCCTGCTTGGTAATACAGGACAGGGATGGGGGGAAAGAAGTTCTTCCTAATGCAACTGAAACTAGAACATGGTGACTCAGGTTGGAATTTAGCCACAAAATCCCGTTTACAATCCTCAAAATTCACAAAACTTGGCAGGTTTAATGGCTCTGAGGGCTTCAAACCCAGTCAGTGCTTCCTAACAACATGGTCCTATGTATATCATGCTGGTTTAGCACCAAGACAGACGGGAAGACCGGTTTGTAACAGGCTGCCAATAGCTGCAGAATGTGCCTTTTTACCATCAGCATGCTGATTTGTGTTGTTCATGCAATTACAGCATGCTGATTTGTGTTGTTCATGCAATTACAGCTGGGGACAGTAGAAATATATTTATCTCACTGTATTTTACAACAGTAACAAAACACTTCTTTATGCTTGTTCACAGGTCAGCTTAATGTAACGACAGGCTAGTTACTTTGGGAAACAAGAACATGAGCAATACTGAGCTTTGCTTTGCACAGCTTTGCTGTGCTAAGAACTTTTGGAAGCACTAAAATTCTAAATGCAAAACTCAGTTATTGCATTTTCCCTTCTGTCTCATTAGAGATAACGGGAAATGTTCCAGAGGGTCTCTCATGCACACGTAGCAATCTGGTTAGGGGAAGACAGCTAAGATACTTTTAAACATAATTAGCGGAGAATGAACCACCTTGAATGTGGCACAAATTATGTTTAGAGCTGACATGCAGCTAAGGGATTATGATCTTCATTATAGCACAGACCGGGCTTGTACAAAAGAGCTTGACCATTGTCATCACCTCCGGTTTCCCACTGCCTTACCTCCAACAATCTGACACTAAAGCCAAGCAAGCAGGCAAAATGCTAGCTTAGTGATCTGACCATTTCACAATGATGTAAAAAATATGGCTCAATGCACCAGGATAGAAAAAGCAAGCCTCTGTTTCTGTAATGAAAAATACTAGGTGTAACCTGATGGGAATGTTGTCTTTTCAGATGGAATCCATCCTATCCATGCGCTCCAAGCACTGCTGAAGGGAGACGTGCCCAAAAGAAGGCCATGTCCAGGCAGAAGAGGCTCAAACATTTAGAAGATGTGCCCCCAAATCTGTCTCCACCTCAGAAAGTTTCAGCAGCATCCCCCAGGCAAATGTAAGATTGTAAGAGAAAGAAAAGAACTAGTTGTCTTGGGTGCCTTTGGAATGTAAAAGTAAAGGTTTAAGAGCATCCAAAGCAAAGTTCCCTCACCAGCCACAGTCTTCTCAGTTTGTAAGAGCACCGCTCTCTCTGCTATGAGTTCCTTGGTCATTCCCTGTGCCAGTCACATCATTTAAACACGGCTTTCCTGAAAGCAGAACAGAGCAGGGGCTTCCTCACGGGGTTCAGAAAAAAACCCCCGTCAGCTTCAGACGGTGACAGAAATCCTTTGTTGAACCCAAACAGGATCCCTTACTCATTTGCAGTTTGCACCATCCTTTACAGCTATACTGACTGCGTGCATGTAGGGGGTCTTCCTCTCTGTGGATCCAACCAAGCTTCTTGGATGCCCTGTACAGGTGATATGGCAAGATATGGAAAATGCATCCCCTGGGCTGTCTGCTGTGCTGCAGCTCCATGGCATCTTTCACTGCATCTGATCTCCAGATACCTTCCAAACCGTGATTACTGAACCCTCACATCAGCCTTGCAACGTAGGTTAAGGATCACGCCCATTTTCCAACTGGAAAATGTCAGAAGGACAGAAGTTAAGTGATTTTCCCCACAATCGTACAGCAGGTCAGAGGTGGAGGCAGAGACAGAACCAATCCTTAATTCAGGCGCTAGACAATATTCCTTCCGTCTAGAACATGGACATATTCTGAAAGGTCGTATTGGTAAATACATTAAAGGAAAATCATCTCCCTGTTAGTGACTCTTAATCCAGATAAGCATGATTCTGAATTAGGCTGTAAGTGTGTTTTAAAGGGAAACACTGAACCTGTGTTATCTCCTTGCTGGCACCATAATAAATAGCCATTCCTACTTGTACCGAATTAGGCGAATAATCTTATTATTCATGAAATCTGAAGTATGTGGATGAGAAGAATCTATGCAGAAACCATCACTCATGGCTATTTTTAGCACTTCTTCCACAAACACCTGGAAACTATTGATTTGCTTATTATCTGGCACCACCCAGAGTCTCTTTAAGTTCTGCCTGGTGTACTCCTCTTCGGGAAGGCCTTCGACACTTGCAACCCAATCCAAGGTCAAATGGTTGGGGTCCTGCAGGTAGCTGGATATTGAAGAGAGGTTTCCGTTGAAGCAATAGTAAAGTTTGGAACCGAGAAGCTTCAGGAACAGACATGATGTGGAGAAGATATGAGCACTGAACACTTCCATGTTGGAGGAAGACAGGCTGTAGATCTGGGGTGCTTCTCGGACGGTGAAGTGAACGGTCTGGGTCTTCTGATCGAGGGTGATGTTGAGCATGGCATTCTTCTCCGCTTTAGAAAGCTCCACCTCCTTCTCCTGCAAGGCCTCAATCAGTGGCTGAATTTGATAAAAATCTACCTCCCGTCGAAGTAAGCCCATTTCCTGAAAGTCTTCAGGGAGGTCCAAGTGAGAAGTTCGTAAGAAGTTCAGGATATAGCGGAAGATTTTGCCATCTCTGTCGATAAAGCAGTTGCCTTGGCTGTCCTTCTTGGTTGGGATCTTCCCACTAAACATGGCCCCCAGCATGGAGTCTGGAAAGCTAGTCAGGGTGGACAGGGAGGTGGTATAGAGTTTTCCTCCAACATTGAGCGTGATGGGTTCTGACATGATGGAAAAGTCACGATGCTGGGACTAATTCTAAAAAAAAAAAAAATAAAAATCCAACACCACACCTTTAGTTGCATTTACCTGTTTGAAAGGTTAAACTACAGAGATAAAGAGTCCTAAATATATAAGGGTAACTACATGGCAAGAATTCATCATAGAAATTAGAAGTGGGGAATTACTTTTGGAGGTTGTATCTTGAGAACAAGTGTAAGGATGTTTTTTCTCCCAACTGACTTGAACAGGACTTTGTTTAGGTCAGTTTAGTGCCAGAAATCATGAGTCTTCCAAAACTTTACAATCATGCTAAAAGTGAAATCTCTCCCATGGATGCCTACCAGCAGAATGACTGCTGACTTCAAAGCAAGAGTTGTGTCCTGGGCTCACCTGATCCCATCTCCCTCATGAACACAGAATGTAGAGGGGGAAAAAAAAGGACAGGATGAGAACTGGACACATCCCAACATCTTCCGTGGCATCCGAAGATATAATTAAAGCAACAAAACTGTTGCAGCAGAATCCCCTGAGACACATTTGAGTGCAGTCAGCCTAGCAGGGAGCCAGTGAGCAGTGCTGCCGTAAGCATGCGACAGTCTGCGGCTCCATTCAGTAAAAAAACCACCAGGCCTTCTCCTTCCAAGGTGCTTTAGCTTAGAAAACATTTCCTAATTAATTGGGGCCATATCCCAGTTGACGTAGTTTCCACACAGTTTCTCTGCAATCAGCTGAGATGAACAGAGGATGTGATTTTATGGTGCGGTTAAGCATCACTGCCTCTGGAAGGGACATACCTCCCTTCGCCCTCCACCATACCTTCCTCCTCTCTTACGCCAGCTCTGGCGCTTATCTGACCCCATAGTGAGCCAGTTTAGGGAGAAAACCCATCATTTTCTATTCAGGATATGTTTGTGCTACATTTTGGGACCAGATGAATGCCAGGGCTGGTGCAAGGGAAGAGCTACGTAGCCCTCTCCATTGCAGATCAGCTCAGCTGCCTTGAAAAGCTGGGCCCTCATTCCTGCTAGCTAAGAACCTGCAAATCTGTTTTTCCTTGTTGGCTGAATCCAAATCAATCAACAGTTCATTCCCAGTTTTACTGTTGACTTAATCAGCAGGAAACCCATCAGTGTGTGCTTGCAGAGGTAGGAGGTAGCTCTTGCTGTAGTAACTACGGTCATTCAACAGCAAGCTGCCAAACAGCTCCCTTAAAATTAAAGTGCAGGCATTTTCCTAACTAGTCATGGAATAATCATAGACAGTATGACCCTATTATCAGCTCTGGAGTCACAGCAAAATACAGATAGGAAGAATGTCATCTTGTGCTGGAATATCAATTCTTTTATGGCTGCTAAAACTCAAATAAAGGGGGTAATAGCATCCTAAAACAAATACGCCTCTGGAGAGCAAGCACATTTTGCTACGGGAGACTTGCTCACCCTAAGGCAGTTAATGAACAGGTCAAAGGAGAATCTGTATTTCACTTCTAGGTTAAGCCTAACATTCCATTCTGTTCTTCAGCCTGCTTTAGCCCTTAGCACACCGTGTGTATACCTCACTGCACAATAATTAATGGAAAGAAGCAGATCTCTAAATCCACTGAGTGCTTTGCCTGTGTATCCCTTAGTCCCATGAATCCAACAAAATTGGCAAATAAAGACGCATGCGTAGACCAACACAACACCCCGTCTATGCCCATGACCAAAGACCATCCTTGTGACTAACCTCAGCCAAATATACCCTAGAAAAAACTATTTGTTCCAGTGCTAAACTCCCCTTAGCACTGTAGTCTCAGCGTACTTCCCACTCGTGAAGACTTCTACCCAATTTAGAGTCAAGAGCTGTTTAAAACTGATCATATAGAGGCTTTAACTGCTCTAATTCTGTAGTACAAGTGGCTGCCATGTATTTTTCCCCTAAGGGCTTGCAATATGTCTGCAAAAGCATTGCTACAAGCACAATCTGACATTCACAAAAACAGCCTAAAATGGATTTTACTTTTTTTCAAGTTTCATTAAACAGAAACATTCCCTACATCCCCCTGCAAATAACACAGCCTGTAGAAGCAGGACTGACAGCTCAGTTCTTCATTATTCATAACACTTCCTTTGTTTAATCATTTTAAATGTAGAACAGCTTTGGATAAGGTTATTTCCCCTCTTACGTATTCATCACATTTAAGAATGCTTTGATTAGCTAACAAATAAAATTCTGTATACATAATTTAACTGAGTGCCTGTTTTGCCCAACTTGGCAAAAAACCCCAAGTGTACAAGTAATCATAAAAAAAAAAAAGCATTAGTCGCGATTTGCCAACATAAGTAAAATGTAAAGAAATGGCACAAATATTACTACGTATTTAACCACTCTGAAAAATGGGTACAGCTGTAGTCTAGCCTTTTTAGGCAAAAAAATGCAGTTTAATGGAAAGTCTAATGTTATAAATATATTTATGTGGTTTTCAAAGAGCCATGGATCTTTCCTTAAGATCTCTCTCTATATATATATAGACAATTTTTAACAGGATTTTTCTGGTTACTTATTCAGATAAAAAATAATAACTTAGATCATTCCAGTTAAAAATAATCTACCCTGAAACAGCAAGTTTATGAAACACCAAAGAGATATGGTCTACCTGATTCTGTTTAACAGTCTCATTGAAGATTTGAAGAAAACTCTCTCTGCACTAACAAAATAAAACTAATACTAGTTTAGCCAAAGCTATAAATAGCAGCAGGGCAGAGAAAAGATACTAAACAGATCAGAAAACAAAACAAGAAGTTTTTATTTGGGAGAATATGGACCAATGCCTTGATTTCCCTGACAAGTAAACCCAAATACAAGTATTTCTTGGGAAAATATTGTTTGGAAAAATCAGCAGCAATCAATTGCAAACACAGATTTCACTTTACAAATGGCAGGGAAGGAAAATTCATCAATTCTCTGGAATTTCAGAGGCAACGTCTAAGATAGGGTTAACAGGCTGATCCTAGTGTCGCTCAGAGGATCTCATTAATGAAATTAATTAAACACAGAGCAGCAAAGCAAGAGCGATCTGTAATTTGGTAGGAGTGGATCATGATGAGTTGTTAAAACAGGGTTTCCAAAGTCCATCCCACAGGTTGCTTACGGCCTCTAAAGCCTTTAGGCGTGGCATTAAAAGCATTAAAAGTTGTAGCATCCCCTGAAAAATGAGTTAACGGATGCTGTGACAGCAACAGGGTCTTTTGCTGCCAGATGTAGTGATACGTGGCCATTTACACAGTCATTACACCTGGTTTTAATTTGATACATAACATATTATGCTGCTGGTTAATTTTATAGTGTAGCCTTCAATAGCCCACCCATAAAACATCCCTCCATGACCAAAACTTTGGAAACCTGTATTTAAGACAGTGAAATATGTGCAGCTTTGTTAATCACAGAATCATAGAATTGTTTAGGTTGGAAAAGACCTTTAAGATCATCAAGTCCAACCGTTAACCTGCAAGTCCACCCCTAAACCATGTCCCTAAGTGCCACATCTATAAATCTTTTAAATACCTCCAGGGCTGGTGACTCAACCACTTCCCTGGGCAGCTTGTCCCAGTGCTTGACAACCCTTTTGGGGAAGAAATTTTCCTAATATCCAATCTACACCTCCCCTGACGCAACTTGAGGCCATTCCCTCTCGTCCTATCGCTAGTTTCTTGGGAGAAGAGACCAACACCCGCTTCACTACAACCTCCTTTCAGGTAGTTGTAGAGAGCGAGAAGGTCTCCCCTCAGCCTCCTCTTCTCCAGACTAAACAACCCCAGTTCCCTCAGCCGCTCCTCATCAGNCCCAGGTCCTTTTCTGCCGGGCAGCTCTCCAGCCACTCTTCCCCAAGCCTGTAGCGTTGCACGGGGTTGTTGTGACCCAAGTGCAGGACCCGGCACTTGGCCTTGTTAAACCTCATACAGTTGGCCTCGGCCCATCGATCCAGCCTATCCAGATCCCTCTGCAGGGCCTTCCTTCCCTCGAGCAGATCGACACTCCCACCCAGCTTGGTGTCATCTGCAAACTTGCTGAGGGTGCACTCAATCTCCTCGTCCAGATCATTGATGAAGACATTGAACAAAACCGGCCCCAGAACCGAGCCCTGGGGAACACCGCTCGTGACCGGCCGCCAACTGGATTTAACTCCATTCACCACCTCAGCCATCCAGCCAGTTTTTTACCCAGCAAGGAGTATGCCCATCCAAGCCATGAGCAGCCAGTTTCTCCAGGAGAATGCTGTGGGAAATGGTGCCAAAGGCTTTACTAAAGTCTAGGCAGACAACATCCACAGCCTTGCTCTCATCCACTAAGCAGGTCACCTTGCCATAGAAGGGATCAGGTCAGTCAAGCAGGACCTGCCTTTCATGAACCCACGCTGACTGGGCCTGATCACCTGGTCGTCCTGTACGTGCCACGTGATGGCACTCAAGATGATCTGAACTATTTCTGTTAAGAAATAGTTGAGGAGTAACAATGAACTGCAAAGTACACACACAGCAAAAACCAAAAAAAACCCAGGAGATGAATTATTTAGGCTGGCACAATGAAAGATGCTTAAGTGGCAATAAAATTAAAGCAAGCCGGAGACCATTTCTGCTAAGCATCAGGAAGAGCAGCCAGACTAAAAACCTCTCTGGCTTTTTGAGTATTGCCCAAGAGAGCAGGTGAAAGCCACATCAGCTGGATAAATGTTATGAGAGATACATCAGGTAATGCATTATAGGAAGTAATTCTGCATTGGGAGGGGCACGATTGATTTCAGCTAAAAAGGAGGTATGAAAAAAATATATCTGGGCACCTGTATGGCAGCTGGGGACTTTAAATGTGGTTCAGCAGGAAAAGATGGTTGGTTGGAAGATGGGGCTCCAGTCTGCTTCATTAGAGTGCATTAATGGGAAACACATCATCAGGCAAAGATACTTCTTTCTGCTCAATGCTTGTTCTGCTTTGGGTTTTGCCCCAGATTCCCCACACTCGGCACGTATCGCTTTGCTCCATCGCATCTTACTAAAACCCACTTTTCAGTTTAAGGTAAAAATTCCAGTTTCCACGAAACACCTGAGTCCTGAGAAAAAAACCTTCATGAAGTTGTGAACTCCAGGTCTGGGCACACACAGCCCTGTGGCACTTGCTGCGACTGTACCTGCAGACCAGTTTCATGCCTTGTCCCTTCTCAAGGGGACAATTTTGCAGAGGAAATCCAGACCCTTAGCTACCAGTCTGTGCCCTGCTGTGTTATGGGGACTGCAGCTGAGGCAGCCTGAAGCCTAGAAGTCACCCCACGTAAGATGGGAGAAAAATAATAATAAAAGAACAACAAAGGGAGGGCTGAAACAAAATAATAATATTTAGGGGATTAAAAAAAAAAAGAGATTAAAAAACCTCAGTTGCCCACTTACCTAGCCAGTAGTAGCCAGTAGGCATCAAGGGAGAGATGGGTTTAAGGAAGGATTTGGAAAAAAATCCATCGCAAGGATGGATTCACCCTCCCTTCACATACCCCTGATGCACACTTATCTATCTCAGCTCATCCTCGACTACAGAAGATTAAACATTTGCAATATGGTTTCTACACCCTATATGCTTATTTATAGTAATCTCAGAGAGGAAAACCCATGTTTTCCCATCGCTGCAGGATGGACCCACCTAATTTTGGACGCTCGGTTAATATCAGCCCCTCCAATAAATATAGTGCAGCACTTAGAGGCTTAAAATTCAGTCGGTGAAGTAGAGCGTGGCGTGTCTGCCAGGAGCACTATATCCTGAAATGCAGCGCCGGAGGGGGGCCAGCAGCTGCTTTTTGTTTCAGGACGGCTGTGAGCCACTGGAAATTTCCAGCCGGCGTTCGGTGAAAGGCCGCTCGCCGCCGAGGCTGGCACGGAGGACACGAGTGACAAGCTCCAGGAGGGGACTCAAACTCCCAGCAGGCGTGTGGCAGGAAACGACAGCTCACCCTTCCCTTCTCGCTGTAAGACGGGATCGGTATCGATCTGCCGGTGGCTGCAATACTCGTTGATAGACACACCGACTATCCACCTTCGGAGAGCAACTGCACAGCCACCAGTTATTTATATTTATTTATATTGAATTTTTTAACCGTGCTTCATTAGACACAGAAACGCTCCTTTGCCAACAAGACACACGAACAATGGGAAAGCATGAACGGGAGTTTCATAACATCCCTGGTTTGTTGTGGGTGCGATGCTGTGTGTCCATCCCTTCCCAGACCTGCACCTTGATGCTCTTGGGCACCTCCTGAGCGGCTTGCTTAGGGATGCGGGTGAATGCAAAAGGCTGCGTGTCCAGCTCTCTGCAGATGCTGAATTTAAGCAATAAAGAGAAGGGGGTAGGGAGACAGGGGCAGGAAAATAGAGCTGGCGCCCAGTTAGTAAGAGGAAGGAGCAATATAAAACAAAGGTCAGGTTCCTCTTGAGAGAAGAGGAATGAAAGCAGCGGTGCACGGCGGAGAGGAGGAGAACGAAATGAAGGTTAATAGCTACTGAAGGAGAATGGCAGAAGACAAGATGGAGGGGAAGAGGGAGTGCAAAGCCAGAGAGATGCGGCTGCAGCGAGCTTTGGAGAATAAAAGCCAAAGTGCTGTGGTGCTCAGCGCTTCCCTGGCGTGACCCCCGACTCAGGGGCAACGCAGATTGCCAGGCAGGCACTGCCACTGGCTGCCAGGAGGGAGCCCGTTTGGGGTCTCATGGCAGTGGGAGCATCACTTCCTTCCAAGCAGCTGATATAACCCTTTGCACAGTCCAATATACCAATTTAATGCCAATCCCGGCAAAGGTTTTCACTGATTTCTAATGTCCTGTCCCAGCATCCACATGGGTATCACTTGGCACCCTTGGACTACGTTCCGGACACTCTTATTTATTTCCTGGACCCCTTCATCTGCACACATGGTAGACCACCACCTGCGTACTGCTTGATGCACGCCTGGGGTGGTTCAGCAATCTAGCATCCTCCCTATCTCCTGCTGACACCATCACTTCCAGGGCGCCCCTGAAATTAAGAGGGCAGCTAATTGCCAGCATGGATGCAGCTGCATGCTAGCGAAAAGCACTCAGAAATAACACTAACAAGGTAGGTGCCATCCAGAATTAGATTCTCCACTGGGTTCGGCTCATGCACGTCGCCCAGCCGGCTGCACGCCGCCGTCCGAGGCTGGCTGCAGCTCGGCTGGACACAGAGCCAGCCGCGGGTGTGGGCATACAGGGTTTGGATTTGCTAAACCGCTGTAAATCCTTTAATTTCGGAGATGTTTCATTGAAAGCGGGTGGGGGGGTGTGGGGGAATGCAAAGTTTGCAGAGTGGCGCTGAGCCCTACCCTGTTAAGGGGAAGCATAGGTAGGGCTCTTCCCCACATAGCCAGGCATTCGCACTATTAAATTAGGTTAAAATACTAAAAAAATAACCCCCAGCGGCGACCAAAGCAGTGGGTCACCCATCCTTCCCGCATCCCACAGCGTTTCTCCGCGGAGCAGCAGCGCGGCCCCCCAGCCATTGGGGTGTCCCCCC
>WAAD01040843.1:4954-18881 GCA_013389945.1 Fregata magnificens | reverse complement strand
TGAGGAGTGATGGTTTGGTTTCCTGGCTTCATTTCCTCAACAGGTCCCATCCTAAAGCAGAAAAAAACCCCACACTGCAAAAGGATTAGTAGCTTGGGACAGACTTGTGGTCTCAGAAATAGCTACTGTTGCAAGTCAAATGGGGTTTAAAGCACAAGGTGAAACTTGGATTGGATATGACAGTGACCCCAGTATAAAAAATCTCAGCTGGGGAACCTGTACAAGATCCTCTTTAAAAGTCACAGGCTGGGATTCATCTTCTCTAAATTAGGTCAACAGAAGGTAGACATACAAATTTCAAATAACCATTCTGTGTTTATTTTATATAGAAAGAAATGGGCACCTCCGAAGGGCAGGTCACCTTAGCATAACAGTGGCATCTATGATGAGACAGGAGAATTTCACGTTGCATGGGCTGGATGTCTCTCAGTTAACTTCAGCATCTAAATGCCTATAGAAATCTAGATTTGAGTCAGTCATCTTAGAATCATTTTATATTTAATGACAAGAAATATAGCACAAGACAGAAGCACAGTTTCTTTCCTTCTAAGATGGATGTCCAAAGATGCCAGGATTGGTGGTATTATTAATAATGAAGTGAGTGTACAATGACCAGATTTTTGGATAGCTGGAATTAACAGGAATTCATTTAATTATTGGTGCTCTAAGCTAGATGATATGGAGATCCTGTGGCTTTCCACCTACCGGTTTGCCTTAGGCAGAAGTGATCTACCTACATTCTTTTCATTGTTAAATGCAAAAGCAAGTTTAAATTAATGAAAGTGTTCTTGCACTTATGTTTGTTTCATCAAATCATATAAAATCCATGTTCTAAGTTCTCATTTAAGATAAGCTCTGGGGAGTAAAAAGATGCTCAGCATACAAACAACTGCCCACATAAAAGTGTTCACCAGCATCTACACCTTGCTGCCTTTTTCTGGGAGTTTATCATCTCGTCAGATCTGCTAACAGAACTATTTGACTGGGAAGCTTTCTGGACTGTTTCAGCCAAAATATACTTGGCTGTTTTTTGAAAGACACATAAAGAGAATAATAGAAACTTTTTTTTTCCCTATATTTACAGCATTGGGATTGAGATAATGTGGCCCACAAGATCTGGAGTTCAGTTTTACTCTAAGAGAACTAAGGATTAACATTTTCTCTTCAGGATTCATGTGCGTGAGATGAGAATATATGTATACGTGTAACAAAAATTCCAAACTAATAATGAGAAATAAATTGCTTGGACTCCCATGAAGATATTTGTATGTCCAGTGGGATTTTGGCTTCCATCCACAGATGAAGGAAGACTCTTGGTACCTACACAGCAGTCAAACTGTATCACTAACAACAATAAGATTAAGATTTTGGAGTCTTTGGGTTTTCAGGATTTCTGAAAATGCCCTTTTCTTTTCCTGAGCAATGATGAAAGAGAAAATGAGGAGATGAGAAAGTATAGACACTGTGATTCATTTGTTCAGCATATTTATCAGTAAAATAGGCAGCGACAGTTGCCAAAGCTTTCTGTAGACAATAGATATAAGCAAGTATAAGCTATGTATTAGCTTGTATGTTTTGGGTGGTAGGAGTCGGGTTATTTGTTTCATCATGTACCAAACCTTTGTATAAAATATGATTATAAGCAAAAGACATTAATGTTAGAGTTAGTAAAATCACAACTGGGTGAAGCATGATATTAAAAAATCCCGTTGCTGTTGGTGACCATCCAAGAAGAGTTTCCCATCAATGATGTTCTCCATCCTTCTTCATTCTTTCCAAGACATGCTGTATCTCTTTTGTATCGTGATGAACAGTGATTAGAGTTTTGTGTCCGTTGTTTTGAACACGTTCTACCAGTTGACACAGTGACCTGTGTTGTAGTAGTTTCTTCACCAATGTGTTGTCCCAAAAACTTGGGTCCATTACCTAGTATGCGTTGCCCAATTTACACACAGAGTCAAAGTATTTTCCTTTATTACATAAGTGCGCAAATATGGGTGCAAGGTACAAACCAACACACAGTTGGTGTAAACCAACAGTTATTTATACACAAGATATTAACATACTTTATCATCTAATTTATTCATTGTTAAATGGTTGGTTAAAATTCTTCGCCTACCATGTAAATAACTACGCATGCCCACTATGATTTTTGAGACCTTTACTTCCTTATCCTTTTGGATTGGTGGGTTTCTTGAGTGTGTGGTCTTTGAGTCAGTGGTCGTGATCTCCCCGTGCTGGAATTACCTTTCCTCTAGTTTCACTTAAATTTGGCAACACTAAACAGTCCTTCATGGGCCGTTAACGAAGCAGACTTATCATTCACTTCGGGCTTTTTGTCTGAGACAGAGATATCCTGTTTCACTGTGCCATAATATTGTTAGGCTAAAGTGAGCTAAGTTAATCTTTATCGATACCAAATGTAAGATTCATTCCGATGGGGATAGGCAATAAATCTTGACTCAATGTATAATTAGATTGTAACAATTAATAAGACGTAACAGAAACTGAATAAAGTCACATCCCACAACTTTAGTAAAGTTACAAACACAAATATTTGAGTTATTGTTTGTACCTACAATAATGGTATCTACGAATACAAAATCACAAAGGGTTCTCATACAAACACATCCTTTTCCAAGATATACAAGTACAGTTTCAGAGGTTTCATCGGGTTGTATTTCAAAATGACAAACATTTTGTTCAGTGTCAAGACAAATGTCCTGGCCTTTGATGATATTACTTTGATGATATTACTCTCACAAATTGCTGTTCCCGTACAACGCAGGTGTTAACATCAACAGTCTGCCATTTGTTTCTGTTTTGTTGGGCCCATACTCTATGTTCTAATGGATAGAGTATAGCTCCATTGTGACTTAATCCTAGCACAATGATTGGGTATATGGTGTATACCAAAGCATTGTGTATTGTTAAGACAAAAGCTGTGGCCTTATTGTTGATGGGGTCATAAGCAAAATTGACTAAGTACCACCAGGACTGGAATTCTTTTTCAAATTTAGTTGCATTATCCCAAATTACCTTTCGAATTTCAGTGGGTAAGGTACCCTCTTCACCTTCTCTTGTAATTGCTGCTACCATAAATTGCATCCACAGTTGAGCTTGGATACAACTACAAGCTAGTGAAACATTATCTTGGGCTACACCAAGTACATCCGCAATCAATTGGTGGTCCCTTTTATTAATTCTTCACTGAGGCAATATATCAGATAAGAGCCATTGATTAGTTCCCAATGTTAATAGAGGAGACCGCAATGGGTATTCTAATTTGTTTAAATCGCTTGTTGTTGTGCTCAGTTTATTTATGAGTACTTCGGCATCTATACTGTTTAAGACTCCCAATCCTGTCCCTATGATACCGGTCACATCTCTCCTTGTTCATCTCGGAGAGGTGAGGGTTCGCCCATGTAACCATGCTAACCATCCTGCATAGGACGTACTGAAGAATGATGAATAGGTCCGTTTGATTGCAGAAATATTAATTTGCATCAATAGTTCTCCTCGTTTAAGGGACCATGATGGGTTAAATAACACTCGTTGCTGGCCTATGTTTTCTGTTACATACGGTCTGATTTCAGAAATCTGTGGGGATGGAATTTTCTTATCCTTAGTTGCAGTGGATGTTGGAGTGGGTGTTGTCATACTAAGCCTAGTAATGCCTATTATAAATTTAAATGATAAGATGGGTCGTCTCATGTTATGGCGATCCCAGAGGCAAACTACAAAAACAGGTTGTACTAAGGTAAAATTGTACCAGCAGTCTAATCTTTCATCGGCACAAAGTTTTGTATCCTTTGGTGTTCTGTCTGGTGTGATATTGTACACAGCAATTTGAGATGCCTTCTCATAGGTGGATCCATTGATCATCCGGCATCCTACCTTTATTTCCTGGCCTGTCACTCCCTGGAGTCGGGGGAGTCGGTCAAAACCCTTAGGATCCCTGCTCCATTCATTTTCTAAATACACTTCAGTTCCGTGCATTACTATGGTTAAGAGGGCCAAGTCTTTGTTAGAATTTAGTCCCATACTTCTGGTATATGTAACACGGGCTTGGGACCATGGCCACTCTAGGGTTCTTTGACCACAGGTTAGGAGGAGCAGCATTGTCAGGGTTTGGACTAGCAACATGAACGCAGCATTTCCATCTGCCATCCTGTGGGGTGCTGTAAGAGAAAATAGAGACTTGCTTTGGTGAGGAGAGTCTGAACAGGTTACCCTGTTAAAAAGAAGGAAAAATCCATCGTGCACTAATTCTGTGTTTTGCACCATTGCTATCGGGAGCTTCCCAGGCAAGTGGGCCATGAGGTTTAGTTAAGGTCATATGGATGGTAATGGTACCTATGGATGGTAAATTGACCATCACAGGCTGTCCTGGCTGTGATGTCATCAGATATTCTCTTTTCCTAGTAGATGGAGCATTAAGCTCAGTTTTTACAAAGAATGTTTGGCTTACAGGGCTTCCAGTAGGCTGGTATTGTTTATTTAATTGATGGAGTATTTTGGGAAGTTGCGTATCCTACTGAGCCTCCTGTGGTTTGAGATTCCTTTCCAATAAGCCATTAGCTCTTTCTACCATCCCATTTGACTGAGGGTAGTATGGGGTGTGGAACACCCATTTAATTCCTTCTTGTTTTGCCCAATCTTGCACTCCTTTACACGGGAAGTGTGAGCCATTATCACTTTGGATAACATCAGGAGTAGGCAGATTTGAGAACGAAAACTATAGCCCTCGCACTGTATTTTTCCCATCAGCTTTCCGACACTTAGTCGCCATCAGCAAGCCGGAGATTACTTCTACTCCTGTGAGGATGTATTGATATCCTGCAGAGGATTTCAATGGTCCAATATAATCAATTTGCCATGTAGACCATAAAGTTTTCCCTTCATAGATATGTAGCGGTGGTGCTTTAGCAGGATGATCTGCTTGTAATTTCAGTCTACACTGGGGATATTCTGTGAGAACAGTTTCACAAATTTTTGTTTATAGGCCAGCCTTTACTCTGTGCAGCAAAGTAAAGTGCTTCTTTACCTGTGTGACCTAGGTTTTGATGTAACCATTCTCCCAATCGATACCGCTCAAGATTTAAGGTGATTTTCCTAATTTTAGTTAGCTCATTTACCTTTTGATTCCACTTTGTGGCTGGTTGATTATCCTTAGCATGAGCCCTTACCCATCCCATCTTGGAAGGTGTTTTCCTGGCTATATCTAGTAATAATTGCCAATCTTNTTGGAGTGAATAATTGCCTGATTGTGTTAACGGTCCGTGAAGGGCCATTTAGCGATGCCAAGTTTAAGTGAACTTAGAGGAGAGGTAATTCCGGCAGGGGGAGATTGCGACCACCGACTCAAGGACCACCCACTCAAGAAACCCACCGACCCAAAAGATCAAGGAAGTAAAAGTCTCAGAAATCATAGTGGGCATGTGTAGTCATTTGCATGGTAGGCGAAGAGTCTTTAACCAATCATTTAGTAGAAGGATAATGAATATGTATTGGCTATGTATCCGTACATGTATAAAAGATTGTTTCTTAAACTGATTGAACGAACACGATCTTGGGAGGAACTATCCCCCGTGTTCCCAGCGCCGTGAATAAAGAATGCCTGCCTTCTAACACTACATTGGTGTTACGAGGTTTATTCCCGATTTCGGTGACATGGGGACCTATTTACTTCCCAATTCAAGGTTTCCCATTGACGGAGCCACTGTGTGGCACCGGCCCACACAGCGTAGAAGTCTACATATATGATTTTTGCTCCATTCTGTGCTGCCAAAACAACTGCTTTTACTTCTCCTACTTGTGCACTGCCTTCACCTTCTTCTACTACTTGTTTGCCAGTGGTAATATCTAATGCAACGGCCATATATTGCCCTTTACCATATACCCTTTTTGCTGAAGCATCCATAAACCGAATATTTTCTGTTGGTGTACCCTCAGTGAGGGGCGGTCCATCCAGAATGGGTGAAGGTTTAAATGGTTGTTGTAATGCTAAAGGGTCTGTGTTTATGGGCATCTGCAGTGTGGAAACCTTAGTGTGTCCTTCAGTTAATTGTATATTTTCTTGCAACTCCTGTTAGCTAGGCGTACCATTTCCTGATAGTGGGGTTTTGTGCAACTCCTTCTGGGGAAGCAGTCCCCTTTAGGATTGCTTCTAGTAAATTAAATGGTCCTCTAGTTTGCACAAGTTGTCTCTGATATATTTTGTGAACTTGTTTAACTGCTCGGACTAAAGATAAAATTCCCTTTTCCCATTCAGAGTATCATCCTGTTTCTTTAAATGCGGTTGAGCTAAACAATAAAGGTCTTTTTGGCCCATTGGGGCCACTTTGGAACAGGTTCAGTAAGTAGCATGTTTGGCAAAACCCCATTCAGGTATAACAGGGTCACGGGGTACTGGTCCCAGTGACTGTTATGTTTTTAATTCTTCAGTTAGAGTTTTGACCACCTCTTTATGTTCTAACTTCCACTCCCAGAGTTTGCCTTTCTGTAAGAATGAGTGTAATCAATGGGAAATGATAGAAAAATCCAGGTACATGCTTCCTCCAATATCCATGTGCATGTGCAGGACAGGGTCAATGGTTGTGATCACAACAATTAGAGAGTTCCCTATCAAGATGGCCAGGAACATGACGGAAATCAGCATGAAAAATAGGAGCTGCATCTTGCTGTGCAAGGCAAGCCCCAAAAGTAAGAAGTGAGGAGTGATGGTTTGGTTTCCTGGCTTCATTTCTGGGCTTCATCCCACTGGAGGCGGGGAGGGAGGGTGAGTGAGTGGCTGTGTGGTACTTAGTTGCTGGCCAGGGTTAAACACTCATATGAAGGTCCTTTCCAACCTAAATGATTCTATGATTCATTCCCAAATCTTCTACCTCCTCCCCCTCTGAGCGATGGGGGGTTGCAGTCAGTTCATTACAGTTTGCCTTTGCTGCTCCTTCCTCCTCACACTTTTCCCCTGCTCCAGTGTTGGCTGTCCACATGCCACACTTCTTTTGGGGAACAGTCCTCTTCGGGGATGAGGTCAGGCAGAAGTATCCCTGACAGGTCAGGGTCTGCAGCCGTGCGGCTGGACATACATGTGTTCAGCTTGTCCAGCTCTTGCTTGTGACGCTGCCCGGCCTGGCAAGGCTTGCTTCCACCCTAATAAATACACAGGCTATGTTACTTTAACAATAAGCATAACCCTAAAAAGAATTTTGCCCTGCTCTAGGTCTGCATTTCTTTAAGTACAACAGGTTGTTATAGTTTTTGCTTGTTTGTAAAAAATCCCCAAAACCAAAAAAACCCTCCAGTTTCCTTTCATATTGAGACTATTTTGGTTTCTTTTGCAACAGCTGTGAACAGTTGCTCCATCATCCTCCCCTGAGCCTCAGGGGCTCCTAGCCTCTGCTTGCCTCTTCAGAGCATTCCTCCGGTGTGTGGTGCATGTGCGTGCACGCATGTGCGTGGGTGGGAGTTTGTTGATCAGCCACACAGGTATATTCCCTAAAGCGTCTGGCTGGCAGTTTACATGACAGAAGTGCATGAGATAATTAAGAGTTTTATTTTTCAAATATTCTTGCTCTGTCTGAGCATGCAGAGACGCAGTTATGAAAGCCAAAGCTGAAATGGAATTGAATCTGGCCAGGGATGTCAAAGACAGCAAGAAGGGCTTCTGTAAGTATATAGGTGACAAAAGGCAGACTACAGAAAATGGGAGCCCGTTGCTGAATGAGTTGGGGGACCTGGTGACAGAGGACGTGGAAAAGGTTGATGTACTGAATGCCATCTTTGCATTGGTCTTTACCAGCAAGACCAGGCTTCAGGAATCCCAGGGCCTAGAGATCAGGGGAAGAGTCTGCAGCAAAGATGGCGTGTCCATGGTGAAAGAAGATCAGGTCAGGGAATACTAGACATACATAAATCCATGAACCCTGATGGGATGCTCCCATGACTGCTGAGGGAGCTGGTTGATGTCATTGTGAGGCCACTCTCAATAATCTTTGAATGATCGTGGTGATTGGGAGAGATGCCTGAGGACTGAAGGAAAGCGGATGTCACTCCTGTCTTTGAAAAGAGCAAGAAGGAGGACCCAGACAACTACATGCTGGTCAGCCTCACCTTGGTCCCTGGGAAGGTGATGGAACAACTAACTAATCCTGTGAACCATTTCCAGGCACGTGAAGAACATGAATGTGATCATGAGAAGTAGTCAGCATAGCTTCACCAAGGGGAAATCATGCCTCACCAACCTAATAATCTTCTGTGACGAAAGGACTGATTTGGTAGATGAAGGGAGAGCAGTTAGATATGCCCTTCTTTGCCCTTGCTGCCAGGAAGATGAATGGTATTCTGGGCTGCATTAGGAAAAATGTTGCCAGCAGGTCGAGAGATATGATCCTTCCCCTCTACTCAGCACTGGTGAGGCTGCATCTGGGGAGCTGTGTCTAATTCTGGGCTCCTCAGTACAAGAGAGACATGGACATACTGGAGAGAGTCCAGCAAATGGCCACCAAAATGGTGAAGGGACTGGAGCACCTCACATATGAGGAAAGGCTGGGAGAGCTGGGACTGTTCAGCCTGGAGAAGAGAAGGCTCAGCGGGATCTTATCGATGTGTATGAACACCTGATGTGGGGAGTAAAGAAGATGGAGCCAGGCTCTTTCCAGTGGTGCCCAGTGCCAGGACCAGAGGCCATGGGCACAAACTGAAACGCAGGAAGTTGTCTCTGAACATCAGAAAATGCTTTTTTACTGTGAGAGTGACTGAGCACTGGCACAGGTTGCCCAGGGAGGTTGTGTAGTCTCCCTCAGTCTCAGCTATTTTCAGTGGCATGCAGCCCCTCTGGATCCCACTGCTATTGGGATTCTAAGTGTCAAAGGACCATAAAGACCTGGCCCACTGTGCACAAATGGTTTGTGTACCTATCTCATGCATATAACCCATCGACCTTCATCCCCTGAACCCTGATTTTCTCTCTTTTGACAGGAACAAGAATACCCCAGTTCTTCCAATTGCTGATGTTGGCAGACATGGCGATATCTGTGAGGCCTGTGGGGAGCACCTGTGCCTTTACCTCTGTTGCTCCCTAGGGCTCTCAGCACCCTCAGTGTTTTGGGGTATTGTAGCCTCTCTCTGAGGTTCTGGCAAGTGGCCTTGGAAATCCAGTGTCTGTTTTTATGGGCAGAGCACACCTTATATAAAAAAAACCTTAACAGTCTAATGTAAGAATCATTATTATTCCAGACCTAATTATTATAGAAAAGGAAATAATCTACGCAAAAAGGTTTCAATAATAGTAATAGAACAGTTGAAATATATCCACACTTCTTAGGTTTTCATTCTTTTTCTGGTGCTATGCTCACCTTCACACTGCTCCACTGGGTCCTCAGGTCAGTGGTTTCAGTCTGGTATTGTTGGTGAGGATGTTACAGCAGGTCGTCAGCATCTGGAATCCTTCTCCTGGAGTAGTGATGTTGGTATTGTTAGCTTCTTCCTCCCTGTAGGATTCACCTGGAGTCATTTTTGTATGTTTGCTAACATGCTTTTAAGCTTTTCTCTTTCTTCACTTATCTGCAACTCCATGTTACGTCTAGATTTTCTGTATGTGTTCTGTTTTATGTATCTTAGATAGTTGTTCTTTCTTCTCTTCGTTACCCCTGAAACCAGTTTCATCTAGCTCTAGGTCTGCATTTCTTTATCTGACTACTGGTGAGTAATTTATTGCTGTCAGGTGTCACATGTCAAGCCTGTACCTCATCTCTTATCATCCCATGCCTATATTCTTCTACCCTTTCATGGGTCTCTCTACTCTCTGGCTCTCATACCCTTGGTCTATCTAGTAGCTGTCCCCTAGGCTCTTGGTCCTTTCAGTTGCTGGATCCCTGATGATCCTCAGTCTCACCAGTAGCTCATTTATATGTGATCTATCTTCCCTCTTCATTTTCCCATGCTTTTCCTCGCTGATCCACCTTGATCCCTCCCTTTACTCCACCTGTGGCTCTTTCCCTAAACAACCCTGTACAAATCCCAAATTTTCTTTTCATTCTTCAAATTTCTGCCCATGTGCATGAACCCATAGTAGGTTTTATACCCCTTTATGCAATAGTTCTCCTTAGTTTGTATAGCACTTGGGAGATAGTTTCACATGTTGAATCACCTTTGATGGGTTTTGGGTGGCTGAATCAGATGAATGAGGTTGTTTGTATTCCCCATTTCATCATTGTTCCTCTCATCACTGTCTGTCTAAGTGAGTAACTGTTAGCCAGATGTCCTAACACAAAACATCATACTGCCATGCAGTAACAGCTTTTCATGAATCCTTTTACAAAACTCTGACTTCAGTAAAATGATCCCTCCTAGTGGGATGGGGGAGAGAGTTGGAAGAGTAAAAATACAAAAATTTTTGGGTTGAGATAAAGACAGTTTAATAAGGAAAAGAAGGGCGAAAAAAAACCCCAAGCCAAAGAAAAACAAAAACAAGAAAAACAAGTGATGCAAAAAATCCCTCAGCTGACCAATGCCCAGCCAGTCCCTGGGCAAAGGCATCCCCCAGCGAACTTCCTTCTCCAGTTTTTATTGCTGAGCATGACGTCATATGGTGTGGAATATCCCTTTGGTCAGTCAGGGTCAGCTGTCCCCGCTATGTCCCCTCCCAGCTTCTTGTACACCCCCACCCTGCTCGCTAGCGGGGCAGCGTGAGAAGCAGACGCTGCGTAAGCACTGTTCAGCAATAATAACAAAAACATCAGTGTGTCATTCTGTGTTATCAACATTGTTTTCATCTCAAATCCAAAACATAGGACCATATGAGCTACTATGAAGAAACTTAACTCTATCCCAGCCCAAGCCAGTGCAACTAAACGGGAAAAGACCCCATTGGCTTTAATGATATATGGATCTGTACGTGTTTTTTATTCTTTGACTCTTCTGCTGTGATGTGTGGCCATCACATGCATTGGTTTAAAGTTAATAAGGGTACATGGGATGCCAGATATATGAACTGATTTGAGTTACAAGAACTTTTTGTACTGATAGTTCCACACTTGAACTAAATTAAGTCATGTTTTATGCTATTTGAAAACCAGGAGTTTCTTTGTCATTTTCAACAAACTCTTTTTCACAGCCTTGTTTTTCAGAGTATAAATAAGGGGGTTTAATGTGGTTGTTAAGATGCTGTATTGGATTGACACTGGTCTATCAAAACCTACCAAAGTTGATGAAAGTCTTAGTGCAGCACAAGTCCAGTAACAGTGGAAGTTTGCAGCTGAAATGACCGATTGTATTGGGTTCACAGAAGCTTAAGCTGAAAAAAGTAATACTGTTTACAACAGCATATAAAAATCCCATCACCCATGCCCCAGATACTAGCTGGGTACAGCCTTGTGTAATGAAAAGAGTTGCATATGGTCATAAATATATTGGTCATATGCATATTGGTCATAATCCATTGCTGAGAGCATAAAAAGTTCTGCACCAGCTGACAGAAAAAAAAAAAAAAATTGTACAATGCCATTGAGAGAAATGTTTTTCTCCTTTTCCAGGAAGTTCTTCAGCATCTTTGGGGCAGTAACTGTGAAGTAACAGATATCAGTAAAAGCTAGATGACCCAGAAATACATGGAGGACTGAAGCTGAGGATCCACTTTTATTACCAGCACAATAAGTGCATTCCCAGTCAGTGTCATTAGATAAATAAGTAAAGCCAGCAGAAATGGTGAAATCTGGAAGGTGGGGTCATTGGAAAGTCCCAACAGAAGAAACTCAGTCACCACAGTTTGATTTGGCATTAACATTTTGTCAGCAGCCAGGAGTCTGAAAAAAAAAAATTGTAAATTTGTGAAATCAAAAGATAAAACTTTAGGAAAACAGGCAGGTGTACCACACTCATATACCAGGCAAGGAATTTCCTGTAGGGTGAGGAGTGTAGAGGTACCACTGTACAAGTCAGTGGTTAGAAGTGGCTGGGACGACTGTGTGTAGTGTCTGGTCATGCGTGCTCGAGAAAGGTAATTCAGTGTAGGCCCTCCAGAGGAGGAGTGCTGGTTAAATAGTGATCTCAGTCTAGACAATCCCTGCTCTCAGTCTCTTGTCTAGTAGCCTGAAGGGAAGGTAATTTTATAATGTTCAGTTTCATCTCCCCTAATGTGAAAATTGTTAGAATTGTCTCCCCAGCTCCACATATACTTGATGTAGTCATTTACACAATTTTTACTTCTCATTCCCAGATAACGCAGAAGGGGCAAATGGAATCACTTGTAGACTGAAAAATAACATGAGCATAACACAGCAAGGAGGACCCAGGAGGCATCACCTCCCACATGTTGCTCCTTCTCTGTGAATGATGACTGTGCTACCATTTATGCTGCTAAAGGTCCATGAATAATATCTTAACTCAGCCCAAGTAGTCTGTTCCTCTTCTTTTTTGTTCCAGTTGCGCACCAGGCTACCCTTCCTGATGCCAATGTACTTGCTCATGATTTACATCTTTTTATTTATTATTTTTATAGAGCGGTTTGTGATTGCCCCTAAATAGATATTGTGAGGTTTCCAGAGAAATATACTTTTAACTGTCTATGTGCAGATGTCTAGGGATTTTTTTTGCCTGGTGAATAAAAAAGCCCCAGCAAGGAGTAGTGGGAAGTTCTGATCCAGATAGAACAGATTTAAACAACCTGTACAATAAAAACACAACAGTGGAGAAAGGATATTTGGTAAAATCAAAATATTTTTTGAACTCAGCATTAATGTTTTAATTTTATTTTTATATTTTTAGCATCTGTGTATTTTTTCCCTTTAAGTAAAGTAATTTTCAAAATAATAAAAAAAGGCCTTCCAAGAAGCAGAGGTAGTTTCATTTTGAAAATGAATCATAGATTCATAGAATATGTCAAGTTGGAAGGGAGCCATAAGGATCATCAAGTCCAACTCCCTGCTCCTCGCAGGACTACCTGAAACTAAACCATATAACTAAGAGCATCGTCCAGATGGTCCTTGAACTCTGAAAAGCTTGGTGCCAGGACCACTTCCCTAAGGAGCCTGTTCCAGTGGCCGACCACCCTCTTGGTGAAGAACCTTTCCCTAATGTCCAACCTGAACTTCCTCTGATGCAGTTTCATTCCATTTCCTCGTGTCCTATTGCTGGTCACCAGAGAAAGGAGATCAGCACCTCTTCCTCTGCTGCCCACCTTGAGGAAGTTGTAGACTGCAGTGAGGTAACCCCTCAGCCTTCTCTTCTCCAGGCTGAACAAACCAAGTGACCTCAGCTGCTCCTTGTAAGTCTTGCCCTTGAGGCCTTTCATCATCTTCATTGCCCTCCTCTGGACACACTCAGCAGTCTGATGTCCTTCTTACATTGACGTGCCAAAAACTGCACACAGTCCTCGAGGTGGGGCTGCACTGGTGCAGTGTAGAGTGCCTAGCTATGCTATGCTTGATGCACCCCAGGACACAGTTGGCCCTTTTGGCTGCCAGGGCACACTGTTGATTCATACTCAACTTGCCATCACTGCAACCCCCAGATCTCTTTCTGTGGGGCTGCTCTCCAGTCTCTTGTCCTCCAGTTTGTATGCATAACCAGGATTACTTCGTCCCAGGTTGTGATGGTGTGTGCCCCACCCCCCACCCCCCCGCCCCCAGCCTGACCTTTATCTCCTGTAACCCTGCTCAAGTGGTAACCACCAGTGGTGGTCGTAATGGCTGCATCCACTCAAAGTGGATTTGGGAGACAGATAACAACAAAATAGCCAAGGGCTAATTTGAGCAATGCGCCCACCTAACCACAGTGCTGATCAATGTCCAACTCAAACCAAATTTGGAAGAAACTAAAATCTGTGGTTGGTATGCAAATATGACTATGAGTCAATCATCTTTCCCCCATAAATAGTGAGAAGCCCAAGAGCTCTTTGAGCTCTCCTGCATGGCAGTGGGCTGCA